>VXBR01010626.1:1180168-1229524 GCA_013400215.1 Cisticola juncidis
TTTCTTTGGGCTTAATTGCACTTCCATTGGCAACTCCAGCAGTCCCTGTGTGTGTTTAGAATGAGCTCCCCACTGCAGGCTGGTTTTGCTGAGCACCTCGGTATGATTGGCAATTAAATCCTTTTCAGGGAGAATTATCCCTGTTTTCCAGTGTGTCCCTCCCTCCTTCGCCTTGCTCTGCCTTTTTCATTTCCTAATATTCCCTCAGCACCTTATCTCTTGCAAAAGCCTCTCACTTAACCATTTGTCTCCTCCCTTGATGAGATCCATGGCTTTGGAGACCAGCTGGCTTTTCCCACTGAACGGGATGGTCTTGGGGCTGCAGCAACTCTGTCCGGTTTTTAGGGGCTTTTAGGGAATAAAGGAGGAGTCAAGAAAAGAAAAAAAAAAAAAAGAAAAAAAAAAAGGATGAAGAGAGCAAAGCAGGGTGAAGTGAGCCCAGCGGTAAATCCATCCCTGGAGCTGCGGTGCAGGCAGGAAATGATCTCTTAACACCGTGCACCTGCATCCCGGGAAGAGCATCCAAAAGGGGCCCAAGCCGGCGGCAGGGTCTGCAGGAATAGCGCTCCTGACTCCAGCTGCTGGGAGTTTTAAGACTACTTGGCCAACTTCAGTCCTCCTTCGGCTTCTGGTTCGTGCCTGCCTGTGCCTCTGCCAGATGTGCTCTCCCTTTCCTTATCCTATGGTAAATGAAGCTGGTGTTGGGAAGCATTGTGGAATGCACTGGGGCCAGTGGTGCATTGGGAAAGTGGGATGGTGGGATGCTGCCAGCACCTTGGTGTCCTGAACCAAAAGCTCTCGTGGTTCAATGCCCGGAGCACGGCTGACATTTCGAGAGAGCGATGCTGCCCAGGGGCTTCCGGCATCCAAATCCAGTCCGGATCCATCAAATCCGGGATCTCACAGCTCTCCCGCTATCCCATGCCCAAGCTCCTTGTCAGGAGGAAATAAACATGGAGACAGATGAGAAAGTGCTTATCCCGAGGCCGGGATGCGGCGCTGGGCGCCGGCGCGGAGCCTCCCCGGCGTAACCGCACCCGGCAGCGGGGTGTGAATGGCTGGAGAGGAACATCCACAGCCCCGAAACCCCAGGGAATGTCCTGCCCAGCCAGGAATGCGGGCGGGCTGCCGGCAAGTGGGAGGGCGTCGCGTCCCTGCCCTCATTAGTCCCGGAGCTCATTAATCCCTGCGCTCATTAACGCGGCCGGGGCTGACGCACCTCAGGTGCCACCCGGAGCTCAGGTCGGACCAGGTCTGCTGGGTCGGGAGTGACACAAATGAAAGCTTCCATAATAATCCCGGGCTGAGGGTTCTCTCTGACCCTGCCCTGAAGGATTTGAAGTGACTTGAAAGGCTGGGAAGTGAAATCACCCAGCAAGGGGATCCCCAGGAAGGCCGGCTCACCCCTTCAGGCACAAATGTGAATCGCAGGGAAGGTTTCCAGGGGAATTTCCCTTTTCTTTCCAGCACAGTGTCCCCACGAGCATTTGCTGCCTGCTGAGCACACCCTGCCCTCTCCTTCAGGGATCCAACTGCTCGCAAACAAGGTCCTGTCCCGGCTCAGCGCCGAGAGTCCATGGTCGGGTCAGCGTTCCCAAATTCCCTCTGCTCCCCACCCCACCTTCCAGATGAGAAGGAAGAAAGGGGTCAGAGCGCCATTGGCAGCTGAGTCCTAAAGCTTGGAAAAGCCTGAAAGCAATTCCCTCCAGCTGCTGCCGCAGCAGCTCCAGCCCAAGCAGGGGCAGGACTGTTCGGATTCCAGCGGGATGGGAGAGGTGTTTTCTCCAGGCTCGCTCCCCCTGCCCTGCGGGGGGTTCTAACGAGGCGATTGTGGGATTTAAATCCATGATGGTGGGATTAGGCGTTCCTCAGCCGAGACTGTTCCACATTCTTTCCCCCTGATTTGCCACTCTCGTTCCCGCACCAGAAACCAGCTCAGCTCAGCTCCCTTCAGCTCCGGAGCTGGAACTTTCCAGCGTCAGCCCCGCGTCCTTCCCAGCGTTTGTGCCTTGATTTAATGCTTTGATTTGAAAGTTATTTTTTACAATAAGAGAGAGATGGGCCCTGCCAAGAAAAGCAGTTTCATAAAACGCTGAACATGACTTGCATTCTGTAATTGCAAACCTGAGAGACTCGGGGTAATTGACATTTTGGATGGATTGCAGGGGATCGTATTTAATCCTGAAAAGCAGGTTCCAGGCAGAGGAGGAATTGCCAAGCCAAACTCAGCCTCCTTACCGGGCTCTGACCATAACTCATTCCCAAATCCAGCCAGCCCAGTCCTGAACCTAAATGTTTACATTTTTGATTTGCAAAGATAACATTCCTGGGTCACCGAAACGCTTTGTCAGGGAAGGGCTGGAGGAGACAGCGGGAATTAGTGATGCGTGGCTCCAGTGGAATGTGCGAGGGATGCTGGTGCTTCCCAGGATCACAGATCCCAGAATCATCCAGGTTGGAAAAATTCTCCGGGATCACTGAGTTCAATCTGTGGCTGACCCCTAGCAGAGCAGTGAGTGCCATGTCCCGGCATTCCTGGGACATCACCAAGGATGGGCACTCCAAACCTCCCTGGGCTGTTCCAATGGTGACCACCCTTTCCATGAGATAAGAATCCATGGAGAATTGCATCCACATCCTGATACCCAGGGGATTTCAGTGAGGTTTTGCCATCTTTCTGCAGGCTCTGATTCTGTTTGGGAGAGGCAGCTCCAAATGTGTGTCTTATTCCATGGAGGCGATTCCTGAAGCTGAATGTTGGAGAGGTGTGTGATGGACTCAGGAGCTGCCAGGAGCTCCATCCATGAGTGTGTCAAATGCCATAAATGTGGGAGCCGAAACAAATTAAATTCCATGGAAAAGTGACTCAGTGCCTGTGTATTTCTGTTGGTTCCGACTCCCTGCATGGGTAATTTTATAAATGCGTGGGATATTGCCGAGACCCGGGAAGCACACTGGAAGTGGGAGCCAAACTCCCAAATTTGGCTTCCAAGCAAAGCCAGGGCTTCTCCTTTTCCTTTGTCTCCAATACAGCTCCTGTAATGGATCTGCCCCCCATTAGCGTGGTTTACAGCCTGGCTATAAACATTTGCTTCTGTTTGAAAAGCAACAAATATCAGCGGAAATCTGTTCCCAGCTTTCTGCAATCCGGTAAAGGATCCCAGGGAAGTGTTTCAAGGCCAGGCCTCCCCTTGCAAGTGGAGTGTTTACATTGCTGTAGATTTCGGTGGAGCAAACACTCATTTCCAATGGTGCCAATGGAAAGAAAGCAGAAAATCCCAGAATGTCAGAGGGAATTACACCCCCCTGACTGTAAAAATGAAGACACAGCTCCCAAAAGCATTGGCTGAATTCCTTTTGTATTGGGATGAATTTGGGCTCAATGACTCACTTTGAATGGGCCAGAGGTTTGAACTGGTCATCTTAGAGATGTCTTGGAAGGGCTGCAGGTTTCTCCTGTGGTGGTTTCTCCCAAGTGAGGCCACCAGCACTGGGCCAGGCTGGTTTGTTCCACCTCTTGTAGCCAAGCCCAGGATTCAGGAAGGGTTAGAATGGGTTTGGATTTACTGCTGTGTACTGGGAATGATACAATTATAGAATTCCAGGATGGTTTGGGTTGGAAGGGATCTTCAAGATCATCTCTTTCCACTTCCCTGCCATGGGCAGGGACACCACCCCCTACGCCAGGTTGCTCCAAGCCCCGTCCAGCCTGGCGTTGGACACTTCCAGGGAGAGGTCAGCCAAAGCTTCTCTGGGCATCCTGTGCCAGGGCCTCCCCACCCTCAAAGGGAAGGATTTCTTCCTAATATCCAGTGTAAACCATCCTCCTTCTTGTCATTAATGCCCTTTACCTGGGGCGTGTTGGGAAGGAGCTCCCCTTCCCTTCCCCAGGGACAGATTTCCCATCAGAGTCACCAGCCCAGTTTGGGGATGGTCCGGGGTCAAGGCTGGCAGTGCTGGGAATGGGTGATTATTTACCCAGCTGCATATCTTTATTCATCCCATGCCCGCTGTTGTTCCCATTTTGCATATTCCATTGTGGAAGTGGGATGGGGAGGAGGGATTGGGAAGCGGGGGGAAGCCACGGTCACGGCTGGGGGCTTTGGGCTGCTCCATTCTCCTGGCAGCAGCGGGAGCCCAGGCTGTCAGGACATCCACATCTGGTCCCGATTTGTGGACAATGGAGCACCAGCCCCTGGCTGCACATGGATGAGCTGTGACAACTTGACAGCTTGCCCAGGAATTCCGACCCAGCCGTTCCTATCCAAAGCCATCAGCGCTGGCTGAGCCAACACTGGAAGTAGGGGGGTGAATCATCATTTCAAAGGAAAGGAAAGAAGAGTTGCCTCTTTTTTTTGGAATTTAGGATGAGTGGCATCAGAGCCTCGCTTCGTCTGGTCACAGGGGTTTGGGAAGCAGCAGCTGGAGAGGGGGATGCAAAAGGAACGTCCAGCAACAGGAGCATCCAGCAACAGGAGCTGGGATGCTGCAAAGCAGGTCAGGGTGCTGCTTTCGGATGTTCCCTGCCCTCTATTCCTGGATGGCCCTTACATGTCCCCTTATCCCTAGAGCAGCCAGGCCATGGCAGCAGCTCTGTCCAGCCTTTCCCTGCCTGCAAACAGGGAGGCAGAGAGGGGTTATCTTCCTCCTTCTCCCTCTCCTTCTCCTCTTCCTCCTCCTCTTCTTCCTTCTGCTCATCAGTTGCTCCATCCCAGTTCTGTTCTCTCTGGGGCTCTGCTCAGGCTCCTGAAGGGATGAGGGTGGGAGGATGTTTGACCTCTGCAGCTCATTCTGGAAGAAAATATCTCCTCCTGTTCTCAACTGTCCTGCAGAACTTAATTCTTCCTCCATCCATCCATGCATCCATGGATCCCGCCCCACAATCCAACAAAGAGCAATACAGCAAGGTAAGCTCTGTCCCTGCAGGAGGTGACAATTCCTAAGTTGGTTTGGTGACCCCTCAGCCCCTCTTCATGCTCAGGACCTCTGTCCCAGTCTCGTTGAGTGCTGCTCGTCCCATTCCCTTCAAGAGCACCCCACTGAAGGACAGCAGAGTCTGGAGAAGGATGAGGATCTCCCTGCTCCGTGAGGATGCTCTGGATCCCTTTCCTTCCCCGGCACAGCCAGCGGGTGTAAAGTAGGGCTGAGTCAGCCTGACAAAATGCAGGGGACCTAAATTGCATTACCTGGCTCAGGAGCTGGGGCTGTGACCTTGGGGATTAATTAGATAAACAACCCCTTTGCACAGAGCCTTCTCTAAATGTCCCAGCAAGGCCCCATTAAGGATTTTGCTGTCACTAACCTCAGCCCTCAGTGATTTAATTAGACAATTAGAGGGTGCTTGGGAATGCTCTGTAGTACCCAGAGATATTAACACCATTTGTATTTATATTTAATGACATTGCAGAAGGGACTTTAATTATTCTTTCTTGTCTTTAAACTTCCAAGCAGGAAATTCTCCTCTGACTTCAGCAGCATCTTGCAGGTGCTGTCACAAACATCGTGTCCCAGGGCCAGAGCTCTTTTCCACTGTTCCTTGGCAGGAGGGGTTGCTCCTTGGGACCCTACAGGAGGAGCAGGAACTAGCAAGGTAAGGAGCAGGGAGTGTCCCCTGGTTGTGCTGACAGAGGTTTTGTGGGGCTCTTTAGGCTGGTAAAATCCACGGACGGTTCAATAACTGCCCATGGAAGAGCCACCAGCACATCCCTTGATCCTTGGCATGCTGTAAAGAGCAGGATGTTTCCTGGCACGGCAAGAGAGGGATTTGATAGATGAGGAAAACAAAGCCCATCCTTGCTCAGGTCCTTGGCAGCCTCTGAGTCACCTGGAATATCCAATAAAATCTGGGCACTGGGGGCAGCCTTCAGTTCCCAGCAGCTGCAGCCTCAGTTGGGATCTGAGCTGGAATCCCTGCAGGAGCAGGGGCTGCAAAGGCTTTGTCCTGGCACCAGGCAGCTCCCAGTCCCCTCCTCACCCCACCAGCTGGGCCCTTCCTTCCTGCCCTCCTAAAGATGCCATCCTTGCAATCTCTTCCAATAATTGTGTTTTCCCTGGATTACAGCCCCAGTAATACAATTAAGCCTAAATAATACAGATGAAGTGGGGAATAATTTGATTTGCCAACTAACATTTGAGTCAAGTTTTTTTTTTTCCCTGCTTTTCCTGAATCTACAGTTGACAAATCCCATAACCATTCCCCTCTCACCGTCCTTCAGTGAGACACGGACAGAGAGGAATGATTCATCACAGGGGTTGGATCCAGCCTTCTGAAAGCCACGGATGTTTGTGTTGGTTTATGCATGGAAGGGGTGGGATCCCCCTGGGAACTCCTCGAGGCAGTGAAAGGGATTGTCTTGGATAATCAAAGACAATGAGGGAAAGTGGGGTCAATGATCCGTTTGACAAAAGCAGAAGGCAGAGGATGCACGGAGCAATTCCAGAGCTGGGGATGTGACAAGAGGCTGCTGCCAGGAGCCATCTGGCCAGAAGGGAGAGGGGGAGCGCCAGCCTGTGGAATGAGCACCTTGGGAACCAGTGCCTTCACACCTGGAGCCTCCGGGCACAGCATGGCTCTGCTTGGAGCCTCAAATCCCAGCGTGAGTTCCCTGGGACAGAATGGGACATTCTGTGGGACAGAGCCACTGCTGGCCTCCAAAGGCATGAGAAAACCTTTGGAACACCAGGCATAGGTGCTGGGGTGCGACGTCCCTTTCCAGGAGCCGATTGACTGCAGATAGACCTGGTGAGTGGTTTCAGAAGGATTTTGCAGGGAGTCACTCAGGGTCAGGGCTTTGGAACATTCTACTGCGCTTTTCCATTTGCAAAGGGTAAAAATATGAGAGAGGCGCTGGAACAACCTGTGTAAATAAGGAATAAGAAAGTAAAAATAAAACCGCAGGGAGCAGCTTCCTGCCGGGTGCTTTTCTCTGCCTTTTTTAGGCAAATCTGCTGCTGGCCCTCAGTACCTCCCAGCTGCCCCTAAGCCCCGCTGTCCCAGCGAGCCAGGAACCAGTTCATGCTCAGGCTGCACCTGTGAATGAGTTGATTTCCAGGGATATGTGGGATCTCTGCATAAAAGCAATGCAGCAGGGGCGAGGTTGGGCCAGCTCTGGAGAGGGCTCTGGTGGAATAGTTCCTAAATCCTTTTAATTCCTAGTTTACTAAAAGATGCTAAGAAAAAAAACCCAAAAATATGTGGCTTTGGATGGATGGCCCAAGTTCAGAGCCCAGCCTTCCCTGATATCCCATTTGTTACGAAGGGTTAGTGCTGGTCCAGGACACATTCCTGCCTCCATCCCAGACAGAGAAGCAGTCAGGGTTAGGTGATGGCAGGGGAAAAGCCAGGATGCTTCATTCCAAGTAGATGTGCTCTCCAGGCTGCCAGACAGGGAAAGAAATTGGAAAAATAATCTCTTTAATGTGGGTTTTGGTGCTTGTCATGAGGAATCAGGCCAGGATTAACTGTCCCACTGGAAAAGAGCCTTGGAGCAGGAGCTCTCCTTATGGGGGCCTGGCTGGAGCCATGGGAGGGCAGGGAATTGGGGGATACTCTGGGGGGTTTCCTGGTGCTCCCAGTGTGCAGGTAGGCAGGGTTCTCTCTACCATACATGATTTCCCATGTTCTGGAAAAGCCCAAGGCTAGACTTGGAGCCTTGTGGGCTCCAGAAAAGTTGGAGCAGCCCCTGTGCTGGGGGCTCTGTCTGTGACAGCCCCATGTCCCCCTGCCATGACAGTGGTGTCCCCATACCCATCTCATTCCAGCAGTGGGAAAATCCCAAGGTCTGGACAGGCACAACTCAGGAGGGACCCTGTTCCAAAGGGAGGTGGATGCAGCTGCCTTCCTTGGGAGTACAAGGTGGTTCCCTGGAGGACAATTGTTCCCTGTCTATAGCAGGGAATTCAAATGAGATGATCCTTAAGGTCCCTCCCAAGCCAAAGCTGTCCGTGATTCCATGACAAGGAAGCTCAGCTGTGCATGGATGGAAGGGGCTCGGAGCCAAGGAAAGGTGCTTGGGAAAGCCTCAGTTGTTCCCTGATGGAGGTGCAGGGAGGGTGCTGATGTCCCAGGAACATCTGCCTGGGATTCTAAGTGTGGCTCAGGGCTCTTCTGTCACTTAGGCTAGGCTTTAAAATGATGTGTGATCCCCCTCATCCAACTACAGCCGGGAAATATCCCAGAGCAGCCTGGGGAGGGAGTGAAATTGAGCTTGGAGGAGGGATGGGGAGGTTTCCCAGCAGGAACTCGCTGGGAAAGGCACAGAGTTCATGCTCAGCTCTCCAGAGAGTCCCAGCCATTGCAGAAGGGATGGAGGGTATCCAACAGGGCTGCGATGATGGATGGGAAGGAGAATGAGGAGAAAAGGCTGAAATGAGCAGTGTCATGCACTCAGGGGCTGTGCCAAAGCCCAGAACTCCTGGTTTTCCCTTGGCATCTATGCTGGAAGCTTGAGCTCTGCCGAACAAAGCAGCCCTTGGCCTTGCCTCGAGGGGCTCATCCAGTGATTCCTGGGGTGGGCTGGGGGTGACCCAGGACCTGTCCCAGCACACACCGGCTCTGATGGATACATTCCAGCCCCTCCATGTTGAGGCCATTTCATGTGGGCTTCAGGAGTGTGATCCCATCCCAAACACTGACCAAGGCAGCTGCACTGGGAAAGCGGCTCTGCAGTTTTGGAGCCAGGAACTGGCCGGGTTTGTGAACACAAGGTATCAATTCTCTGTTCTCTCTCCAGGCTGGAGCTGTTCCCCCTTCCCAGCCCAAACACCTGTGGTGCTCTGCACTTGGACTCAGCTGCCCACCCCAGCTCTCACCTGTGGAGCCTCTCCCAGCTGGGCTTGGATGGATTTCCCAAAGAAGCAGAGCCCTGGGGCCCTGCAGCTGAAGACCATGGATTAACAACCACAGGGGACAGCTCTGCCACCTGGGGACATCTGGGAGCCTCCCCAGCTGAATGTCACCACTGTCCTGTGCTGGGGGAAGCAGGGGAGAGTGTAGGACAGCATTGTGCTCCGGGAACACGGAGCTCCTCAACAATGGGGTGGCTGAAGGAGCCCAAATCCCCTAGTCCTCACACATCCATGGCCAAACATTCCCTAGTCTTCTCTGGTCTGGGGGCTCCAGGAAGGCTGGAGGGGGATCCCATAGCTTTGTCTATGCTGTGGTCCAAGCAAGGGGCTGGAGGCACAGCAGATTTGTCCTCCAGCCAGGACCAAACTTCTCCCTCCATGGCAGCTGCTGTCCCTCCCATTTTCTTCCTGGCAGCTAAGTTGTTAATAAGCCTCCTTTTCTCAGAGTCCATTGAAATGACTATTTTAAAACAACTACAGATGTGCTAAATTGGCTCAGCATAATAGGATGAGATGGAGAATAAAGGTTTCCCCAGTGGGCTGTCGCCAGCACAGGTAAT
This sequence comes from Cisticola juncidis, assembly GCA_013400215.1. NCBI lineage: Eukaryota > Metazoa > Chordata > Aves > Passeriformes > Cisticolidae > Cisticola > Cisticola juncidis. Next base: position 1,189,576 of record VXBR01010626.1, read on the forward strand.
TTATTACCTGGGTGGCTAATTACACGCTTCCCAGCTTTCCAGGGTGAAAACATCTTGATATTTCCTAGTTAAGGAGCCCTGACACGAGTGAAATGACCAGACATGTGAATAGGAAACGTGGTGATGAAGTACCTGTGAGCTGAAGAATGCAAAGGAAAAGGCATTCTGCAGCCAGGAAAAATGAACTGTGGGATTTCCCCCAGCACCTTGGGGGAGCGGGAAAGGGCTGCACCCCTCCAATGCCGGCCAATTCCTGCACTTTCTGCAAGAAAACGGCTGCTATCTGAATTCCAAGCTGAGGGGAAAAAAAAAAAAAAAGAAAAAGAAAAAAAGACCCTCCTGTAAAGCAGGGAGGAGAAAGAGTTTCATGAGTTCTGCACAAGCACTCGTGAGCTTTGGGGGCTGTGGGAAGGGGAAAGCTCCACAGTCCTTCCCTCTGCCCAGGGTTGGCAGCACCCCCTGGCCCTGCTGATGGATATTTGGATATTTCTCCCCAGCAGACATCCAGGAAGAAGCAGCTCATGTATGAGAAGCTCCCTCATTCCAGGAGTACCCTCCCATCTCCAGCTCCTCTCCATCCTGAGGAATCACCCCTTCCCCTGCTGCATTCTGAGCAGTGCAGGTAAGAAACATATCTCCATTATCTTCTGGTTTGTTATTTAATTATAAAATGTAATGTTTGCTTGGTTAATGGCTTTGAGACAAGGTATCCTATAAAATACACACTCTGTGAACACAGCAAATGGGCCAATTTTCCCAGGATTTAAAATCGATGGCCTGGAGCAAATCCCATCCAGGAGAAAGATGCCTGGTGGAAGTGCCTGTGGCAGCCCACAGCCTCCAGCTACAGCACAGGAGCTGGGGGTTCATGGAGGGTTGGCAACAGCAGAGCCAAACAAAACTTTGGAAGAGTCTCTTTTTTCCTGGACAAGTTGGAGTGGTGGGATTGGGCTGGGTTATGGGGTCAGTGCCCGCTGGGTGACCCATTCCTCTCACCCACCTGTTTTGAAGACTGCTCGTGGTGACCTGACCTTGTCCCATGGCCTGCAGAGGGGACAGAGCTGTGGGAGCTCACCCTGGGCTTGGATCTTCCCATGAGGACAGGAAATGACCTCAGCTAAAATGGGATCCAGGCTTCCAGAGCTCTGGGTGCTGTTTTAGCACCCAAGCACGTCCAGCAGTGAGGATGTACCTGGTTCTTCTCAGGTGTTTTCCACCTGGTTCACTCTTCAGGATCCCCCTGTTTACTGAAAGAAACTGTCCTGGAGCTAGCACAGTTCCCAGAGAAGTCTGAGCAGGCAACTTTCCTGGAAGCCATGGGAAGATTCTGGAACTCTTCTCTCTCCTGGCTTTACAGAAGGGGCAGGAACAGAGATGGCACCATCTGGGAAGAGTCATGAGCCCCTTCCTGGCTCTCTGCAGTAGAGGAATAGCAAACCATGTTTTTTCTCTCCTGAGACCCCATTTCACAGCTGGCAGCAAGGAAGGATGGGGCTGGATTTTGCCATGGCTGGTGCCATGGCTGATGCAGCCCCAGTGGTGCCCAAAATGCAGGTCATAGAAACTTTGGATGGTTTGGGTTGGAAGGGACCTGAAAGCTCATCCAGTCCAACCCTCTTCCACTATCTCAGGTTGCTCCAAGCTCTATCCAGCCTGGGCTCGGACACTTCCAAGGGTGCAAATACTTTCTGGGAATTCTGGGATGAGATCCCATCTGCTGTTGCCCTGTAAAACTGAAATTCTGTGCATTTTCCCAAAAAATCCCCAATATATGTGTGACACATGGGGCCAGGGCGATCCTGACTGTCTCTGTGAAGGGGAATGTTAGGGATAAAGGGAAGGTGTTTGGGGTATGAAAGGGGCCTCATGTCCAGGGATAAAAGGGAGGAATGTGTGTGCGTGTCTTTGCATCCGCAGCATCTCCCAAAGCTCGAGGTTTATGCCTCTTTATCCTTCGACTTCTTCCTTAATGAGAAATTAATTAGCCTTGTAGTTCCTGCTTGGGAACTTGTAAACACTCAGCGCTGCCTGTTGCTCCCCCCACCTGGGTCCCACCCCCCTTCCCTGTAGTCCTAGATATCTGACAAAAACATTCTCGAACAAAGCACACCAGCTAATTCAGGGAATTATCGGGAAGCTGGAGCAGGACTGAGATAATCGGCCGTAAATAGCGGCTGATTGCGCTTCCTCCGAGGCTGTCTCGGCTCCCTCCCACCCCCCAGCCAGCGGCTCGGGGCCACCAGGCCGGGAAGCGACCGGGCTGGTGATGTCCTAGTTCCTGTGGATGGTGATGCTGCTGGCTCCATTGCCTCGCTTTTGGGAAAAANTCCTTGGCGGTCCTGGTTGTGATGTCCCCACTGCCATGTCCTCACTGTGATGTCCTCACTTCCATGTTCTCCCTTCCATGTCCCTCTCTCCATGTCCTCCTCCCATCTGGGCTCTGTGTTGTCCCCGAGGCACCCTGTGCCTTAAGCAGCTCCTGATGGTTCTGTCCCTGCGAGAGGAAGGTCAGCTCTGCAGCCCTTCACCAAGCCCAGCCTGAGGAATTCCTGAGCTCTGCTGCTTCATCCCAGCCCTTCTCCAGCCTCTCCAAGTCCACCCTCATCCCTGCCAGTAGCCACAGCTCTCTCCTGTTCAGTAGAGAGCTGGAAGTGCACAATGGAAGTTGAGCATCCTCAGGAACACATCCAGACTCATGCAATAACATCCCTGACACTGCACAGGACCTGTGAGTAGGATATGCTCGCACTGCAGCCAGAGACTGGTAAAAGAGGTAGGAACAAGGCTGGGAAAAGCAGGCTCAGCCCAGTGAATCACTGGGACATACCCTGGATCCATGGCATGGAGCAGGGGAAGGATCATCGTCGTGCCAGAACCTCATTAGTTTTCATTAAAATATAATTTTTCCAATGGAGAAGTTAAATTGGCAGAGAAATTGTGTGATTAACTGTTGCAAATTTGGAAGAGAAGGAGTGCTCTGAGGCCACAGGGCAGCAAAGAGCACGAGCTGTGCACAAATTCCAGCACCAGGCAGTGATGGGGCACTTCCCACTCCCACTGAGCCGAGGAGGATGGACCCTGTATCCATAGCCTACAGATTTCATACACTCCAGCAAAACCAGGCTGCTTTGCCCCAAATCCCTGTTCTGCCCTGCTGGTGGCACAGCTGTCGATGTGTCAAGGGACAGCTCTGCAGCCTTGAATTCCAGCTCTGCTGCTGACACTTTTCCCAGCACAGTCAGTGAGCAGCCAAGGAGTTTCCTACCCTCAGGAGTTTCCTACCCGCAGGAAGGTGAATCCCACAAGTGGGTTTGGTGGTGGGGAAGTCTCTTGATGCCTCCTGCTCCTTCCTTCTGTGCTGCTCAGCTGATGGGACAGAATGGGTTTGTGTCATTTCCTCGAGGAGGAAATATGCTGTTCCAAAGAGGACTTGGAGCTCCTTCAGCAGTGAGTCATGACTTTGTGTATAAGCTAAACACTGGAGCAGAATCATAAATAAATAAAACTGCCTTCATAAACTGGAAATTAAACACATCCCGTCCTTGTTTGCGATGCACCATGATTCATGCTGCTGCTTCCTACTTCATGAGTTATTTTAAACCAGGCTTTGCAGGCGCTTTGTGCCTTTTATCCGCCCCTTGATTTGCCCCGTGCTGCTGCTCCAGGAGCGTTGTTTGATATGATAACAAATTCCACCCTCGTGTTCCCTCTCCTCGTGCTGCCTCCTTGCAGGGCTGGTGGCAGTGGCAGGCGTGAAGGCGCTGGGCTGGAGGCTGTGGGACAGTCCCAGTTCACCAGGTCACCTCTGTCCTCACGCAAGGCTGAGGAAATGCTGCCCTGAGCAGGAGCCAGAGCGGGAATCTGTGCTCGCACAGGGCTGACATCGCTCCTTGCTGGAGGTGCTGATCCCACCTATTCCATTTCCCAGCCGCTCTTCCCTCCTCCCCATAGCAGCAGCAGAATTTGAGAAAGTAAAGCTGGGTCAGGCACCCGGTAACAGAATAGAATCATGGAGTGAAAAGATCCTTTGGGTTGGAAGTGGCTTTAAAGTTCAACCCAATCCAACCTCCTTGAACCACCTCAGGTTGCTCCAAACCTCATCTAACATGGCCTTTGACACTTCCGAGGATGGGGCAGCCACAGCTTCTCTGGGCAACCTCTGAGCCAGGGCCTCCCCACACTTATCAAGCCTTCTTCAAGACCAGGCTTCATCGACTATTTTTTTTTTTCTCACCAGGATGTTTTCCAGCTGGATTGATTCCCAAGCCTGACTGGGAGGAGCAGCTGAGATGCCACCACAGTGTTCCCCAAGGGCAAGGTGGGGAACTGCCCAAAATCTTCTGCCCAAAGCCTGTGCTCAGCTGCCCTGGCATACCTCCTGCCCTGAAATCCCTCCTGCCCAGAGATCCCTCCTGTCCCAGGATTTCCTGCTGTCCTGGGATCCCTCCTGCCCTGCATTGGGCATCACCTGTGGAGGCATAGATCACTTATATATGCAGAAAGGTGAGAAGGTGCCTTGTACCCCAATCTCCTCTTCCCTCCTCCTCACTCCAAATAGCATCTAAACACTGGATTAGACCAACAAAGCTCTTCCCATAGTACCTGATCTATCCCAAATTTTACATTTCAGGTAGGAGCTTGCTGATGCTCAGAGCTACCCAGCCGAAACTCATTCTGTTCTGCCCTCACAGCTGTCCCTCAGCTGAGCCCTGCAGTAGTGGCGACACCATCCCAGAAAGGATATTTTGGGATGTTTTGGCTCCTAATCCTGCCCCACCACCCCTGGCTCCGGGGTGTCTGTGGAGCTCCAGGCTCAGGCTGCCCTGAGGGCTCGCTGGGTGAATAGGTCACGTCAAGCATCTGGGGTCACCTTAGGGTTACCCTGCTCCTCTTTTAGGCTGGGAAAAATAACTCTGGCTCTGCCAACCTGTGAGGAGGAGTGGGCTGAGCCACATGTGAGCCATCGGTGTCTTTTTCCAGGTGGAATGTCGTTCTCTGCCACTGGATGGAAGGGAAGGATTGAGGCTGGGAATCCTGGGAAGAACCAGGCTGAATTCTCCTGGCAGGTGGTGCCAGGAGCCGTGGTGCATCCCAATACATGAGCTGGGAAGACAGAGAGGGCCTGGACACTGCACACTCACCCTCATTCTTGTCCTCTAACCCAGGTATCCCCTTAAATCCAGGTATTTCCTCCTGCCTGTGCCGTACCCTAATCACAAAGCACTGGGTTCATTTCTTCCTTAATACTGAGCCAGATTCTGCCTGTGATTCCACTGTAGTCAGAAACCTCAGAGATTTTGGTGCAAAATGTTCCAGCTCCCCTTCCCCAGTGAAACACCTGCAGGTCCCATTCTCCAGCTAAAACAGCTCTCACTCTCCAGCTAAAAATCTGCAGTTCCCTACTCAACTTTCCCTCTCCAGCTAAAAAACTGCAGCTCCCTGTTACAGCTCTCCCCCTCTAGTTAAAAACCTGCAGTTCCCATCTCCAGCTTTCCCTCTCCAGTGAAATACCTGTGATTCCCTGTCTTGGCAGAGCTCAGCTGCTCTGGATCTGCTCCCTCCAAACCAGGCTGGAACACGTCAAACAGGAACGTTAACTATTTTTCCAGCTGTCTGGAGCTCTCTCCATCCATAAAATGCACACTGATGTCAAACCTCCCCACCTCACCAAGGAGGTGCCAGTGATGTTGGGATTGCTGGGTTGTTTGTTAGTTAGGGTTTTTTGTTGTTGTTGTTGTTGTTGTTGTTGTTGTTGTTGTTGTTGTTGTTGTTTAATGATTAATAGAACTCGGAGGAAATCCCTGCCAGGGGTGATTTTTCTGCAGGACCTGCAACCTGGGACTACTCCCCAGGTAGAGTGGGTGTCACTCCTTGGCAAAGGTAGGACAAAGCAAGAGAAACCATTGCCAGCAACAGCTCCAACAAGTGCCACCCTGGAGGCAGAAGTGACAGAATCCCAGAATGGTTTGAGTTGGAAGGGACTGTACAGATCATCCAGTTCTGCCCTCTGCCATGTGCAGGGACACATTCCACTATCCCAGGTTGCTCTAAGCCTTGTCTGACCTGGACACTTCATGGTCTGGGCCAGCCACAGCTTCTCTAGGAAAACCATTGCAAGGCCTCCCCACCCTCACAGATTCCAGATGGGGAGATGGAACAGCCCCAAACCTTGGACTCAGATCTGTCTGTTCCATGCAGCAGCACTGAAGACCCACGTCCATGCCAGTTGGTCCCAATTTTGGGTGGAATGGTGCATTAACTGAGCCAGTCTGAAACCAATTTGAGTCCATCTTTGAACCCAATTCCTCTCTGAGACTGTTTGGGATAGACCTGATCCTGAAGGGAGCAGCAGACAAAGCAGACTAAACATGCAATATTAAATAGCAAGTGCTAATATGAGAGCCATTAAACACGAGCCCTCTCCCGCCTCTGGAGCAGCTGGAACTGGGGCTGCTCTCCTGCTGCCGGATCCTGGTGCTACTGAAAGCCAGACCAGCCACACGTGTATGGATCAAATTGCTGGAATGAAGGAGAAATTTCGTTTCCTGCTGCCAATCTTTTTGGCATTCCATCCTCTGCCCCTGCTCTCAGCCAAAGTAGGAGCAGCAGAGGTCCTTTCCCTTTGGGAGATGTGGGAAGGGGGAGTGTGGCTGTCCACCTCCTGGCTGTGGGAAGGTTGGCAGGGAGGCTTCTCCCCCAGCCTGCTGGAAAATTAGAGAAATCTTATTTTGTTTTGGGATGAATCCAAGAGGTTTTGATATCCTGGGAGGGATCTGCTGGCCTTGCAAACACTTCTCTCCTCCTCCTCCTCCTCCTCTCTCTCTCTTGTTCTCTCTCTCTCAGAATTGCAAAGCCACAGCACTGGGACAAATCCAAGAGAGGGCACCTGGATGGTCACAGTGGAGTGGATTCAGGGTACCTGGGCTCAGACCAGAGCTTTTCCAGCTGCGCTGGGAACATCAGGGACAGGGAAGTGTTGGTGGAGGAAATCACCCAGAGCAGCCTGAAAGGAAAACCTCTGAGCTGGATCTCTCTTTGCTCCATGCTTATCCTGCATTTCCTTCACATCTCACTCTCTTCTCTGGGTGAAATTCCAGGAGAAACTGAGCAAACATCAATAGACCAGTTCCCCATGGTCTGTGTGGGCTGCAAGAGTGAAGGAATGAGAGAAATCCTGACCCCATCCCTGAGCACGATCCCTATTCTGTTGTCAGCAGCACTTTGGTCTTGCCCTTATCTGCTGAGCTTTTCCCCTTTCCTGGAGTCTCTTGGTTATCACATCGGAGCAAACCTTCCACTTGACTTAACACTAACCAATGTCCCATACACATATCTGTAATTCCTTACAAATTAGCCAGGGAGGATGGATGGAGAGCCTGTCAGCCTTCCAGCCCTTGCCTTTGGGGATCTGTACTGGGAATGGAGGTGGGGCCCCTCCTAGTGCTGCCAGTTCACACTCTCTCTGATTCCTCTGTCTTCTCGGTGAGGCTCTGGAAAACATCCTTCATTCTTTCCTCTTCTTTCCTGTCTCTCTCTTGCTGAAGGGATTTTTCAGGGTATTTCAGTGAGGCAGCATCCTGAGGAACTAACACCTCAACTCTGCAGAGGTGAGGAGTCTTTCCACATCCTGTATCCCAAAATATGGCACAGCCCTACTCTCCAAACTGGCTCCTGCTGGCCCAGGAAGCAGCCAGCCCCCAGGGCAGGGTTGGTCTGTGCTGGGACAGGAAGGGCAGAGCCACTCTAAGCCTTCCAAGGACCTGGTTACAGCATCCCTCTGCCCGATCCATGGATTTCAGCTTAGAAACAAAACCATGGGAAGGCAGATAGATGATGGATTTGTCAAAGGGTTTTCATGAGAAAACCTGCAAACACTGGGTTCTGGTTCTGCTATTCCAGCAGTGCAGCCTTCTGAGCAGAGGCTTGAAATCGTCCTGGAAGCATTCCCATTGTCCAGCACTTCCCCCAGACTGGTGTTGTTAGGGACTCCTTTGTTCCAAGCTTTTCCATTTCCTGTAGCCTCTCCAGTGCCTGAGCTCTGGCCACTGAGTACCTGCCATGAGAGCCTTGTTCCTGTGTCACTGAGTGCTGCAAGTGGTCCGGGAGGCTGTGGAAAATGAGGAATGATCTGGGATGTTCCTGTGCAGAGAAGCCCTGCACTGATCCCAGAGTTATTAGGACTGGAAGGAAACTCCTGCAGCTCACCAGCTCCACTTTATCCTGCACATCAGGCTGGTAAACCATCCCTGTCAGACGTGTGCTTAGCCTTATCCTTGGGTATCTCAGGGGAAAGCAATTCCGCAGCGTTCCAATGGCTGAACTCTTGTCAGAGCTATAAAGGTTTCCTTAATGTTTAACTTTCATTTGCTCCACTGCAACATAACCCCATTATGAGGCTTTGAGCTCCTGGATGGCTCCTTTCCCCTAAGCCCCCATCTCGAGGAGCTGGGAAGGACTGGGATGAACTGACTCCCCCTTGGCTCTGACACAGTTCCAGCCAATTCCCTTTAACTCGAGTTAAGGTAGGCAGAGTTTATGGGATCAGAGCAGGTTTTAAATGGGCTTAGGCAATGCTTGAATGTCCTCTTGTGAGATGAACTGGGCTGCTGAGCTGAGGCCCTGGCTCTGTCTCCTCCTCCTGGCTTGGGAATTAGGAGGGAATGACCTCTCCTAATTAGGGGAAGGGTGGCAGTGGGGAAATGGGGTCTCAGCAGGATTTGAGGTCCGTCCCCTCTATCCCCTCTGCACCAGCTCCCCACCCTGCAGGCACTCACCCAGTCCTGGCACTCAGAGATGGAGTGGGTGGGATGTGCAGGGACACCCCCATATCTTGCCTGGGGAGAGGAGAATTTGCTGGATCCCAACTCCCTTCCTTCAAAACCCCATTTTTGGGCTCTTCCTAGCCCTGGCACATCCCAGGCTGCCAAGGAGGAGTGAAGGGGGAGGCAGGGCGTGCCTGGAGTGGGGGTGAGGGGTGGGTGAACTCCCCAAACTCATCCCCTGTGTCAAATGAGCTGGGACAGCTCCTGCAATCCAAACCATAGGGAAGAGACTGGAATGGAACACGGAAATGAGGAAATTCTAAACTCTCCCCAGATGAAAAACAGTGGGGAGGGGGATCTTTGGCAAATGAAGGAGTTCCCAATGGCTGCATTTTGACAAGGATCCTCAAACAACTGGAAAACACTTGCAGGTGAGAACAAGGTGGAACTCTTGGCATCAACATCCAGTTATTAACATGACTGCAGGATGAAGTAGGTCGATCCCTCCTGCCTGATCCTGGAGGGGCTGAACTCATTTCCTGCCATCCTGGAGGTTATCAGAGGTGGGAAAGCGGGATGCAGGCATGGCACAGGGCAGAAACGGTGCCGGAATCCACTAGGAATAGTTGGAAAAGCATGGAAGTGGGGAATATGGGAAGGCAATGCCAGCAGGGCTGGGAGGGCAATTCTCTCCTTCCACCCACGGGTTCTCTTAATCTCTTATCTGTCAATCATTCCCTTATTTCCATGAATCCTAAATCCACTTGCAGCTCCTTTCAATACAACAGTATCACGCACCTTCCTGGAGTGAAACATATTAGAGCAGTTTGTCACCGCCTCATCCAGGAGGGATTAATTCCCAAATCATTTTCTGACATGTTTTATCGGCAGTTATTAAAGCAGGATCTGCGTTGGGCAATCCTTGGATAAACGGAGCCATAATTTAACACCTCCTCCATCCTATTAGTGAGGAGCAGGATTTATTTTCTCAGCACAACTTTAATTATGGAGAACACACGCAGAGGATGGAGGCAGCTGGATCCTGGAGGTTTAGGATGAATCTTGTGGAGCACCCTGGGGCGAGGCACAGGATCTTCCCAGAGCTGCTGACTCACCTGTGGTTGGCGTGTCTGGCCCCAGGTCTGCAACGTGACCTTGGGATCTGGGCCTTCCAAAGGCTGTTGTGGTGTCACAGGGAGATGTGGAACACTGGGAATGCCAAGTCTTGTTGGATGCCTGGCTACCGTGCCCTGGGGAAAGATGAGATCTTGTGGCTCCCCATGGCTGCACCGGCAGCAAGAGCCACTTTCCCAGTGGAAAAGGAGTGTGGCCCCAAACCCCTGCTCAGCTGAGCAACTCAGAGTTGCCCGATTGGGTTCCTTGGAATCTGGCCACTATGTGGCTCACTGGACTGAGAAAACTGGGAAAATCTGTGCTACCTCCAGCCCTGCTTCTCTTTGAGGCTTGAGGATTCTTGAGGAATCCCTCCCTCAGTCTTTGCTCTTCCCAGTTGCTTTGAGCAGCTGGGAATTCTGCCCAATCACCAAAGGGTCCAGCACTGCTGGCTCCAGATCCTGCTGAGAGGGCTATCAGAGGACTTGGAATCACAGGGATTGGGATTCCAGGTGGTTCCACGGGAGCACGGCTCTCTCCTCCTGCAGCTTGTACCCCCTGGGGCAGAGCCAGCTGTGATCCTAGCCTTTCGGGATGCTGGAAAGCAGCACCAGGGAGGTAGAGAAACTCCAGGAACTGACCCAGGGCCTTCTGGAAAAGTTGGATCCCTCCTCCCATAGTGGGAGTTAATGACTCTCCTGGTAAATATCACTGGGAGCTTGTCAGGAATCCTCACGTTCCCCCAAGCACTGCCGTGTTCCTGCTCTTTTCCATTAATTTATTTTCAGCTCTGGAAATTGTCTTTTAATTTCTGCACCTTTGTTCTCTGTGTGGGCGGTCTGGGGGCTGCCTCCTGCTCCTCAGTCACATGCTGGTGAGGAGGGATGTGTCCAGTGGCTCTGGGAATGGGGATGCAGAATCCAGGCCCTTGGAACATCTGAAGACATGTTGTTACTGCCACTTCTCCAGGGAAAGCTCCAGGGACTTGTGCCACTTGGCACTTGTGCCAGGGGATGCAGGAAAGCTGTCCCTGTGGAAGGCCTGAGATCCAGGGGTGCTGTAGCAGCAAGGGATTGGGATGCTCCTCAAGGATCAATTGAAGCTGCCAAGAGAAATCAGCTGGATGCATCCACTGCTCCCTCACAGCCACTGCCATTCCAGGCCCAATCATGGATCCAGAGAAATAATAATCTCCTATTAAACTCCAAATTCCAGAGCAGTTTGGGGCTGGGAAGGAGTGCAGAGGGAGGAGATGCTGGAACACCTCGGGCTGATGTCATTCCTTGCAGTCAGGAGCAGAGGAAACACAATCCAGTTCTGTTCCCCCCTGCTGCAGAACAACAGGGAAGGTCTCCAAGGGAAGATTGGAAAAAGGGAAACAATAACAACCAACCCAAAGGACTCTAAACTGAGAGAGGAGAGGGAGAAAGAAAGAAAGAAAGAAAGAAAGAAAGAAAGAAAGAAAGAAAGAAAGAAAGAAAGAAAGAAAGAAAGAAAGAAAGAAAGAAAGAAAGAAAGAAGGTCAGACAAACCCATCTCCCTCAGATGTCCCCTCAGTGTGGAACAGTTTCCCTCTTCCCCCTCTTCCCCCACTTCCCCCAGCCCCAGCCGGGCTCCTGAAGCCATAAAATCCGAGTTTGTGGCGTGTTCAATCGATTATTCCCCAAATGCCCCGGCTTTGGAGACAGGTAATTCATTTCAGCCCCTCTATGGCTACATGCAAAGGAAAAAAAAAAAACGTTTTCCTTTCCCTTTCTTCTCATGCTGCTTCCAGCCCTTTCTCTGCCCCTTTGCTCCCTCCTCCTCCTCTCCCCCCTCTCCATGTCCCCAGACACGAGTGATTCCCAGGGAAAGGTGCAGCCATTCCCACAGTGAAACCCAAGGCAGGTAATGACTTTCTCACCCCATCCATACTGCTCCAGAAACTCCTGCCCCTCCAGCTGCATCCCTTTATTTCCAAGAGGCCAGGGGGAGGGGGGATGTGCCAGCCCCCTCTGATTGCCTCTCTTCCAAGGCCTCTCCATAAAAAAATAAAGGAGGAAGATATAAAGGGAGCATGTGTTTGCAGGGATAGAGTTTCCATGAGGCAGAGTGATTGGAAAGAAGAGGCTCTTTGGTGTCCAGGAAGGAGCAGGTTCCTGACATCCCACTGTGCTCTCCATACAGGACCTGCAGGCAGGATGGCTTGTCTGCTGCTGCCAGCTCTGGGGAAAACATCATGGAATCATCATGGTTCGTGTTGGAAAAGACCTTAAAGCTCAACTCATTCCCACCCCCTGCTATGGGCAGGACACCTTCCACTAGCCCAGGTTCCTCCAATCTCCATCCAACTCGGATTTGACATTTCCAGCGATGAGACAGCCACAGCTTCTCTGGACACCCTGTGACAGGGCCTCCCCACCTTCACAGGGGACAATTTCTTCCCAATATCCAGTCTAAATGTCCTCTTTAGGTTTAAAATCATTCCCCCTTTCCTATGACCATCTGCCCAAGTAAAAAGTCACTCTCCAAGGAGAAAGGAGGAGCTGGATTGGTTGCCCACTGGAGTCTGCCCACTTCCCTGGGAAGCCTCAGCTGCTGACGGTCCCAAGTTGGCAGTGCTAGGCCCAGCTCAGCCCAGGTCTGAGCCCAGGCTTTGTGCCAGCTGCTCTCCCTGCCCTCAGAACAGCCACAGCTTGGGGCCAAGGTCTGAAACAGCTTTAGGGCTCGGCATATGGAAGGAAACTGAGAGGTTTGTTGGGATCTCTCCTGTTCCAGCTACCTGTGAGAACCGGAGATCTGGCAGCCCAGTGCACCCCAGGGCTCCTCTCATCCCTCACCAAGCAGGGGCACGTCCAAGGGCTGCTCCTGACCCTGGGGATGGCAGCCTGGGACAGGGACAGGCTGGGATTAGATGCTTCAGTGAGCGGGGGCAGGGCTAGGACACCCGGTCCCTGTTCCCAGTTCTCTGTCACTCCCTGTAAATGATCTTCGCAGAGCTCTGGAAATCCAAGTGCGGATGAGCAGCTTTGAAGGGCTCTGGAACACGGTTTATGGGATTACACCTGGGCTCACCTGACTCCACAAGGGTTTTCATCCTAATGCGTGCTGGCTTCCTGGGAAAAGAGGAGATTACCCAGCACTGACAGCTTTGCTGGCAAAGCCTTCTGCACTGGAAGACTCTTTCATGAAAACAGGGGTGCAGGTGCTGCCAGCACAGACCCCTGGGCTGGGAAATCAAGCAGGAACATGTTTCTGCCCAGGGAATCCAGGGGCAGCAGGAATATTTTGATCACCAAGCCCCAAATATCTTCTGAGATGCTTCAGACCAAGGTCAAAGCTCATCAGTGTCCCCTCCCCACTTTGACTACTCCCACTCTTCCCTGTTCTGCTCCAAAGGACTGCTCCTGGATTAAAGCTTGCCGACCCTTTTACATGTGCTCCACTTTTTCATCTTCTCCACTCCGCTTCTGCAGCCCCTCAGATCCTCCCAGCCCTGGGCCATTATCACAGAGCTCCCACTTCCCAAAGAAACCTAACAAAGCTGGGCCAGAGGAGCAACTGCAGTCTGGGTTTAACTGGGAATGAGGAGCCCATGGCAGATCTGGCAGCAGCATTTCCATTTCCCAGAGCCCAGTGAAGCTGGAATGGCTCTGCAAGGCTCAGTGGCCGCTTGACTTTGAAGGGTCTCTGGTCTCTGCTTCTCAGGAGCCATCCCAGCTTCTGCCAGGTTCCCTGATGGACTCTGCAAGAGTCTCATGTGCTCCTGAAAATCTGCAGCAGCTTTGCCAGAGGCAAATTCCCACTCAGCTAAACAGGGATGCTGAAGAAGGAGCTGGTACCCTCTGAAGCAGCCCCTGAGGAAAAAGGGAACGTTGCTGACAGTTCTGAGGATGCCTGGCTCCCACATACTGCTCCTTCTGATTAGCTTTGAAACATATTTAATCTAGGGGATTCAGTTTATTCCTGCAGAAATCCCTCCTGCCTAGTGCAGGGAGAATCGCGCCATTCCTACCACCGAGGATCCCTGTCCCTGTCTTCCCCACATACCATGGACACCTGCCAGGTCCAGGTGGGAAGGCCACCAGGGCAGGAGCTGTGGCTCTGGCTCTGCCCACAGGAATGTGTGGCTCACGTTCCCTGTCCTGTGTGGGAGGAAGGAGTGGGAACTCCCTTCTGGCAGCAGCGAAACCTGTTTTGGTGTCAAGCTCAGGGAATAAATCCCACTGTGGAACTCACCAAAGTCTTTCCTACTCCCAGCAATTCCCAATTCCTACCATGGAGCAGGAGTTGACTGGAATGAGGACAGGTCTGTGGGCTCCTGATGGTTGTGTCAGTGGGACTGGGAATGTGTTTTCCAATGGGATGAGTTAAACACCAGTGTGTACCCCAAACTCTGAGTCGTACGAGGACCAAAGTGGGATGAGCTGCTCCCACTTCATGTTCTCTAGCACTGAGGATTTTGTCTACTAGATGCACACAACAAAAGCTTTAACTAGGTAAAGAAAAACAGCCTGGTGGTGTCAGGAAAAGGAATTTCCTATTCCTTGGATGGAGTCTGGATCTGGGCCTTGGCCTGGGCTGCAGCAGCTTCCTTGCAGTGACCTGTGTGATAGCTCTGCCGAGCTATGGGATCCCTTCTTGCTGTCCCACAGTTCCATGACCCTGGCTCCCAACCACCAGCCTGGATCAGCTGCTGCCAGTGAGCTGGGATGCTTGGCTTGGCTTGGCTTGGCTCGGCTAAGCCCATTCAATGGTAATTTCCCATGAGGAGCTCCCAGCTCTCCCATTTCTCTTCCCACCAGCCTAGCCTTTGGCTTAGACTTGCAAATGACAAATTATGCTTTTGCCTCTAATTTCATCTTCCCTGGCATCCTTTATCGGCACAGAATGCAGCAGGATCTGAGCAGGCAGCGGGAGGTCGGCGTCTCCTCTGCTCTGGCTCCCTCCTCCTGCCTTAATTGCAGCCTAACGTGGGTTTGAGGTGTATTAAACACACAAATTATCCTGCAAAGCCTCGGGAAGCGCTGCTTCCCGAGGCCTCTAATGGGAGCTGACAGAGCAACCAGAGGAGCTGTTATCGGCAGGGCTTTGTCTGGAATGGCTGTGGCGAGTGATTCTCGTGCGGGGCTGGCACCGGGGCTGGCACCGCGTCCCCCCCATCGTCCCCGCCGCGGTCCCCCTGCACCGGGGCATCGCGGAGAACCGGAGGCTCTTGGCAAAGACTCCCGCAGCTGCACCTGTGCTGCCGCTGGAGCGCTACTGATGGATTGGAGGGAGTTCAGAGGAGAAGCAGCAACAAAATCAAGGAGCTGCAGGGCAGGATTTGTACGGCGACTTTAAAGGGGCGGCGTGACGGCAACGAGAACAAGCACTCGAGCGCGCCGAGGTTTAATCTCGGCCTCAGACAAAGCTGACACAGAACAGGAGCAGACTGAACACCCTCACGAGGGAAAAATCTACCTTCACTCACAGCAGGAGCGATGCAGAGCCATCGGGAGCCTCCTCCAGGCTCAAACGCCAAGGATGGATGGAGGGAGAGCAAGGGAGGTGTTCTGGTCAGCCCAGGGGCTGTAAGGATGGAAAAGGATGGGAATGAGAACAGAAAAACACAGGCTGAATAGCAGGGAAATGTTCCCAGCAGGGCAGCACAGGGATGAGGGAATATCGCAATTCCGGAGCAGGAGGAACAGCCTGGTGTGTCCTAACCCGGGTTTGGTCGCTCAGTTCCCAGCTCTGCTCCCAGCCTGCTCTCTAAGGAGGAAGATGAAGCCCAAGAGCCCAAATAAACCCCATCCTAACACAGATGAAGGCACTGGGTGGGACAGAGGTTTGTAGGGAAAATCTGCTCTCTGTGGCTCAGGGAGGGGCAGCTGCTCTCCGGATGCCCATGTGGAAGCAGACATGGAATGTCCCGCCCAACAAGAATCCAACAAATCAGGGGAAATGGGGAAAAAAAGGGCCTTATTTGAGCTCTCTCATCTCCAGCTGCAAAAGGACTAGGGGGGAAAGATAAATGTGGATCCAGGCAGAGAGATCAGGGCATGGCTCAGGGCTGCAGGAAGATTTAGAGCATTGAAGTCCAAAGGCAGGGCTGGATCATCACATGAGGAAAGAAAAATCCCTGAGAGTGGAGATCACATTAAACAATGTGTTGTAATAAGTGTTTTATGCTTTAGAGGAGGAGAGAGAACAGTGAAATCCCCTGTAAGAGCTAATTACTGCAAATTCCTTTTCAATAAAACAAGACCAAAAAGATCCTCTCTTAACGGAAAAATCCATTTAAGGCTCAGCTGAGGTAACCTCGGCTTAGATCCTGAAGCAGCGCTCTTGGGCATCAAACAGGATTTAACTGGAGCTTGGCATGACCAGCTCAGTTCCTCAGGGAGCCCAAGTGTTGGGGTGAAGGTCTGCAGGGGAGGGGGTGATCCCTGGGCACCAAAACTCCAGGGGAAAAGCTTTATTATGCTGGTGGTCATGTGGAAATTCACCATGAACTTCTTTGGGAGGATGTGGCAGGGATTTTGGGAATGGGAATAGCAGGAACTTTCAGACACCTCTGCTCTGGGGGCCAGGTGAGCTTGTCCTGGCACCTCGAGATCCCTGTGGTGTCTCCTCAGCATTTCCAGGCCACTGGTGGTGTGTGACCACAGAAAGGGACAGTGGGATGTCCCCAGCCTGTGCTATTGCCTCCCCCAGCCCCACACGACTTCTGTCGCCTCTCCCAGTCCAACCCAATTAAAATAAAACAAAGCCCTGGATTGGAAGAGGAATTGCCTCTGTCCCTGACACTCTGCATTTCCTGCCTTATGGAATGGGGCCACTTTGGTGGATTTCTTGCACATGGGAGCAATAGATTGAATTACACAAATGTCCAGTGCTGAGCAGAGAGACATTTCTTTTCCACATGTTCCTGCAGCTGTGTGACCCCAGGAAACCCAACGGTGGGGTCTGTCTTGTAGACAAATAGGGATTGTTTTGTGTCCGTGTGGAAATGCTCCCTCCTCGCTGACTCCCCCTGTGAATGTGAGTGTGGATGAGGGGAGATCATTCCCCACCAGACACGTTCACATCCCAAACAGCACAAACTCAAGATATTTCTCCACCACAAACCCACAGGGTAGGAATGCAGTGCAGGAGCCCCCAGACAGAAGAGCTTTGGCTGCTCAGGGAAGGGCTGAGAGGCTCCTGGCAGAGGATAAATCCACAGCAGGATGGTGCTGCCATGGATTGCTCCATGTGGTCAAGGAGCCACTTCTCCCATCCTGATCACCAGCCTGTCCCAACACTGCCCAAGTGTGGGGCTGGAAGAGGAGGACAGGCAAAGAGGTGATGGAGGATGCTCATGAGAGTGGGATGCTCCTGTCTGTAGGATGTTCTGGGCAGTGGGATGCTCCTGTCAGTGGCATGCTGTGGTCAGTGGAAAGCTCTCAGTAGCAGAATGTTCTGCACAGTGAGTGGGATGCCCTGTGCAGCAGGATGCTGGTGGCAACAATATCCCTGAGCCCTCCCCGCTCAGTACCTCAATGTTGATAAGAGCAGGGGCTTCCATGAATATAAAAGCAGGGGGAAATGGATTTTATTTTTGTTTGTTTTGTTTTAAAGGAAACTGTAGGGTAAAGACAACAGTTTGTGGGGTAGTAACCTGTTGGATGCAGGGCATTGCTACCCAAAGACTTCCTTCCCAACCAGTTCTCCCAGCTGCTGCCTAAAATCTGGATCTCCAACAGCTCATTTTCCAAGCAGCAACCCAGGCAAAGCCCAGGAAAGCCTAGGGCAAGGCCTGGAGCCTCCCAGGGAATCAAAGATTGCTGGACTCCAGTGCTGGCTCTGGGGTGATGCGAGGTCAAGGAGCACCAGTGCCCTCAGGTCCCGTTCCCACCATCACTGCAGGTGCCAAGCTCCAGCTAAATCTTCTTAGCCCGGTGGCCATCCAGCAGCATCCAACCGCATCCACAGTTTCACCGCTGAGGTCAAGGAGGCTGATAGGAACCCCATGGACTGTGGACGAGGAGGGGAGGGAACCTCTGGCTGGATAAGGAGCTGAGCTGCTCCACAGCCCGGGAGTCCAAGGCTGTGGGATCAGCTGCTGAGCCCTGGGAGCTGCTGGAGGAGGAGCCTCTGGCTGCAGTATCCCTGGCACAGCTCTTGCAATGTGTCTATAAATAGGAGTTTTAAGCACAGCAATTAATCACAGCGCAGCTACTGTCCATGGGCTGGCCTGGATTTCACAGAGGATGTGAGCCTGGCATTCCCTGAATTTACCAATCCAGCTTTCCTAGACAGATGTGACTTTGGTGATCCTTCCAAGTGGCACTTTGAGGCAGCAGTGTGAGCTTGGGTTGTTGTGGTTTAACCAGTAATCAGGCACCAGCTGAGGGGTGCCAAAGGCATCGTGGTGTCACCGACACGTGTGACCCTCTTGGGCTGACATTGGCAGCAGGGGCAGCACAGATTTCTTGGCACTGGCAACTGAGGAGCAGGAGGATCACAAGCAGTGTGGAAGTCCATTCTCTCCCAGCCTGGAAAAGGTGTATCACCTACTGTGAACCCCTAGACATTCTGGAATGGTTTTAAACTAAAGGAGGAGAGATTTGGGTGGGATGTTAGGAAGGAATTCTTCCCGGTGAGGGTGGGGAGGTGGGGAACAGACTGTCAAGAGAAGTTGTGGTTTCCCCACCCCTGAAAGTGTCCAAGGTCAGGTTGGACGGGGCTTGGAACAACCTGGGATAGTGGAAGGTGTCCCTGTCCGTGGCAAGGGGGGGGACTGAATGGGATTTAAGGTCCCTTCCAACCCTAACCAGTGTGAACTTGTGTGCCCCTGACCCCAGAGTTCCCAGCCCTTTTTTCAGAGCCTGGACCCACAAATATCCACCTCATTTTTCCTTGGAAAAGGAAACAAGGAAAGGGTGAGTTCTTGCCCCTAATCGAAGTGGGGACAGTGTCCCCTCTCCGCTCAGCCCTTGGGTGCGTTTGGGGCCGTGCTCAGGAGGGGTCGGGAGGAGCTTCTCCCGGCGGCGGGGCCGTGGGAGCCGTGCTGGGTCCGTCCTGCTGGGAAGGCACTTTTAGCTGCGGGTCCAGGCAGGGCCATATTGGGTTCAGTCTGTTGTGCAAAACACTCCGCAGCGCCTGCAATCTGTGCTCCCCCGCCTGACGAGAAATGCTAATTGTGTGCCGGAGGAGCTGCCAAGAGCCCGCAGTATTCCCGGGAAAGAGGGGGGTTGTTGGGATTGTTCCCATTGTTCTGGCAGCTGCAGCACAGCCAGCCGGGCCGGGCACGGGAGGAGGGCAGGGGCGAGCGGCTCTCCCTGCGCGGAGCTCGCCCGTGGCACGGGATGGGATCAGGGACCGCTGGCAGCTCCCACCGGGATGGATCTGCCTGTGTTGTGGGGGAAGGGTGGGCACAGCGTTTCTTCTTGGGCTGAAAGTGTCAGTTTTGCATAAAATATGAAGTGAAAAATTCTTCTCCCTTCAGTTACTCCCTCGAGTGACAGCCCGTGCCGGTGCCTGCATCCCGCTGCTTCCCAGCCTGGAGCCAGGGGTCCCCGAGGGCTGGGAACAGCAGGATCTCCAGGACAGGGGTGCTTGGGCAGGTACAGGGACCTGAGTGTCCCAGGAGGTGCAGGTGTTGGTTGTAGGGGTTTGCATCTCCGGGGCTTGGTTCCTGCCAGGGATGGGAAGAGCAGAGGGAATGTGATGCAAAAACCAGGAGAGGATTTCTCTGCAAAAACAGCAAGCAAGCCTTAACACCACCAGAAGAAGAAACTCCTTCAGCTCCCAGTGATCTGAGTGAGCTAGGAAAAAATAAAGAGGGAGAAATGATTGCTCTGGTTTGATTTATAAGCAGAGCAAAAGCCCCACATGGTGTGAAAATGTGGTGCTTCGCTGGGCTTTTCAGGAGAAAATCAAGGCCCTGTTTTGCAGAACCGTAGATTCCCAGAATCCCAGAGTGGTTTAGATTTGAAACAACCTTAAAGCTCATCCAGTGCCATGCTCTGCCATGGGCAGAGACATCTTCCACAATCCCAGGCTGCTCCAAGCCCAGTCCAACCTGGCCTTAGACAGTCCAGGGATCGAGGGGCAGCCACAGCTCCTCTGGACAGTCCATTCCAGCACCTTACATGCTCCCAGTAAATCATCCTGGCTTCTCCCTTGTGGTCTGGGAAACAAGCAGGAGCCTTGATGGATTCAGTGTTTTTCCCTGTCTGTCCTTCCTCCCTAATTTGCAGCAAAGGAACCAGATAAAGTTTGATAACTTGGAAGGGGAGAGAGCGAGGGAGAAGCCGCCCCAGTCACTGGCTCCCTGCACTCCCCCCGCTTCCAGGGAGGATAAATGAAGTGCTCTCCATTCCCTGCTCGTCTGCCACCCTCCAGTGAGTCTGTCATGGGCTCATCTGTGTCTAAATTAGCTTTGCACAGCAACGCCGTGTACAATTATTGCTGTCAGCCTTTGATCTGACCAGTTTATCTCATCAGCTTGTCAGCCTTCATTCTCCAACCTTTCCTCGATGCCGCCACCAGAGCTGCCTGGGCTCCCTTGGAAGAGGCTCTGGGCTCACACGGATCTCCTGAGGGATTTATAAAAGCTTGCAGTCCGCTGGTGCACCAGAAAAATGGGCTGCAACAGGCCTGGAAAGATAGAATGGAGCAGTGGAATTCTGCCATTTCCAGGCCTTTCCTCATTCAGAACCAGGGAATGACATTTTTTTGGGATTGGCAAGTGTCAGGGGACTCACTGCTTGCAGTGGTGACATCAGTTCCATGGGATTCTCCCAACAGCCCTGTTTGACATTCCGACTTCTGCTGTGAAGGCTCATGGAAAAAGCATTTCCATTGTCTGGGACTCCTTGTGCTCTCTTGCATGAGGGCTGCTGGGAAGGGAACCCCAAAGGGATGCAGCTGGGATGGATTAATTAGGGATTCCAAGGAATGGTCACCCCAGTCCTTTTAGCACTTTGCTACAGCTCCAGGTGTCCCACAGCTTTCAGCACAGGGAGTACTGTGTGAGGGAGGTGCCTGAGGCTGTGTGAGATGCAAGGTGAAGGATGGGATCTTGGGAGGGTGCCAAGCATCCCAAGTGATTCTCTTCTCACAGCCAGGTGCCACAGAGGGTCCTTCTCAATCCTGCAGAGCAACATTGTACACACAGCCCTGTCCAGGCCTGCTGCACTTTCCCAAGGCTTCTGTCCCACCCCTCAATTCCTGCTGCACCTTCCTAAGGCTTCTGTCCCCTCTCCCCTCTTCATGCTTCTTGCCCAGCAGACCCTCTCCCCAGAATTCTCTCCCCTCCCTCCCTCCCAGCTTCCCAGGGTTTCTGTGAGGCTGTAAAATTTCCTTTAATCTGGAAAAGCAGAGGGATGGACTGTCTATTCTGGAAATGTCACTCATCGTCTGCCACCATCCCAGGTGTGGCTCTGTGGTATCCTGTCCCCAGCCTGGAGTCCCCAGCCAGCTCATGGATGGTGAGGACACATCCCCAGCCCCCTAACCCTCCTGCCTCACTCCCCCTTTCTGCTGCTCTTTGATTTTTCTGCAGCTGGTGACTCCTGGATCCCCACATCGTTATCTGTCCTCCTGCACTCCCAGAAGTCCTGTGGGTTGGAATTCTGTCTGCTCCAACTTGTGAATATTCTGGACTCTGAAGTTTCCCAGCTCCAGATGTTCTGGCCAGACCAGAGGAAAAAAAACCCCAACACCCAAAAAAGCCTCAGCATTAATAAAAACCTTTTGAAAATCCCGAGTCCTATTGCGCAGCAGTGACATCATATCCGTGAAATATGAGCTGATGATGTCACAGCTGGGAAATGAGGGATGATTGTTCCTTCTTGGCACACACTGCTGCTCGGGCCAGACCTGTTAAATAAATGCACATGGCCCATAAATGTGGAGATTAAACCCAGAAGTTGGGAACACAGCCCTGTGGGCACCTGGGCCATGGAGCTTGATGGGGACGGGGGACACAGGGAGTGTGCCAAGGGTGGGGAAAGGGTTTATGTCCTAGTTCTACTCCCAAAGATTGGTGAAGACATTTGTCTCCCAACTTTACACCCAAAGATTGGAGAAAGGGTGTTTCTCCTAATTCTATTCCCAAAGATATGGATAGAGGGTTTGTCTGCCAGTTCTACTCCCAAAGATGAGAAAGGGTTTGTGTCCCAGTTCTATACCCAAAGACCAGGAGAGGATTTCTTACCCACTTCAACCCCCAGATCTGGAGTGTCTGGATGCCTTTGGATTTTCCTTTGCTTTCCTCCCCCTGCTCAATCCTAGTGGCTGCAGGGGACAGAGGAATGGCTTTGCCAGGCTGTCCCGGTGACCCAGGACAGTGAGAGGACAGCAGAATATCCTAAAGGAGCAGTGACAGACCCTCTGCTCACAGACTCATCCATAACTCCACAGCTGCCTGTGTCAGGCATCGTTAGAAAATCTCCCTGGTTTTGACCCCCCTGAGAAGCACTTATCCCTCAAATCCTTGGATTCATCCTCCTCATTCCCATACCAGGGCTGGCTACAAACATTCCTTCCTGGGCTGGCTGCTCCCACACCAGAGATTTAAGACATGGGAAGCAACAATCCATAAAATACCAGCACTGGATCCCGCCACCTTCCCAATCTAGACCCACCCTGGAACAGTAAGATCTGTTATCCAAGCAATTCCCTCATCCACACATTCACTTCTCACGTGTGTGCAGCCACCTGATGAGGGAACATATTCCATGCCATGAAAAAGGGATATTTTTCCGTCTAGGCTGTTTTGACAGTGTCAGGCCTCTCGTTTAAGCTCCAACTGGATTTTTGAATTTGGCCTTTTCCCTTTTTCCCTTTTGGACCCATTGTTGGTACTGGGATGTATGTGCCAGGTGGGAGGGGAACGTCTGCTGGGGTGTCCATCAGGGAGATCCCTGGGAATTTAACAATCCTTCTTGTTCTTGCTTGATCAAACATTTATTTATTTATTTATTTACTCACTCTTTTCTTAGGACAGGTTTTGATGGGACAATTTCAATTCCAAAAGTTGTGAGCCAAGAAAAAAACACCAAGCCTGCCCCTACATTTTTTCAGGACGATTTTGTTTTGCTGCTCTGAAAGTGAAAATTTCCTTGTCTTCTCACTTAACACAGGCTCATATTTCCAAAAATATGCCAATCATAACAAAAGAAGTGGAAGAAGGGAAAGCAAAGGCTGCAGCCAAGATAAAACGCTGAGACCAACCTGTGCTGACGCTGTTTTCCTTTCTTAGCTTCATGGAAAGGGTATTTTTATGTTTTAGCCCAATGCAGATTTTGTCTTTTTACTTTATTTGAAATCTGAATTTTCAGCAGGCAGGAAACTGTTTCATTGACAGCTTTAATCACAAATCAAAGATTTGATCATGCAGGGAGATGGAATTTCAACTTCAAAGCCCCAGCACAAGAGGTGGATGCAGGTACCAGTGTGCTGCGATGCCGTGGAAATGGAAAGGGTGATGGGAGGCAGCACTGCCGGAGGAAATTAAAGGGAGACACAGCACTGGGGAATGTTCTCAGCAACAAGAAGGAGCCTTCAAAAGGCAGGTGTTTAATTCTTTTACAAAACAAGGTAGCAAAAGTGATTAGAGCCCAAAACGTTCTCGCTGTGCAACCACAGTGCCCAGGCAGGGCTGGAGGCTGGGGAAGGGCGGAAGTGCTGGCTCCCCCTTCTCCAGTTCCTTGGCAAAGCCAGGCTTGGAAACTTGGCTGCATCTTGCAGCCAGTGGCAGACATGTGACAGGGGGATGGGACAGCAGTGGCACCCACAGCCAGAGCCAGCAGTGGCCACAGAGCAGGGCTGGACCTGCAGCTGGTTCTGAAGCTGGTGCAGGTTCTAATGCAGGTGCTGGTTCTGGTGCTGATTCTGATGTTGGTACCAATGCCAGTGCTGGTGCCAGTTCTGGTGCTTATGGTAGTGCTGTTCTTAGATGGGAAAAGCACAATTTCTCTTTTCCCCTGGCATTTTGCTTTTCTAAAAGGAGCCTGAAGTAGCTCAGGATCACCCTGTGGGATCCTTTTCCCGGGGTATTCCTCCCATTGCATGCAACTGGAGGCAAAAACGGTGGACTGGAAAACCCAGCCCTTCCCCATGGCCTCGGAGCATCCCCCAGGGTGGGGAGATAGCTGCAGTCCCCAGTGAGGGATCCCACAGCTCCCAGGAGTGATGGGCAGCACCCGTGCCAGAGGTTACTCCTCCCATTAGGAACAGGATAGAACCCAGATGAATATTTCCCTGAGCTGGAGGAACAGTGGAAAACAGGGTCTCACATCCAGCGTGGTGACCAGGAGCCACCCCTTGGAGCCAGCCCTTCCCGTGCCAGATTTGACCTGGAATTTCTTGGTCATGTGTGGAAAAAAGGCTTTTGCTTGAATGATGTCCTGGGATCTGCTTTTCCAGGCTTGACTTTCTCTCTGGAAGGAAAGTGGGGGGTTTGAAACGTGGGGATGTTCTGCAGGCTTTGGGGAGAAAGAAGTCTGATCCATCCATCCATCCATCCATCCATCCATCGGTCACCTGAGAGTCCAAGTGTCACAGAACACAAAGAGAAGGATCACAGGGAAGCACCTAAGAGATTCCCCATGGGTCTCTATGCCTGTCAGTGCCCTGGAAGAAGCAGCTGGCCGGGAATGACAGGGCAGGTGCTGGGTTTTTCTGCGAGCTGCCGACACCTTGATGTCTGAACCTGCTGGTAATTAGCAGGAATTGGGTTATAATTGCAACAGCGGCGGCAGAGCGGGAGTGACCTCAGCAGCCGCTAATTCCTGACACAGAAGGACAATCGGGGGACACCTGGAGTGCAGTTCGGAGTTGCAGCCCTTTCCCAGCCGTGATTAATCCCCAGGAAATGTTCTGTGGTCGGGCCATTACCACTCCAATCTGGGGCTGAAAATGAATCAGAGCCGCGGATGACTGTGGGAAAATTGTCACCAAACTTGGATGGCTTTGCTTTGTTTCACCACAAAACTCTTAACGAAGCATTGAAATGGAGATGGATTCTCTGCCTGGCCCCGACATTAACCCTTAGTGGCCCAGCCAGGCTGGGGCAGGCAGCAATTCCACACACTCCAGCGCTTGGCCGGGTGGAAATTCCTTCAGTCAAGACGTGGAGACTGAGGGAGTATTAGGGATGTGCTGCCTTGGCTCAGTTCCTACCCTGCACTCCCAGCCTGCACAAAACCTGGGAGTGGGTTCCTGACTTGAGAGGTTTGGAATTCCGGGAGCTTCCGAGGTCTCCTCCAGCCGCTGGGAGCAGCTCCCTCAGCTCCAAGCCTGCAGTGTCCGGGTGGCTGTTTGGGGACAAGTCCTTGCACGGCCGTCAGTCAGGGGCTCTAATGAGATTCCTGGCACCGCCAGCGCCTCTCACAAAGTCCTTCTGCAGCCACTCGCCAGCCGCAGCCACGAGGGCCTCCCCCCGCCGCCACTCGGGGCTCAAAGGGAGCTTTGTGAGGCACCACAGGCAGAGCTCTCTTGCCAGGGACGGGTGGCAGCAGGCGGGCTGCAGGCACAGCCCGACCCACGGAGCTGTGCGGGAAGCGAGGAGGAGGAGAAGGGAAGGGATGCGGAGGAGATGGGACAACATGGGCTGTGGGGGAAGGAAGGACTTGGGATGGAGAGAGAAGGTGTGATGACACACGGGGCTCTAGGAGGGAATTCTAGGAGGAATCCCAATGTCAGAGGGCAGGGTTAGATGGGATATTGGGAAGAGATCCTGCTCTGTGAGGGTGCTGAGGCCTTGGCACTGGTTTTCCAGAGAAGATGTGGCTGCCCCTGGATCCCTGGAAGTGTCCAAGGCCAGGTTAGACGGGGCTTGGGGCAACCTGGGCTAGTGGAAGGTGTCCCTGCCCATGGCAGGGGGTTGAATGAGATGAGTTTTAGGGTCCCTTCCACCCCAAACCATCCTGGGATCCAAAGACAATCAGACAGATTGGATCACTGGGCACATGATGGGAGGATGTCAGGGTCTGTATGGAGCTCAGCCAACTTCGCTGAGAGCCCCCTACGCAAGCTGAGCTTGGAGCCATGGAAATAAATCTGTCCATGCTTTAGATTCCAGTGTGTTTGGCTCCTCAGCTGGGGAAGGAACAGTGGCAGGCAGAGCTGCACACCCAGGACTGGGGAGAAACGCCTGAGATGGCAGGATCAGCAGTACCTCAGACTCCTGGAGCTGGGAAAGAGCTGCAGGCTGCTCAGGGAGCCTAGTGCACTGAGAGAATCCAATTCTCTAATGTTTTTTTCATACATTTGTGGATATAAGAAAACGTTTGAGGTAGAAAGAGGCAGAAATGTGCGTGCACAGCCTCAGCTCTGAAATTCCATCTCCAAGCCAAGGTGTACATAGACATATTTTGAAGTGTTTTCATTTAAATGAATAAAAAAGAGCTCTGGAAAAGGAGCAAATTCTTTGGCTAATAGGATCCACAGGGAAACTGCAAGAACTTAATAACTCTGCAGGAAAATCTGCACAGCACCTTCCCAGAGAGGACTGTGGAGGAGACAGGGGAGAGGATGGGAGAGGTGGAGGGCAAGGAGAGGGATGAGGCAACAGAAGCTGTTTGGACCTGAATATCATGGAGTGGTTTGTGTTGGAAGTGAGCCTAAATCCCAACCAGTCCCACTCCTACCATGGGCAAGGACATCTTCCACAATCCCTGGTTGCTCTAAGCTCTGTCCAGCCTGGCCTTGGACATTTCCAGGGATAGGGCAGCCACAGCTTCCTGGGGGAACCTGTGACAGGGGGTGTCACAGGATCTCCTAAATGGCTGCAGGTTGTGGTTCTGTCACCCTGTTCTGAGCACAGCAGAGATCCAGGAGCCCTGAGAGGTTCCTGGCGCCATCACTCCTGGTTCTTTAGGTGAAATTTGCCTTGTGGAGTTTCCCTCTGTACACTCGGCACTTTGGCTAATGGGCTACAAACCCACCTGGCCTGTGGCAGAGACCAGCTAGGGGATGGGGAAGGAAAGAGGAAAAATAAAATGAAGTGGTTTGAATTTTTCAGGGAAGCAGAGATTTCTGTGAGTGGAAATGGGGCTGGAATACTTTAGTAACCCAATCCAGTGCCAGGCCTTCTGCACGTGGGAAAAAAAGCCAGGAGATTTGGAGACCTAAAGCCATCTCCTGCCTCAGCTCCTGGCACACTAAAACCCAGAAAAGCTCTGTGCTGCCTGACTTGTGTTTTTGGTACCTCCTTTGCACTTTGTGGTTTACATGGATTGCAACACACTGGGTTTGAGGTGTGATCCCACTGCTGGTTGTGCTCCCCCTCTGGAGTCTCCTCTCTCTCTGTACGCTCCTTTATATTTATGGACTGTGGGATCCTCACACTTGTGGTTTCTGTACCACACACTCAGCTCAGTGAAATGTTATTTAAAACGTGCAGAGCAGCTCAGGGTGTGCTGACAGTACTCCAGGATTGGAGGGGAAGCGCTTTTCCATGGCAAGAGTAGGTCCTAAAGGAGAGGGAAGAGGTAAGGAAAGAGGAGAGAGAAGATGTGAGGAAAGAGGTGAGAGAAAAGGCAAGGGAAGAGGAGAGGGAAGATATCAGGGAAAAAGCAAGGAAAGAAGAGAGGAAAGGTAAGGGAAGAAGGCAGAGGAGAGGGCCTTAATGGCTACTTGTCACCCTCCACCTGAACTTCACCTCATGCCCATCCCTCTGGAAAGAGGTCGAGCCTGTCCTAGAGCACCTCCACAGAAGATCCCATCTAGGAATGACAGCCCACTTCACCACCATGATTCCATGATCCCAGGATTCTTGGGCAGAGGCAGTAGCTGTGAGCTCTGGCTGGCCCCCAGAGCTTCAGTGGGATACAGAACCACCCCTTCCACCTCTCCTTTATCCCAGCTACGTTGTCACTGCTCTGTTTATTTGGTCATTTTGGGGAAGGGAAGAAGGGGGTGTGCGTGTGTCCAATTTTCAGCAGCCCATGACAGCATAATTAGGGAAATATAAATGAAAGAAAAACACACTCTAGAAATCCAGGGACTTTCACATATTTTCCCTGTTATTCCATTGCCCTGGAAAAATAAAAGCTACTCAGCAGGAACATTTATTAGCAATTAGGATCTCAGGCACTGGGGACAATCGGGGTAATTAAAGCTTCCCACAGCCTCCTGTGCCACCCCCTGCTCCCTGTCCTGCCTCCATGGGACCGGACATTGCGGATCTGTGGGAGCTGAGGCACCAGCAGCATTCAGCAGGTCAGCAAGGCCAAAACCTCTGGATCATCCTCACCCTTTCCAGGTCAGTTCATCAACAAATGAACAATATTCCCCTAGGGAGAAGAAAATAATGAAGAAGATCATGTGAAAAGAGCAATAAATCCTGTAGAAGAACAAAACAGCTCCACATTCTGCCTCTTCTCCATTCCCTGCCCATCCTGACACTCGAAGCAGCTCCCTTGGAATGGGAGCTTTGCACATGTACAGGAGGCAGAACCTCTGAGCTGATCTTAATCTCAAGTGCCAGTTTTGGGCTTATGTTAGTGTGAGGTTCAGGACTGGCTTTGCCATTGGGATGAGGAGCATTCCCAGGAGACTGTGTGGCTGGATCAGGCACACAGGTTTGCCAGGAAGGAATTAAGGCTCAATTCCCACAGTGCTCAAGAACATCCCTCACTACCTCACCTACCCAAAGAATAAGGGAAATACAGGAATAATTTAAGAAACGAAGGAGATGGACAGGCCTAATATCCGCTGCCTTCTCTGGCAGGAAGACTCCCATTTTCTCTGGGATTTCTTGCTGTCATTCTCCCAAACACACACAGACCCAGAAAGCTCCCAGAGTTTGGATTTCAGTTTCACCAGGAAGACTCTGCTTTATATTGGTGCTGCAAAGAGCTTTTGAAAAGCAACTTTTCGTAGTGACTTTATTTCATTCCAATATTGTAACAAAACCCACTTTGAGTTAGGAACTCACAAACAGGGAATGCTGACGCTCATTCTATGACCAGCTCGGAATTTTCCTGCTGTGCTGATTCATTGGGCTATTTTTATCTTCATTTTTTCCCCTTTTGCAAAGGTTTTATTTTGGATGAAACCATTTTTTCCAGGAAGCGAAAATATCGTTATAATTTTCTCAGTCCCTTGTATCCAGACTGATCCCAATGCCTCAATGCCAGGGATCTATTTGAGCATTTCATCGCACCACAGCAGCACTTTTGCTTTTCCTCCTGGTCTTTTCCACCCCAACACGGCCCATTCCTGGAATCCTGAACTGAACTCAAAGTGCTGCCAGTCTGCCTCCAAGTAGGTGGCAATATGGAGTTCTTCCCATTGCAAAACTATCCACTACCAAATTACTGAACCATTTGGGACATGAGCTGTGCAAACCCAGGGACTGAGGGGAACATGATGTGATTGTCCCAAATTTAAGCCCAGAATCCCATGGCAGGGTGACCTCTGCAGCCAGAAATCTCTCACTTTGAGCGCAAACTTCCAGATCTTTTTGATTTTCCCCGATGGGAAGAAGGATTCCACTGCTGATTCCAATATCCCATTTCGGAATATGCATTTCTTAGTCACATCAAATAACCAGCTCATGATCCAGCAGGGATCCACTGGCCCTCAGGGACAAAATGTCTCCCTCCAGGGTGGCCTTTATCACCAATATCAGATGATTATTTCTGGAGAGAGAAAAATTAGATTAAAAGTCATTCCTTGGCCATCAGGATGAACTCTCTGATACAGCAAGAAGGAGGGATTTCGGGTCACACTGCTCCTGGAAGCCTCTTGGACAGTGATTCACTGGAAGAGGGGAAAAGCAGGGAGGACATTATGTCCAGTCATAACCAGAGGCTCTTCTTGCATGGCTGCAGCTCCTCCAGAAGCAGTTTTGAGTCATTCACAAATGTTTCAGAGAGTTCCCAAGTGTTCCCTCAACCACATCCACATCCAGCAACAGCAGCACGGAGCACACCTGTTGGGTTCACCTCAGGAGATCATTGCCCTCCCTTTGGGAAGAGCTGTGCAGTGCCCTTCAACCCTCACTGATGTTCCATGGGCTGACGGCAATGCCATTCCCTCCGGGGAGCCTCGGGATGGTAGGGAGGAATCCTGGCATTCCAGGGGGAGATTTGAGTAAGGCAGCCCTGAGCCTCTGCCCTAATGGGTTGTTAATCCATACCCAGTGCATCCCATTTGCCAGCTGATTCCTGGGGGTCCCAACGTGCCTCCATCCTGCAGACATTTGCTGGCAGCCACGGTTTCCTGGGATCCCCTGGGAATGGAGCAGGGACTGCAATAATCCCCCCCATCATCCCCCCCCCCCGCCCCAGAGCCGTTGGCAGCCGGAGTGATCCGCACATTACAGGATTTATATGAAGTGCTGCTGAACAAGAAAGATTTGAGGAGGTTTAGCAGCTCCCTGGGACAGGGATGAGCTCAGAGCTTTGGCTCGTGCTCCGAGCGGGGCTGGGGCTTTAAAGTCACACACCAGGAGGGGCCTGAGGAGAGTGAATGTGGCTCCTCCTGTCCCCTGGGGTGTCCCCACGGCACAGCCAAGACCTGCAGCAGGACTGGGACTTCACAAGGCCATCCTATGTTCCAGAAGTGTTCTCAGAGCTTTGGCTCATTCCCTGAGCTGGCCTGAGGTTTAAAGTCAAACACCAGGAGAGGCCTGAGGAGAGTGAATGTGGCTCCTCCTGTCCCCTGGGATGTTCCCACAGCATAGCCAGTGCTCCTGAGGCACTGCCAAGACCCACAGCAGGGCTGGGACAACTGCAGGAGGCCGTTCAGTGTCCCAGAAATGTCCTCAGGTGACAAAGCTGGTGACAAATGATACACTCGAGTGATGCTTTGTCCAGGGGACAGAGAGAAACTCGTGCTCTCGTGCAGTGCTGGAGTAAGCAAAGATCTCCTGAGCAGGAAAGAGGGTTTATCCAAACATTAGCCTTGTACCCATCCGTGTCCTGCTGATGCAGCCCCTTCTCTGCCCCCTCAGGAGGTGGTTTTATTCCCAGACATCAGCTGGATTTTCCCTGGCTAAATCTCCTCTTGCTGGAGTCTGACCTGGAGCTCAGCTTGGGGCAGCTGAAAAGCCAACCCAGCCCTGCCTAGAAAAAGGAGCAGGAGCACCCACAGAACCCCCAGCCAGTGATCAAGTCTCACCAGGAGGCCAGAATCGCATCCATCAGGAGTGAGGAGCTGTGGGATTAACCCCCTTGGTGGCTCCTCACTCCCTTCAGACAGAAAAGCTTTTAATAGGTCAGCAGATAAAAAATAGCAGCACAAACATTCCTTATCTGCCCTGTCATGCCTGGTCTCTGGAATACAACTGATCCCTGCCATGTGCAGCCCCACTCCAACGAGTTTATCTTCATTGGAGGCACAGTCATCCAGCGAGATTGGGATGTAATTACCTCCTGCAAACCCAACTGCAAATCTTCCCAGCCAGTCATTAGCTCCGAGACAGGCAGACAGGCAATTACAGATGAATAAATGACTGAGAAATGACTCCAGGAGCCTCTCAGCCCTGCTTCCACCTCCAGCTCACAATCCTAGGTGCAGCTCTAAGCTGTCCGTCAGCCCCACCTGCACCTGGCATGAGCCTTTCCTGATCCCACTCCGCTCCTCCTGGCCTTCCCAAGAGTCCCACAGGTTACCCCACACCTCCCTCTCCGTGATCCTGGCAAGGGCAAACACCCCAGCTGCCTTTCCACAGTCTGGGATGGACCTGGATAACCTTGTTGAGGCCCAGACCAAGGCTCCAACACCTCCTGAGTATTTTACTCCTGGCTGAACTCCTCTTTCCCCTTTTCCCTACCTCCCTTGTCTCCACAGGTTTTTAAGCCTCGATTCTGAACTTGTGAAGTCTCCCAAACAGGTGAGCCATAAAAAGCTGGAGAGCTCTTTTCAGGGAGGCAGCAGCACCACAGGCCCGTAGCTGGAGCAGGCAGCAAGCCAGGACACTCGGGATCACAGCCCTGCTCCAGCAGAAACTTCCTCAGTGGCCCTGGAAAAGTGGCAGAATGGAGTCCTACAAGAGCTGTGTTCCCTTCACACCATTTCTGACGGTCCCAGCACCCAGTGGGACACAGAAAGTCCCCCAGAGCTTTAGGAACAGCTCTCCCTCCATTGGGATCATCCACCTTCCTCTTCCTTATCCCCCTGGGAGCTTGATACAGCTGGGCAGTTTCCAAGCCTTTCCCAAGGAGGCCAGGTGAGTTGTGCTGGATGCATTTCCCAGCTCTGCTCTTTCTGAAGCTCTTTTAAACAGGCAAAAGGAACACCACCCCACAGACCTCCCTAAAAGCTTTCCATTAATTGTTCTCAGTGATGCCAGCATTCCCAGTTACCTACTGGAGCATACTGGGACTGTCAGCACAGCATCCACATGGAGGCTTCCTCCCCACGCCTGCATTCCTGCTCCCCCCTCCTCCATCCCACCAGCCGGTGGATATTTTATTGTGTGTGATTGTTTACTTAACGAAACCTAGGTATTTACAGCCTGGAGGGCTTTCCCCACCGGGAGAGTGGAATAACAGCACGGAACAGCATCAGGCCTTGGGAATACTGAAAGCATCCTTTGCTCGGGGAGATGGC
This sequence comes from Cisticola juncidis, assembly GCA_013400215.1. NCBI lineage: Eukaryota > Metazoa > Chordata > Aves > Passeriformes > Cisticolidae > Cisticola > Cisticola juncidis. The sequence goes on from VXBR01010626.1 coordinate 1,221,972, forward strand.
GGTGCTGGCAGGAGGAGGAGCAGCTCAAGAGGTTGTTTGATTGTTTCCTGGTTGTGAAAAAAGTCAGCTAGTTCCAGGATGAGCAGAGGAGGAGGGAGATGCAGGGAAGGGAGTGGTGACCTGCTGGCCACGGGAGAGACACTTCTGGCACAGCTTTGGCCAGATGGAAGCCTGGATTCCTGGCGAGCCAGGGCTGTGGGTGGCCAGGTCTCCCTCATCTCCCACCAGAGGTGCTTCCTGGATGCAGAGCCTCCTCCCAGGCCAAACAGCTCCAACTCTTCTTTGTCTCCTGCAGAAACCTCGCTGGTCTCAGGATGCTCAGGGGAAGGCGCCTCATCCCACATTCTCCTTCTCTGTGATCCCACACAAACAACAAGGAAAATTCACCTGGCTCGGGATTCCAGACAGGGCTGGAGCTCAGGGGGGGCCTCACAGCTTTAGGGGATCTCAGTGCTCTCCACAAGCACCTGGAAACAGATTGTATCAAGGTGGGGGTTGATTGCTTCTGCTGTGTCCCAAAGTGAGAAAGGAAAACCACCTCAAGTTACACAAGGGAGCTTCAGATTGGATATTAGGAAAAATGTTTTCACTGGAAGAGTGGTCAGGCCTTGGAATAAGTTGCCCTGGGAGGTGGTGGGGTCACTGTCGTTGGAAGTTAGGGAGGGATGCTGTCGCAGGGTTTAGGGATACTGACTGTGGGGCTGGGTTGGTGGTTGGGATCCATGATGCTGAGGGTCTCCTCCAGCTCTAATGATTCTGGGATTCTGCAGGATGCCAGGCAGCCAGGAACATTTCTGTGCTCCCAAGAGTCCCTTCCCAGCCTTGGCAGTGCCTGTGACTGTCATAGGCCTCCTGCACCACAGGAAGATCACAACTAGATTTGAGAACAAGTGTCCCAGTTGATGCCAGGCCCAAGAAAACCCTGTGACTCTGTCTCTCCCAGCTCCTATCCAAGATCCCAGAGAGCTGAGCCCTCAGACCACTGGGATTTGGGCCTATGGGATGCTGGGGAGGCGGATGAGCAGACTTTGGGCATTTTGAGCATGGTTTGAGTCTCTTTTCTTTTTGTGGACCACACAGACCCTCCCTGAACCATTCTTAGAAAAGTCAGAGCACTGCAGGATTTATGGGCTGAGGGAAGAGCTGGAATTCAGTTCTCTGTCTTGGGTTCCTTCTCAGGAGCTCCAGCATGGCCCTGTCCCCATCCCAGGAGGGGCAGGAGGGGGATGAGGGACTGTCCCAGACACACAGGGACATGGCTGGGGGGTGTCACCTCTCCAGGGACTCTCTGTGTCCCTGGAAGGCTGTGCTGGTGTGATCCCCCCCTCACGACTGGGTGGGTTACACAGTGGTGGCAGAACTCAGCCCAGGGTGTTCTTGAGCAGGAATATCCCTGTCACAGAATGTCTGGACCTGTGGTGAGATGCTGTGTCCCTGGGGACGCAAAAATGTCCTGGTCTTCTGACCAGGAAAGGGAATTTGGAGCTGGAAACACTTATCCCTATCAGTGCCTATGGACAAGCGGCAGGGAGCTCTGCCAGAGCCCCTGCCCTGGGCTGGGTTTGGCACCAGCCAAGGGGGTCCTGTAGCTTTGTCCTGCCCAGACCAGGCACTGGTGGCCCACAGGGCTCCCGGGAATGCAGGAGCTCCACCAGGACCCAGCCAGGCCTCTGGGCTTGGCATGGGAGGAGCGAGAGAGAGCAGTCCATGGGAGGATGAGGATTTAGGTCATGGAAGACCTCACTGTGGAACCAGAGAAAAATCAGTGAGAGAGAAGTTCATCTTCACAGGGAGTCAGGCTTTGGAAAACAGGGGTTGGAGGGCTGTGGGGAAGGGTCTGCCCACCTACAGGGAAAACCAGATGAGGATTTGGGGCTCAGTCTCCTGTGTTTGCCCTGCTGCCTTACCTGTGATAGGAGCTAGGACAGATAGGAAAACATGTGATAGGAGAACGTGGAGCAAGTGTAGCACAGACACTGACTGTCCCTGCACTGCTGCCATGAGCTTTCCCTGCTGCACCTCATCCCTGTTCTTCCTCTCTCCATCACTCCATCACACCTCTGTGCTTCCCTATCCATCTGAGCTCAGGGAAGTGACAACGACCTCCTGGGAAGTCTCTCCATTGCCATCAGGTGCTGGTGGCATCACATTCCAGCCAGGCCCACACAGCCCCTTTCAGGCCACTAAGCTGTGAGCTGGGACATGAGACTGGTGAGAGGCTCATCCTCCAGACCTGGCCCAGGAAACGAGCTGGGATCCTGCTGCTCTTTCACAGAGGCACGAGCAGGAGGCAAGAGAGACATCTGTTCCCTGGAGCCTGGCATAGGGAGGATGAATTTAACTCCCTGCTGACTGACAGCTGCCGGCTGAGCTGGCCAGAGGGCTAGGGCTGCTTCCCTAGGGAACTTCCTGCCTTCTCCCAGCCCTTAGTGCTGAATGCCAGCCCTTTCCCTTCCCTGCACTCCTTCCTTCCAGCAGCTCCCTGTGCAGCACCTGGAACTGGCTGCTGTACCCTTGGGCAAGGCAGGAATATGGAAATGTCAGTGTTATTTGCAAGGCAATAATGTTTGGAGCCACTGAGGTCACTCCGCATTAACCTGCTGATGACACTGTTTAATCTTCCCAAGAGGTCGAAATCAAAGGGAAAACACATCGAGCTCATTCCCAGGAGTGCGTCCTGCACTCGGGGTTTACAATCAGAGGAATGTGGGCTGTGTTTGGACTTGGCTGGGTTAGGAAAGGCCTTTGCAGAGGTTTGTTTATTCAGAGGTTAATGCAGCAGCTGGGAGGGAGCTGCCAGCCAGGGCAGGCACAGCAGCTCCTGTGCTGGCCCTGCTGCCTTACCTGGCACAGCACTGGTCCAGGTGAGCACCCAGAGGTGCAGGTGACGGCTTTTTGCTGGAACATCTTCCACTGAATAAACAGCTGGAAGAGCCTGGAGTGTTCTCCTGTATTGCTCTCTATGTTCACTCCTGAAAGACCCATGTGTGGTCTTCACCCTTTAAAAGTCACCCTTGTCCTTTAAAGTCATTTTTGCTGTGGTCCTCACCAGGATGGGTGAGGGTGAGGTGGTTTCAGGGCTGTTCACTCCACACTTACTCCTCTAGGATTCCCCCATGCTGTCTCTCATCTGTCTGAAGTGGCAATTTTTGTTCGGCCCCATCAGGATATGTTTGCAATTCTTTTTTCCAGTTCAACATCTTTAGTGTATTCTCTAGACCCAGGCTGAAGCACAAAAGGCTTTTTTTTAAAGGCATCCCTCAAGCTCCTCAAGAAACTGCTCTGGCAATTTTTAGGACTTTCTTGCTAATTGTTTGTCAGTGGGACAATTTCTCAATGATGCTGTCACTGACAGTGGGCGCAGGGGGGACAGATCCTGGAGCCAAGTCACAAAGTCACTGTAGAAACAGCTGTCATGGATTTAGATGTTGCCATCCACCACTGAGCTAGGATTACAGCTGGGAATTCTCTCTGTCAGCTTCAGGGCAATGTGAGCAAGGTCCATGTATGAGTTAGCAAGGAGTGTTTATGGAGCATAATCAGGGATTCGCAGAATGGTTTGGGTTGGAAAAGACCTTAAAATCTATCCGGTCCTACCCCCTACCATGGGCAGGGACACCTTTCACTATCCTAGGTTTCTCCAAGCCTTGTGCAGCCTGGCCTTGGACATTTCCAGGAATGGGAAGTCCAACTTGTCCTTGAAGGAAGATGCAAACCAAACTTGGGACACATCCAATTCCATGCCCAGAGCTGGGAAGATCCAAGCTGTGGTCACAGTCCTGCTCCAGCCTCCAAGGCTCTTCTTCTCTGTCCCCAGGCTACCAATTCTTGCTGTTCTTGCACTTTGCTTCTCTTCCCTCAGAAGCTGTCGAGGCATCAAACTCTTGTTCAGGAGTTTTTAACAGAGGGGCATCAAGTCTTCCCATACCTGATTAGAACAACCACGGCCATGGTAGGAGGCAAATTTTCTTTCCTCTCTCCCTTTCCATGGAATAAGGCAAATAAAAGCTTAGGAATTACTGGACAGGCAAGAAAATCCTTCAGCACGGCTCTGTGCCTGCAAATTCAGGCTCAATTCCCCATCTCCCAAAGGAATCTGTGCCAAGAGCAATCGGATGTGGGGCATGACCTTTGTCAGCACTTCCGATGCCCTTTGTTGGTCACTTCCATAAGCTCCTGCTTGGTCTTTAATTCACAAAGGGAAAGGATCTGATCCCATCCTTCATAAACACCAGGAGGATTCCACTCACCGATGTGATTCCAAGGGAGCCTGAGCAGAGAGAGGGACTCTGTGAGACAAAGCTCTTGGTTAAACAACATCGATGGCTCAAATATTTGCCAACACCTGCGAACACAAATATTTACGCCGGCAGCAGGAGCCAAGGCAGATTTTTCCTTCCAGATGTATTAAATGTTTCCTTGAGTGTGCAGAACTGGGAAAGGGCTCTTCCATCACTCGCCGGCTCATTTTCCAGGCCACTGGATGCGCTCACTTATTTGGCAAGTCTTGCTGTTAACGGGTTTTTCTCAGCTGATTTTCCAGACTTTCCTGCTTTCCTTGGAAATCCTGGGCAGGGAGGGAGAACAAATGTATTTTTTTAACTCCAGCAACTCAACCATTGTCACCCACTGCCAACTCTCACTGCCAAAGAGGATGATCTGGAGTCCTCTGTGTCCCTTGGACCTGCTCAGTGTCTTGGTGGGAAGGGAGGCAGTGGGGCAGGGTCAAACATCCATGGAAGTGCAGGACCTTGTAAAGACACCAAGGCTGGTGTATGCTGGATGCAGCCCATTCCTTGGCACATTCCAGAGGCTGGCATGACACCTGAACCCAGGGGTGTGACTGCTGCCACCTAAACTGCCCCATTTCTAGAGGAATGCTCAGCCTGAATAAATTCCATTCTTTTGGAGGTGCCTTCCCTTGTGGAGGAGGATCAGCAGTGCTCCTGCTGCTCCTGTCATTGCTCAGTGGTCCTGGGAATGCCTCTGATGCCAGGATACTGCAGGAGAGAGCTCCAGTCTTGCTCAGACATCCACATTCCACATATATGACAGGATACTGTGCTTAAATGTGAGATTTGTTACCAGCCCCAAACACTAGCGAAGAAAAAAGGGGAAGCAGCAGCTCCCTCCAAAGGAACTGTGGTGGGTCCAGCAGCAGCAAGAAAACTTCAGATCCAAGGGGATGAAGGGAGGCACTGGACAGCCAAACTTCAGTCCACGAGCAGGGATTTGCATTTCAGGGATGTGCAACAGGTCCATTGGAAGAGAAATTAAACCTGAGTTTAGGGCCTGGTGTGGTGCAATAGCATGGATAATTATGAAGGAGGAATATTATGAATGAATAAAACCCCAAATCCCTTTCCAAGCTGTTTGGCTCCTATAAAGTGAAGAAAAGCTCACACATGGTTTTGGTGTGGGTAATAGGGGGCAGATGAGGTTGGCCTTCCTCTGCCAAGGCAAAGCAAATCCAAATGGAGCCTTCAGGGATGAAATTGTTCATCCCACTGTTTGGTATCCTGCCTCTGAAATTAATGGACCCAGAAGTTTTCTGGAAAAAGGTATTTTAACACACAGGCAATGGGAAAAATCCTGTGTGAAACTGGGTGGAAAAGTGGGTGACATTGGACAGGAGCTTTGTTTTCCTACAGGTCTCTCACACTGTCCCAGGAAAAGCTCCAGTGGGGAGACTGGGAAGGGGCTGCAGGATGGCAAGAGACACAGAAACACATTCCAGGGACACATCCAAGCCAGAAAATGGGAAGGGACCAGTCTGGCCAAGGGAAAGGTGAACAGAACTTTGTGGGTGCTGAGGGTCAGATGTGGGGAGGGTGTGTCAAGGGATGGGAATGCAGAACTGGGGACAGCTGGGAGAAGATTCCCTAACATCTTCCCACTCCTTGGCTGGCTCTGTCTGGCACTCCCAGTCCTTTGCTTAACAACATAATCCAGCTTGGCACTTGGATTCACACCCCCGGATCTGCAGGGGAAAGCACAGCCCTGACCTGAACTTCCAGCAGGGATCATCCAGAGAGTCAGGAGTCATTCCTAGTGCCTCACAGGGTGACAGGAGCAGGGTACTCCCTTTTGCCCTGCTTCTCCACACCCTGCAATTAATTAACCCTTGTCGTGCCTGACTGAGAACTGGGAGAGAAAGAAAGTTAGGGAACAGATGATCCCAGGGCAAATCACTGGGACAACTGTCTGGTTCACTGCCTGGGAAAGGCAAGGGAGGAATAGACACACAGCGCTTGCCTTTGGAGTGTGACGCTCTCTGGAACCACGCCAGCAGGGTTCATGAGATCATAGAGCCGTGGAATCTCCTGAGCTGCAAGGCACCCACTAGGATCACCCAGTCCAAATCCTGGCCCTGCACAGACACCCCAACAATCCCAGCCTGTGCCTAGGAGCATTGTCCAGGTGCCTGGAGCTCTGGGAGCCTTAGGACCATGACCATTCGCTGGGGAGGCTGGTCAGTGCCTGACACCCTTGGGGGAAGAACCTTTTCCTAAAATCCAAACTAAACCTGCCCTCATACAGTTCCAGATGTTTCCTTGAGTCTACCCTATGGTACTTCAGGAGCAGCTTCCCTCAGTCTCAGCTGTGGTGAATGTTCTTAGGGTGTGGATGACCTCCTCCTGCTCTGTGGATAAACCCAAGCTGTGCATCCTGGAGAGTGGCCCCTCTCCAACCCCAGGGAGGAAATTAGGGTCTCTGGACTCTGTCCTTTCCTCATTTGGCAACACAAAATGGAGATGTTGGGAGGAAACATACCAGAGAAATATTTCACATCAGTGAGACACACTCCAAAGTATTTTTGGCAACGTGGTGTGGGAATTTGGCTTGCAGAGTTGCTTGGAAGCTCGAGACTCCCATAGCTACAGCAAAAAGTGGCACCTCCATCTCTTGTCTCTGGAGTGTTTCAGGTCCTAAATGAGGGAATCATAAGAGGCTGATAATGGAACTAGTGGTAGTCTGAGGGATTTTCTTTAGGGAAAAATCCTTCTGAGTCCCTAACAATGGTGAATACTGGGAGCTGTGGATGCTATCCATGGGTTTGTTGGCATAGCAGCAGTTTTCCTGTGCTTTCTGGAAAGCCATGGCTGTTTCACACCCAGAAGGGCTCCAGCAATCCATGTGCTATCCCAGTTTGTTGAAGTGTCTGTGGAGACGGCTCTTGCTGTGCCTGGGGCTGCCTTTGGAGCACTGGGAGCAGCAACTTCCAGCATCCCCTGGGGACTGGGATTTCAAAGAAAGCCAAGAGGAGCCAAGATCAGGCCTTGCAGTACAACTTCAGGGTCCATAAATGAACATCTCTATTGTTTGCTCCTGGATTTTGGAACTCAAGCGTATGGATCCCGCTCCTTTTCTGATCTGAAGCAGTGACAAAGAAAGGATTATTCCCACCAAAAAGTCAGGCCTTGCAGGTCTTATGTAATTAAGAAAAGTGTATAAACCAAATATCTAGTTCCCTCTGTTTAGTTCAAGATATACCTTTAACTCTGAAAACTTGGGAATCTCTGGCAGGAATCCTCTTTTTTTTTTTTTTTTTT
>VXBR01010626.1:1229578-1359941 GCA_013400215.1 Cisticola juncidis
TTTTTTCCTAGAAAAACTAACAAGAAATGCTGTTTTCTGGCCAAAAAGCCTGAGCTGTTCATTTCTTCCCTCTCTTTGTTTTCCCCTCTTTCTTTTTTTTAATTCTGGGGATGGTTTGGAGCAGCTCAGTGAGGAGGACACGCTGGATAAACATGGCACCAGCAGGGTGTTTGGAATGCTCCTCGCTCCGGACCCACTCCCCATGGAGAGGAGGAGGCTGGAGGGGTGGAGGAATCCGGGTCATGGAGCAGAGGGCAGGGAGAAGACAGCTCCTCTGTTCTCCTGGCGTGTCCAAAGCTTATCAGCTGAGGAGAGCGACTGGGGTGTGCTGGGCCTTTTATTTTGTGTTCCCAACTTCCCCTTTCATCCCATGTGTCAAACAGCTTGGAAGCTTTGATTCTGGAGGCCAAGGAATTTGAGCTGCAGGCCCAAATCCCTCAACATCTTTTGAGACATAAAATCCTGAGGGAAAGCTCAGGGGTGCCTTGAGCCAGTACCCTAGGGGTGCAAATCAGGAGTGCCTGGGGGGTGGAATTGGCATTCCTGGGTGGATAAGTTAAGGAGTGGGGAGCCTTTCCCAGGAATGCAGGCACCATTTCAGTCTGAACTCACACAGGGTGCTTGGATTCTGGAAGGTACTTGGCCACAGAGGGAAAAGCTTCCTAGGAAGAAATGAGAATCCAACCTCTGGATGGAATTGGAGAGGGATTATGCCAGAGGGTGAGGCATTCCTTGGAGTTTGGCTTGGGAGCTGTGTCTGCCTATCCAGGACCCTCTGCTGAGTCATACTGTGCCTCCAGTAAATCCATACCACGAGCTAGAGGAGTCCCAGTAACAGCTTAATGGGAGCTTTTCAAGACTCCCACAATCCCAGACTGGTTTGGGTTGGATGTCCCTCCTCATGGACAAGGACACCCCCACCAGACCAGGATGTCTTGTCAGTGCAGAAATGGGATTTCCCATCTTCCTATTTCCCATGGGATGTCCTTCTTTAACAGGGAAACTGAGGCATAGGGAAGGTGGAAGTTGTCAGGAACAGCTGTCCTGCTTCCCAGCCATTCCACATTTGCCCTGGGAGTTTGGCCAGTCGGGGGATAATGTGGCCTGGCAATGAGCAGTGAATGCACTGCTGAGGATATCAGACATTCCCGTTTCTGATGAGATGGAAGAGTACCAAGGATCAGCCCTCCCCACAGATGGATGCAGCATTCCAGGTTCCTGGTGCTGGCCAGGATGGAGTGGGAATGATGGAAAATGCAGTCTCCGTGGCCATAGCTCTGCACTGCAGAGCACCAAGTCTATACAAAAGTTAGGTCCTGCCTTGGTTTCCCAGTACGTGGCTTCTCCTAGGGAATTATGGTCCCAGTGCAAGCCCAGCGACTGCAAGGGAGCCTTTGTGCTGACGTCAGTGACCTGGAGCCTCTCCCATGCCCGGGGGCCTCCTGCTGCAGGGAATGAGCAGCAACCCTTCCGTGTCTGCGGGAGGGGCTGGGCTGCCTCAGTCCCCGTCCGTAACCGCAGCTCGGCTGGGCTTTTATTGCCGCACTCACGACTGGAAGTGTTTAAACGGAAGGAGAGGAGAGCTTTGGCTGTGCCCTCTCTGCCCAAGGGTGGTACTGAGCCCCAGCCTGCTCCCAGGGAGGTCTGGGCACTGCCTGGAGCAGAGCTGAGCTGCCCCTCTTCAGTAGTCCCTCCCTTTTCACTGGGGATCCATGGTGGTGATGCATACCGGGAGAAGTGGGTTAAAGCCCCCAGTCCTCACCCCCCTGGAGCAGAAGGCTCTGATGGGACCCAGATAGGGCTGTCTGATGCACTTCATGGAGTCATGGAATTCCTGAACTGAAAGGCACCGACAAGGATCATCCAGCCCAGCTCTTCATCTCACCAATGCATCTCACCAATCCCTCTCTGTGCATCTCTGGAAGCGTTGTCCAAACTCTCCTGGAGCTCTGGGAGCCTTGGGGCTGTGACCATTTCCTGTGAGCCTGTTCAGTGCCCCGCCACCCTCTGGGGGAAGAACCCTTCGCTAAAATCCAACCTAAATCTGCCCTGGCACAGCTCCGGGTGTTCCTTGGGTCCTGTTCCTGGTCACAGAGATTGGAGCTGTCCCTCAGAGGGAGCTCCAGCCTCTGGTGATGTGTCTTCTCTTCTGCAGAGTCACCACAAACCCAGGGATGGGTTTTGTGCACATTCCAATCTCCTCCAAGAGCTGGAAAATTGGCAGCATTTTGGGCGTGGCACAGTGGGTGGTGACAGCCTTTCCCAAACAACAAGCCCTTGGGAAGCAGCCTTTGAAAAGGACCAGAGGCTGCCCAGCAGCTGCTCCCTGAGGCCTCTCTGTGTGCCTGGCTGTGGCTCCAGGGCTCAGGTGAGCCTCAGACTGGGGGAGACCCTGGGGCTGCTGCCTTCTGCAGGAATCTTCCCTTCCTCCCCTGCTCTCTGTGCTCTCTGTGCCACCCTCCACACCCAGAGCTGACCCCTTCCAAGGTACACAGAGCCCAAATCCACAGCCGTGCTCGTGGCTGGCACAGGACAAGCCCTGTGCAAACAGGAGCTGCTCTAGGTGTGATTACAGCAGGAGCCAGGTGCCAAAAACATGACCCAGTAGTGCCAGTACTTCCCTTAGGAACAATCACAATCATCAGTTTGGATGTTTGTTGATGTTCCTTTTCTCAGGGATGTGGTGCCTCTCCCCTCGTGCTGATGGATGGATTTAGGAGATGGCTGCCTCTTTGGATTGTGGCAGTGGCCAGGAAAAGGCAGAGTGCAGCTGTCCCAGCCCTGGCATGCCAAGTGCTATCCAATAATCCCTCATTGCACTCCTGCTTCCCCCGGCTCTCAACACTTGCTTTTCTCCCTTGAACCAAGTGCTACCTTGTGGCCAGTAGTGGATTTTTAGTTAACCCTGCCAGCACCTGAGAGGCAAATGCCATTGAAGGAGGAGTGGGAATTCACTTGGCGTGTCAGGCAAAAGCAGGAGCACTTGGAAGAATTAGGAACAGCATTTTTACACCTCTCCCTAGTGTGAGTTGCACACACACGCGTGAGTGTGTAGGAAACAGGAGTCTGCACAGCGTGTGTGTGCACAGAGCAGGGAGGGGCAACTTGGTGCAAAAGGCAAAGGTGTAGAATTTGAGGGTTGCCATGGCTACAGGTCAGATGCCTTTGTTCTCGCATCCTGGTGCAGCTTAGGGAGATGAGATGCGCCAGACTCGGAGCACGAGCAGGCGAGGATGGGGCTTTAATTGTTTTTCAGATGTGAAGGCAAATAGCTGTACACTTATTTTATCCAGGTCTGAAAGAAAAGGCAGCAAATGAAAGCAATCTCCAGATGCAGATTGGACTGAAGTCACAGCGAGTCTGGGAAGCTGAGTGGCATCAAGGGAAACGTCCCTGTCGTATCGTCATGGTCACAGACAGCCCCTCTGTGGAGCCACAAAGCCACTTGTGTACGGTGACTCTGTGCTGACACAGAGCCCTCATGCCCAGCCCTGGGTGGGAGTGGGCACCATGCACGGGTGGGAGGCCACATCTGTGCTCCTGCCTTTGGTTTTCCCTTTGAAATCTCCTGTCCAGCTCTCTGTGGTCCCAGCCTATTTGATTCCGAGCTGGAAAGGACATTTCAAACCAGGATCCATATGGGGCCCGTCAGTTGCGACTGGATTCATTTTAAAGTCCTTGTTAAGTCCAACAAAAAGCCAAAGATTAGAGCTGATATGTTGGCTTTCATCCAAATGCTGATCCTTGAAAGGCTGCCTTGAGACCGCCAGGCGACTCTTTCATTCCCCTTTCTTTCTTGCTCTTCTTCTTCCCTTCTAATTGCTTCCCAAATTTGGGTTTATTGCCATGGGTTTGAAGCCAGGTAATCAGAACCAGGATTGTTTTTCTCTCCCCCGTCTCTTTCTGGTACCCGTCACATTCGAACTCTTTGTTGGTTCAGAAAGTCCATGTTAATTCCTTGACCACCAATGTCAAAGGCTTGGCAGGGCTGGAGCCCTTTGGGATAACGCTCCAAGCCAGCCCTCGGCATTTCTGGCAGCCAGAGAACCACGGCGAGAAGAAAAGCAACGTGGTCCTTGTCTGTCAGGAATGTTTTGTCCTTTTCCCTCTATCCAGGGCTGCAGCTTCCCCTTCCTTTGTCCCTGAGGTGCATTGTCCTGGTTGTGACACAGCGGATGGAGACATCTGTGAGGGGAAGGGCTGGCAGTGAGTGCTGGGCTCCACCTGGAACACAGAGCTGAGGTCACTCCCAGGTGATCTGGGCAAGGACAGCAGGAATTCCCATGGTCATTCCATCGTCCCCAGTGGCCCAGATGCACTCCACTGCTAAAGAGGTCTCCTCCAAGCCCAGCTCCTCCCTCCTTTGCACATCCCAGTACAGAGTTGTCCCTCTGGGAACAGATAGCTCTTGACAGCTGGGATTGTGAGGGAAGCAGGAGAGGCCAGGAAAGAGAACAGAGCTCTGGATGAGCACAATCAGAGAAGGAGCGAGAGTGTGGATAAGAGGAGAGGGAAGGGATGTTGGTGCTACCTGGTGCCAGAAAGCAGGAAACTGAGCAGAAGCAGAGCTGGGACAGAGCTGGGAACATGTCATGTTCCAGGATCCTGGTGGGGACACCCAGTATGAGAAGCTCCAGCTTTGTTTCTCTTTGTGCATCATAGGGAACAGCCCATGTGGAGCCTGTGTTATCCTTGCTGGTCAGTGTTCCCTGTGACCTGGGAACAGACCTGGAGCTCTGCAAGAGCTCTGCCTGAGCTGCTGGAAGCGTTAGGAGGTCAGGAAAGGGGAGAGAGCATGCAGAACTTAGAGCTATTGGAGTAGGATCCTAAAGCTGGAAGCAGAGGAGGGATTCAGGCTGTATTGAAGAGGCTGTAGCAGAGTAAGCATTGCACCCTGGACACCTCAGAAGAGGCAAAACAGGTGGATCCAGCCCTGCAAAGTGAAGTCCAGCCAGCCTGGCCAGAGAATTGCTCTTGTGAAAGACCATGCCAGAGCCAAGAGCAATTGCCCCAGTGCATCCTCAAGGCAGCTTGTATCCATGGGATGTGTTTGAAGTGTTTGGAACATCACCTGTGGGATGTGTTGGAAGCATTTGGAGGAGCCCCTGGCAGGGGCTGTGTGCAGCCAGGGGCTTTAAACAGCCATCCCCTCTTGGAGTATCCATACATTCATTTAAAGGATGTGCAGACACAGAGAAAATGGGACCTAATACATCCTGTTCAGACAATCCCAATGTGCCAGGAGGCTGAGAGATTCCCAATCCATGCCATGCCACGTCCTGCACATTCAGAGCAGGCACAGAGATATGCAATGTGTGTGTGAGAGGCTCCTGCACCAGGAAAAGCTTGAAAAGCCATTCAGGGAAGTATTTACAGGAGTTCAGGATGGGAATGAGCCTGTTCTGTCTTTGGTTTCATGGCTGGTTTAACTCCAGGCTGTCTGATCTGGAGACCCCAGCACAGAGTGGTGACCCTTTGGACAACAAAGACTTTTGGCACGTATTTGCCATGTGACACTGAGGTCCAGCTGGCACAGCTGGAGCAGAGGGGGAGGTGGCACTGCTTGGGGACATGCCAGGGTTGGATGTGGGTTGGAAGGGAGGTTATTCCTGCACCTTGTTCCACACATTCCTGTCCTCTTGCATCAGTCACAAACCAGACCCCAGGAAAAAGCCCATCCAGTTTCCTTCTCCAGACAAACCATGCAGGTTAATGGTGGAAGATGTTTCTTAGTTCTGAAAACACCCTCTGGAGCATTTTCCTTTAAAAGCTTTACTTTATCCATGAGGAAACTGCTGTTGAAAATGGCCATTATCCACAGCATGTCCCATTTCAACAAAAAGCCATTCTCATTTTGGAGCAAGGGGGAAAACACAAAGTTGGAGTATTTGGTCTGGAGCCTGTTGAACAGCACAGCTTTGCTCAGGGCTGGCCCCCAGCATCCCTTTTCCTGCTCCAGGATAATGGGAGCTCAGAGGCCAGCACAGAGACGGGGAATCAGCACGCTGGGAAATCAGCGGGATATGTGCGAACCGCCTTGGATAAAATCCACGCCAAGCACAGCCGAGGCCATAACACAACCAAGAAAAGTGGAGCTCTGAAGTCTGAGGAATAACATTTCATTTCTTCCCCCCCCCGCCATTCCCCCATTGCTTTTTCCACTCCTGTTCCTACCAGGACATACCTGGGCTCCAGCCACCACATCCAAGGACCACAGAACCTGCGGTCTCACCACAGCCTAAACCAGGGCTCCAGCTTTGCTGAGGCCAGGCTTTGGCTTGCTGGGTTATTTTAAGTTCAGCCTTTTCTCCTGGCTGTGGGACTGTGACTTTACCAGGAGCTCCAAAACTGGCTCAGCTCATCCCAGCACAGAGAAACACTCCTGAACCCGGACCAAGGTTCTCTCATTCCCAACTCTCCCAGTCCTGAGATTAGGCAGAGACTCAAACAAATGAAGGCAGTTGCTGGAGAGGACAGGAAGCAATTACAGACCACCCTGGAAGGGCAGGACAGGCAGCAGCTTGTGTGGCTGCTGCTGTTTAAACAACAACCACCCCCAGGCCGGCAAGGGCAGGAACATCTCAGAGGAACAGTGCTGGACTGAGGGGCAATGAGTCCAGAAAGGAGGATTAACACGGAATGCTCCGGCACAAGGGCCCTATGCTCCTGCTGTGGGGTCAGGAGGGTCCTGCTGGCAGGAGGAGGACAAACAGGATGGGCTGGTGATTCCAAAGGGAGTCAGGAGCTCCTGGTACCCCGCCAGCGGGAGACCCACGCGGGTCAGGGGCAGGGTGGCCTGCAGGATGCCTTTTCCATCTGCAGGGCCATTCTGCAGCAGGAGTTTTGTCTTTGCCGTGGAGGGGGAAGCAGCGGGGAGGCATTTCCAAGCTGTTTTCTCCAGGATATCCCAGCTCCGCCTGACAGCTGGTTCCCATTGGGCTCCTGACCAAAGACAGTCTCCAGCAAGGGTGGGAGTGGGCGGGAGGGGGGAAGGGACCTCCTAATGATGAGGACGAAGAGAAGGAAGGATGAAAGGCCCTGAAATGCGGAGGGTGGAACTGAAGCAGGAGGACACTCAGAGGGAGGGGCTGCAGAGGCTTTGAAGCTCCTCGCTATGGGGAGCCTCCTTTAAACCCTACACCAGATTGGAACAAGGTGGGGGAGGAGGGGCTGGCTTTCTTTTCCCTCTGAAATATTCTGAGAGTTGGGACCCCTACTCGGGATGGGCTGTTTCTGTCCATTAAACATTTTAAATGCTTGTCCATCTCCCATGGCCTCCTGTCCTTCCGCTCCTTGTGGCAATGGCCTGGGGATGGGAGGTTCCCAAGGATGATGAAAGGATTTAGGGCATAGGGTAGAGGTGACAAGGGCTCGTGTCAGTCACAGCCTTGTGCCAGTGAGTGCTCCAGTGGAGGAGGAGGGAAAAGGGGCTGCTTATGCCCCAAAACACAGCATTGGATAGGGAGTTTTCCTCCTCTGTTGGGAATTTCAGCAGGGAGGTCAAGGGGAGGATGGTTGGTGCTGCCTGACTTCCCCTTGCTGCCTGCCAGGAAGGAAAACAGCTGGAAAGGGAGTTTTGGGATCAGTGCTGCTGCTCCCTCGGTCCCTGCACTGGAGGGGATGGAGGAGCTGCCTCATGGAGGGGGCGGAGGAATCAGCTGCCCCACGGGAAGCTCCTTCCCTCCCCTGCTCCTCCATCCAGGCCCATCTTTTTTTATCACAGAATATCCTTAGCTGGAAGGGACTCACAAGGCTCGTTCAATCCAGCTCCTGATGTCCAACTCTCCTCATCTGTAAGGATCCTGAAATGACATTTCCTCTTCCTTCCTCAGCCAGACCTCTTCCTGGAAAATTGGACTACAGCAGGTTATTTAATCACATCCAACTGAATTCAGAGCATCACAAAATATAAAGGCAGGCAAAAAATAAAGGTACAGGGAGACAAATAGGTTGTCCAGTAGAGCCTGCCTTTGGAGAGCTCTGCAGCATGGATGAGATTATGGATGAGATTATGGATGAGATTATCCCGCCCTCACCTCATAAGGAATATGCTCCAAAGAAATGGATGAAATCTAAACAGGCGTTGCTCTTCCAATTGGAATCAGCAGACCTGGATGAACCCTGTGGATGAACCTGGCAGCTCTGTGCATGTTCGGAGCTGTGTTGGGAGCTGGAGCTGGAGCTGGAGCAGGGCACTCTCATTCTTCCTCCCTCCTTGACTGTAAAAATCCAGAGGAAAAAATACTCAGTGGCTGCATTGTTCCTCCCAAGGTTGTGAGGAAATCAGTGGGAAGAGGCATGAGGGGACACAGCACAAACAATGGGAGGAGAAAGTTCACAATAATCCTGGGCTGGTGCATGGAGGCTGTTCCTGATGGTAGGGTTGGAGGCTCAGGATGGTGCTTTGGGCTATTCCTAAGGGCATTCCAAGTGCCCCAGGTGTCCCTGTGTCCCTGCACTGAGTGTGCAGGGATTCCTAGTGATCCAGAGGTTCCCAAGCTGCCTCATGTAGCAGTAACCTGGGGTTAAAGGGCAGACAGAGCTGTTTTTAGCTGGTCCCTCTCCGTCATCATACAGAGGTGAGGCAGCTGAAGGTGCAGCTGTGACAGGGGATGGCCCAGGCTCCTGGCATCTCCCAAATTTGGGGCCCATCATTCCACGGCAGTTAAGTGAAAGCAGCGAAAGCAAGGAGGGAGGAGCAGTATTCCCAATTCCCATTCCTTTTCTCTCCCTGCCTTCCTTTCACCTGTTTCATGTTGGAGCTGGACTTACCCTTTTCCATGCACCTCTTCTAGGGAGCAGCATTCTGCTCCAGCTGTGTGCTCTGGAACAGGCAGCAGGAGTGGGACAAGGATGGTTTTGATGGATGCCTGACCTTTCTTCATCCCTGAACAGCAGCATGAGATGGACGGGCAGACAAATCGATGGACAGATGGATGGACGATGTGTGCTTCCAGCACTAAGTCCCAGCTACCTAAGACCCTAATCCTTGGACATTGTCCCAGCCTTTTCCCTTGGGAAAAAGGGCAGAACTGGTTTTGCCTTTGTGAGTCCTCAGGAACAGAATTTTAATAAGCTAAACTCAAACAAATAAATGCTGTTTGGAAAGAAATCATCTTTAAGTTGCTCCAATGGGCCCAGAGGGAGCAGTAGACATTGGTACCTGCATACCTGTTTAGGAGTCCGGGGGAGAAAAGGGCGAGCATGGGCAGGGCAGAGCAGCAGGAGGTTCTGGAGAGGCTTGAATCCTCCCTCCCCCCTTCCCACCTCCCCATTTCAGTTCGGTTTTGCAGTGGAACCTGCAGGTGGCTCTGCCCTGCGACCAATTGGAAAATAGAACTCGATTTTAAGTTAATTAAAACTGCCCTCTGTGTGTTAATCTTCTTGTCAGGTTTTAATTAAGTGCTGATAAAGACTCAGCATGGGGAGGGATTCCTGCTCCCACCTCCTACAACTCAGGGAGCCTGGAGGGGGCTGTTGGAGTCATGTTAGGGTGACCCTAGGTCCCAGCTGGTGCTGTTGCCCTCCCAAAAAAGGGGTGGAATTTGACCATTTTCTTCTCTTTCTCCCTCAGTCCCCAGCAGATTCCCAGCTCTCCTCCCAGGATGGGTCATGCTCCAGGCAATGGTTGATTTACTGCTCATGAGCCAGAAAATTCCAGATAAATGTCAGCTCAGGGTAATCACCATTCCTTGCTGCATGGCCTGATTGGGTTGGGAACATCAGGAGTGAGATTAGGGCTCTCCATGAACTCCTCTATTCCCGTGGATGTGTCTTCTCTTTCTGCAGGAGGTGGCATAGAAGGAGAAACCACGCAGGGCTCTCAAGATGCTCAAGGCAATGAAATCCCAGAATCCCAAGTCACTCAAGTTGGAAAAGCCCTCCAAGGTCATTCAGCCCAGCCTGTGCCTGATCCCCACCTTCTCACCAGTCCAGACCACTGAGTGCCACATCCAGGCATTCCTTGGAACCTCCTGGGATGGGGACTCCAAACTTCCCTGGGCAGCCCCTTTCCAATGCCTGACCACCCTTTCCATGGAGAAAATATGCCCTTCCTGACACTCATCAGTACCTGAAGTGAAGGATCTTTACTCTCCTTATTTCAGGAGAACAGGTTGGATCTCAGTGTTTCCCACTGTGCAGATGCCTCTCCCGTCCCTTTTCCAAAGGCATTTTGTAGCCATTATCCTGACCATTGATAGATACAATTTGCCAAATAATTCCTTGCTATAAATTCCTGTATATATTTCTGTGGTGGCATTGATATTTCCCTCTGGAATGACAAAGAAAAGACCTTTTCCCAGTAAAAGCCATTCTATTCCACCTCTGCTGAACCCATTTTTGGCTGTTTTTTAGGCAGCAGATTTCCCATTCCACACTTGAGTCTCACATAAGCCCTGCCTTGTATTTTTAAGGTCCCCAGCCAAAATCAAGACGTTTCCCAGTTTAACTTCCAGCACCTTGTAATGCCTTTAAACCATTACAGATATTCCTTGGAAAATCTCAGGGCCAGCCCCAGAGCACAAATGGAATTAAAAGTCGCTCATGCAGAGCCCCAGCCAGGAATTGCTGGGTCAAAGTGTTCCTTGTCCCTCTGGTTTTTGGGATCAGCACAGGTCCAGCACCTGCATTTAGGATCAGAGAGTTATGGAGTGACACTGCTTTCAAAATGACTTGTGACTGTTCCCAGCTCAGGGTGTCCCTGCTGGATATTCCTGCGCCTGCTCCCCAGGATTAGGCAGAGGGGGGCATTTCTGGAATTGTCTTTCCATTGTCCTCCACTTCTAGCTTCCAGCATCTGACTTTCCCAGTCCTGAGCAGGACTTGTCAATCTCTCAGAGTTTGTTTTGGAGCTAATGGATTTCGGAAGGTTCCCATCAATCTGTCCTGCTCCTCAGCACTCCTGGGAATGCTCTTGGCTCCGCTGGCCAGCACAGCTCTGAGAGGTGGTTTCTCCATCCCAGTCACCAAGATTTATTTTGTACAGGCATTTTCATATGCCGAGGAGAAAAAAAAAAGGAGGAAAAGCCACCTGGAATCAATTGTCAGCACAATGGAAGTTGGCATGGCCAGGCTGGGGAGCAAGGGGGGACAGTGAGTTATTTCCCACAAATTGCTGTGGGGACAAGCACAACTAGCAGGGACTTAGTGCCAAATCGGATGAATAGGGGAGACTGGAAAAAAAATTAAGGGAAAAAACTTCCCCGGAAAAGTCAAAACCTTTGTTGCAATGTTTTCTGCAGTGAATTTGTTTTTGTTTTGAAGGGACTGAGAAATCTGCCAGGGATTGAGCAGACATTTAAACAGGCAACCCAAGCTCTCCTCAGGGGTGGATGTGGAGCTTGGGCTTCTGGACACAATTCCTTCCTCCCTTTTCCCTCTTGACTGCAGGATCCCAGGATAAAGCCCGTAATGGGGAGCCCATCCCTGGCTCCGTGGCAGGGATGTGGTGGAGCTGTTCCCTGCTCCCCATCCAACCTTATCTCCCTCCCTCCTGCCCTTGCCCACTGTGTTTATTCCCACCATAAACTTCTCCAGGAGTGACTCTGGCTCCCCTTGCATTTGTTTGGAATCCCTGTCCCCACTCCTGGCTTATCTCTGGGTGCAGTGATAACAGCAACCACCAACCCTCTTTGCTTACAGCACCAGCTCCTTTCATTGTTTCCGCTATCTAAACCAGCCTCTGTCTCCTCTTCCTTCCCCTGGAGAAGCTCCCGGGCTGGGAATGGCCCTGCACTTGGATTCATCTTCTGCAGCTCCTGAAGAACCAAAGGAAATATCTGATGCTGAGTTTCTGGGGGATTTCCATCCAAATACAGTGGATGTGGAAGAAATAATTCTTCCATCCTTGGTTTAAGGTAACTTTTACCACCTGGAGTGAGGCCTGCCCTGGGAAGAAGGCACCAGGATATTCCCAGTGGGGCACAGGGGCTGCATGTTCTCATCTCAGCAGCCTCCACTCTTGGAAACCCAGGCAAGATGCAGTCTGGGAGCAGAGTCTGCTTCCCACCCTCTAGGAATCCTTCATTTTCCCCCTGGACTATCCATGGAGCACCCCTGATGCAGAGGGACAGCATCAATCTCTGCTTCCTGGGACCAGGGCCAGGACCCAGTGAATGGCTGCAGCTGTGTCAGGGAGATTCAGGTGGACATCAGGAAAGGTTCCTCCCCCAGAGGGTGTCGGGCACCACCCAGGCTCCCCAAGGAAGGGGCACAGCCCCAAGGCTGCCAGAGCTCCAGGAGCATTTGGATAATGGTCTCAGGCACAGGGTGGGGTTGTTGGGGTGTCTGTGCAGGAGTTGGATAGATGATCCTGGTGGTCCCTTGCAGCTCCAGAGATTCTGGGGTTCCATGATTGTATGATCCCCTGCTCCTCTGCCTCCATCCCCTTCAGCACCTGCACCAACATGGTCTTTGTGCTGCTTCCCATGGGCTTGGGGCGTGTCTCTCTGGCTGAGTTTGTGCTGGGCAGACATCCCAGAGGATGGGGACACATGTGTGACTGGTGGATGTGGATATACATGTGACATGTGGCTGGGGACATGTGGGTGACAGGTGGACGCGGACATACAGATGACAGGTGGATAGGGACATACGTGTGACAGGTGGTATGGACACATGTGTGGCAGGTGAATATGGACACACATGTGGCAGGTGGATATGGACACGCATGTGACAGGTGGGTGGGGACACGCATGTGGCCACGATTCTGCCTGGCGCTGTCCTTTCTGCCAGGGTTGCATTCCCTTACCTCCTGCTGCATTCCTGGGGGAGTATTTTACCCCTTTTCCCTTCCCCCCAGGACAGGGTTGTCCTTCCTTAGCATGGGCACGGAGCACACGGTGCCACTTGGCTGTCACCTCATCCCCAGCAGGGACACGAGTGCTGGCAGGCGCTGAAGGTCAGCAGAAGGACATCTCAATTATTCTGTGTCATCTGCGAGGAGCTCGGCGCTTGTCAGAGTCCCAGTGGAGAGCAATGAAACAGTAACTTGGCTGCAGGAAAAAAGGGAGTGGGAAAAAAACATCGGAAAGGAAAGAGATGGGAAAAAAAAGACGGCTGCACAGAAGCTCGGGTCAGCGGGATTGACAGCTGCTGGGAGATATCTCTGTTCCCTGTGCCGAAAATAACACCTCCATGGGCTCCAGAGCTGCGTTCCCAATTAGAGATTGGGCACTGAAGAGGGGGAGAAAAAAATCTCCATGATAATTTCAGAGGTGGGGGAGGAAATGGAAAACAGGCTTGGGAAGAAAGCCTAGTTCGCTGCTTCCAGGAACACAATTTCCTCAGGATTGTCCTGGGGGTTTCTCCTTCTCATGGCTCTTATCTTCATCACCCCTTTGGATGCCCGGGGAAATGGGAGGCAGCAGCTGGTGAAATAACTCTGGGCAAGAGAAGCAGGGGAGTCAGGCCCTCACTTTGGCATATTTTCATAGATATATCCCTATATATAGGATATATATTTCTCCACATCCAAATATTTACCACCAGATCTGGTCATGTCTTATCCTCTGGACCAGAGGCAGTTCCCCTGTCTCCTCCCTCTTCACCACCTTGTTTCCAGCTTGGGGATTCAAACCTGTTTCTTCCATGTCATTCATCAGTGCATGAGGGATTGGAAAATGTTTCCAGAGGGAAAAGCCTCTGGAACCTCCATGTCATGTACCACCAGAAGTTGAGTGGGCTGACCTGGTTGGGAGCACGCAGACGTCTGGGGACCTCCATGCAGGTGCTACTGCAATAAATTAATCAATGCATTAATAAACAGCACTGGCCATGGTCAGCCAGGGGCCATGGGGGCTGCCAGGAGCCTGGGGCAGAGGGAGAGGCTGTGCCAGAGCCAGCCTGGGAGGCACCAGCTGCAGAATTCCTGGAGGCTGCACTGAGCAGCTGTGGCTGGACTTTCACACATGTTCTTAAAGTGAGGTCAGGCTTTCAAAACCCACAGAAACTCCCAAAGCATGGAAAACCACCATGTCCCAGGGAGTTCTGGTGTGCGGGAGATGGATCTGCTTGATTCCAGGGAAAGCTCCTGCTGGCACTTCTCCTGCAGCTGGTGGCTCCTGGGGCGCATGTTGGTTGAGTGGAGCTGCCATGGAGCAGCCCTTGCTGCCATCTCTTCTCTCTCCAGGCTTCCTGTGACCCCCTTTTTGCTGGGAATGGGCCCTCAGAAGAGGAGTGGGTAAATCAGGCTGGAATGAGTGGTGCTCTGAGGGTGTCCATGGGCCAGGGTTTGGATGGGATGGGAAGGTCCTGGCAGCCAGATCCATCGGGGCTTTTCTCTCCTGCACCATGCCTGACCCCACATGAATTTCCATCTGTGATTGCAGGAGGAGCCAGGAGCCGTCCTCTCCTTTGATAGTGTCTGTTGGAGAGAGGAATAAAGCCAAGGGCTCACCTGCTTTGGAAGGAGGCTCTGCTTCCTCTCCCCATCCCAGACCTGGAGTCAGGCTCACACATCATAAAGTGTCCCTGCCGTGGCACTGCTGCCCTGGAACATGGAGCTGTTTTATGTGCCGAGAACCAGGAATGTCTGCACGGAGCAGCAGCCACGGTGGGAGCAGCTGCAGGGATTTCACCTTTGGATCCTGGCAGTTTGTAGGAGCGAGGCAGGAGGCCGAGGAATTGCAAACACATTCGGCTCCAAGGTGCTGGCAGCTCCTGCCTGGCTCTGGGCTGGTTAAGTGCTCTTTTATTGGGCTTCCCTTCCCAACAGGCTCAGGGCAGGAAGCCCTGGAGGGTCAGGTGGCCTTCCCCTTCCTGTCCATTACCCCACTGGGAGCACTTTGGCATGGTGGGCAGAGAATCTGTGTGTCGCCATCAGTGGCTGGTGTCCCCTCAGTTCTGAACGCAGATTATCCATGGCAAAGGAATGGCAGCAAAGCTGAGGCTGTAGCCTCAGGTCTGATTTTTTTCAGGATTGGGAAGAGCTGCCTGTTTTCGGGGCTCCCAGGGTGCTGCCCCCAGGGAGATGGAGCAGAGCCTGCCCGGAGAACACAAAGTGGGAGAGCAGGGAATGGCAGGATGGTGAGACACAGCACCTGGAAAGAATTAACACTTCCCCTCAGCAAGAGCTTGGAAGGGGAAAGGAAAAAGCAGGCGAGAGAAAACCAGGGCAGAACAAAATGGTGCTGGTGGGAAAAGGTATTCCAGCTTTTAGGCAAGGCGGAAGGAATGGCTGAGCAGAGCTGCTGGACTGGGGGGAGCTGCTCCCTGTCAGAGGCTCAGCCTGGCCCGCGTTGGCTCTTCCCTTCTGACTCCGGTTCTTTCCTCCTCTCTGTCCTTCCTTTCATTCCCAGTTTTATCCTATGCCTTTTTCATTCTCTGTTTTCTCTGAATTTTTCCATACATCCTTCTCACACCCTCTTCCCTCTCTTCTGTAAAACGGTGTTTATTCCTGTACCCAAAGCCTATTCCCATTTTCCCAGCAGCCTGTTTGTCCTCTCTCCAGGATGATACCTCAGTGTTGATCCTCACCCAGGCGGTGCCGAAATGGGGATAAGCAGAGTCTGATGTTTTTAGGGAAATGAATGAATATTCTGGAATTTCCCACTAATTTGAATTTGACCCATTTTTGGAAGGATATTCCGCCTGTGTCCTCCACTGGGATGAGGGCTCTTCCCCTCTGAGATATGAGGCTTCCCAAAGGTTTTGTTTGGAATAACTATGACTGATCGTCCTGCCCAGCTGCTCTTCACACTCCACCCGCTCTGATCGCACCAATTACTCCAACAAAAGACAAAAATTTGCATTTCCAAGGGAGTTTCCCTCCTCCTCCCAGAGCGCTGAGCCCTCAGCAGGGATGTCCTTCACCCCATCGGGGTCAATGAGCCATGAGTGGGATTCGTGTGACAGACCCGACACACTTCCCAGAGGAATTCCTTTCCTAACGACATTTAAACCGCTCATTACTCCTTGACTGTGCCAGAGGTTTGGCTGAGTGTGACTGCGGCTCCGTTATTGTGGAAGATCCCTGGAGCAGGGGCTGGGAATGTGGACGTGGGGAAAGGTGAACCTCTCTAAGCGCCCCCAGACACTCAGCTGCAAACCCCAAACGTTTGGGCAGCCGAGGAAAGTCTATTTAACTTTTTATTTTGGCTATTTTCAGCTCATATTGGAATTTTTTGCCTTCCTGAAAGTAGGAATGAGACGAGGTCTCCTAAGAGCTTCTGTTCCACATCTCCACGCAATTTTCTTGGCCTGAGAGGCTGCATGGGTTTGGAGAAGCGCTCAAACCTCTGAGAGCTCTCCCCAAAGCTGCGCTGGTGACAGAAAGTATCCACAGAACTCCTCCACTCCGTCTCCCCGAAATTCCCAGCTTCCTGAGTTTCTCCCAGCTCAGCTCCAGCCCCGCTCCGACCCTGAGGTAATGGGGCAGCAGTAAAACGTTAGGAGGTACAAATGAACTGCCGGGGATTAAAGCCCCAGCACAGCCTCCTGCGAGGCTTTAAAAGCATCCTGTTTGCAAACAGCTCTGGGGCTGCATCCCGCATTCCTGGGCATTTGCCTTCTCCTGTTTTTTTCATTCACAGGGAGAAATTGCAGCTGGAGCAGCTCACCAGGTCCCGTTCTTCCATCCCCCCTGGGGCACCAGGAGCTCTGGCTCGTTCAGCCCCTTCCCAAGCATTTTGCCCTTCCCTACATTTTTTTCCAAGGCACTTTGTAAAAGCTGCTTTCATTCCTGCTTCTCCGTGTCTTTTTTTGTATGACTGGGAGATGTGTGGCAGGTGAGTTGTGCCCTCTAGAGAGGCTCCCGGGCCACCAGGACACCTTCAGGGCTTGAATGAGATCCAACATCGCAGGTAAACATGTTGTGCCCAGGGCTCTTCTGAGCTCATTTGATGCCCCATGGGGTTGTCCCACTACATCCAGCCTTTCCAGCTGAAGGAAAATTCACATCCTTTTCTTTGGACTACAGAGCTAAGCAACTCAAACGATCCTATGAATTTCCAGCAGTCCCGTGTGGTGAAGTTTGGAGTTAGGATATTCTGCAGAGAGTGGCTGAGCAGCTCTTGGCAGGAGAAGTGGGAAGTGGTTGGAACTGGGAAGCAGTTGGAACTGGGATGTACTAGGGTATTTGGGATCATTTACAGAGGTGTTTTTTTCCAGGCCATGCAGCTTGGCGCCGAGACTTTTTTTGGGAGAGTTCAGGCAGCTCAATCCAGCTATTGCACAGATCTTTGAAGATTAGCCTGGATATGTTTGAAAGGTCTCGCTTCCCCTGGGATTTCTGAGATCCCTAGCTCTGACTGGAGTAGAACAAAGGCTGCTATCCTTGTCTGAGGTGGGAACAGGGATTGGCTCTCGGACCTGTTCTCCCAAAAGAGAGCAAAGCAAAACCTCCCAACCTGGATCAGCTGAGCTGAGCTGAGCTGAGCTGCAGAGCCAGGCCTGAGCCAGAGAGAGGTTTTTCCGATCAGTTTGGAAAAAACAGAGGCTTGGTTCCTACCCAGTGTCAGCAAATCCTCCAGCTTGGATGGGATCCCTCCAGCTGCCCCTGTGCTGCCTCTGCACTCTGGGTGGGCTGAAGCCTTTTCCCAGAGAAACCAGGAATGGGATGGGCAGAAAAACAGGGACAATGGGAGACTATTTCACACACCCACTTGTAGCTGAGCACCTGCCCCTCCCTGAGCTCAATGCTGTATCTGCTGCTTGGCTTCCCTCTCCACCTGTTTAATCCATGTGGGATGATGGGAGCTGGCTCCACTGATGTGGAATGTGGGAAAATGGGCTGTCCTCTCCCTGGAGACCTGCACATGATGAGGTGCCCCTGCTTCTGCAGTCACCACAGTGATAAGGGAGTGTTGATATCTCCAGGATTCCCTCATTCTGAGGAAAATGTGGCTTTTCATTCCAGCCGGTTAAAGCATTTTCCAGAGCTCTCACCAATGTTACCTGGGAGTACTGCCTGTATCCAGCTACTTCCCATGAACCTCCAGAAACATCCCATCATCCCAGTGCCCACCTGAACCAAGAAAAGGTTTGTGAGGCAGGAATTGCCTTCATTAAAGCAAACGTTGATCCTCTCTGAGGTGGCTGTTCTGCTCCAGCTGCTCTCAGGCCCAATTTCCCCATCTCCTGCAGCTACAGTTCCCTCTTCCTGGCCCCTTGGTGCACCATCAGCACCAAAGATGATGTGAGGGATCTCAGGGTGGGCACTGCCCTGCAATGGCTTTTGCAGAGGAGGCACCAAAAAACCCCTTGGAATTACTTTTTTTGGGTGTCATGGGCCTCTTCTCCCTCTCTTCACCTCATCTGGGGGAGCTGGTGACCCAATCCCTTCCCACCCACCACTAGCATGGAGATAAGAGCCCTGTGACCTGGAATGTCACCTCCCAGGAGGAGGGGACATTGGAATCCCTCACAGAACTGACTGGGGACTCCAGAGGGGAAGCCAAGCTGCTCTATGAGGGTGGACTGAGGCTCAGGGGCTGCCAAGGTGACTTGGGCATCACTGCACCTGGGGGAGATTGGCATTCCAGCAGCTCAGGGAATTCAGGGATGCTCCTGCAGGAGGAGGCCACCAGGAAGGGGGACTGAGGCTGTGATGAGCCCCAGAAGCTCTGAAGGTGCTGAAGGCCATCCTGTGCCTCACTGATTATGTTACCTGGGAGCACAAGAGACTCCTGTGCAAAGTGAATTCCCAGTACACTGCTGCAGCTTCTCTCCAGAGGCATTAGGAGTTACTCCAACCAAGACGTACCTTTGGTTTTCCTGGATTTTGTGGCTTACATCAGGTAGATACCACCAGTCTCCCACTTGGCTTTTCTGCATCCCAGTTCCCTCCCCATTTCTTGATGGTAGAGCAAGGCCCTCCCACCTCTGTTTCTCCCAAGAGCTCCCGTCATGAGTGGAATTTTAGGGCTCTGTGTGATCCTGGGCACATCTAGGGAGTGCTCCCATCCATCTGCTCAACTCCTTGGGAAAAACCAGCACAGCCAAACAATGAGTGAGTACAAAAGCACATGTGGAGCCTTGGCAGGGAGCATTCCCTGACTCCCAGCATCCAGGCAGCCGCTCTGCGCTCCCATCTCTGCCTCTCCAGCTGTAATTAGTGCGGGCTGAGCTCTGGGAATGCGCTGGAATGGGAGTGATGAACAAAACAGCAGCTCCAGATGAGCCAGAGCATCTGAGGGGTTTAGGATGGAAAAGTGGGATGGTCTGTGCTCTCCGGCCAGGTCCAGGTTCCTGCTCTGGATAACGAGCACCTCACTCCCGGGAGCTGCCGGCACTAATTCCCTGTGCAGGAGCACATTCCTGAAAGCGTCCCTGCTCCGACTGGTATTTAGCTCATGCTGTGATGCTGGATCAGGGGTCTGGAAAGGCTCTGTCCTTGGGTTCTGTCCAATGCTGTTCTCACATCCCTCCAGCGATGCTGCTCCTGCCTGGAGGAGCTGATCTGCTGGAGAGGTGACCCAGGGCTCCCATTAAATTTTCCTCTGCTCAGTGTCCTCCAGATGCCCCCAGCCAGAACATTCCAGCCTTGTTCTGGTGGCTAGAGACCCATATTCCTTTCCTTCTTCCCCACCTCCTAGATCTGTTCAGACCGCGGGCCTGTTGTCTGTCCGGTTGTAGCCAGGACTTTGTTATGCTGGAATCGTTTTGTTCTTTTTGATCATTCTGGAGAAGGCAGAAAGTGCTCAAGAATTCAGCTGAATGGCCTCCACCTATTACAGTGCCCTGAGGATGATGGGAGGGGCCCCATCACTTTGTCCAGGTGATGGACAGAGGGCTTCTGTCACTTTGTCCAGGTGATGGAGAGAGGGCTTCTGTCACTGTGTCCAGGTGATGGACAGAGGGGCTCTGTCTTGACTCCCAGGTGATGGACAGAGGCCCCATCCCAACATCAGGTGATGGATGGAGGGGCTGAGGGGGGTGGGAAGGGCTCTGCAGGCAGTGTCCCACAGTGTCCCTCGCCCTGTCCCCCAGTGAGATCAGGGCACTGATAATGGCTTTGTTTAGAAGGAAGAGCAGGAAGGGACGTGGAAGTCCAACAAAACAGGAGCTGCCTCACCCAGTGTCCCCAGGCCCTCGGCTGCCAAGAGTGGATGGAAATAAACTCTGCAGACAATGCAGGGCTCTATCTGGGAGCAGCAGCAGCCCAGCCAGGCCCCAGCCTCCCCGCAGGATCTGATAGGGCTCGGGGTTGGCAGGACGGGAGCTCCAGCCATTGTTTGGTGCTCAGGCCACTGCTCTTGGCCCAGGATCCACACGGAGAGAATCACAGGAAATCAGAGCAGATCGTATCCAGGCTTCAGCTGCAGCACAGTTCAAGGCTGTGCATTTCTCCACACTGTCTGTCCTTGGTGGCTCTTTTTAGATACAATTCTCTCTCAAAACAGCCGTGAATGCGACCATTGCCGGACCGTTCATGGTCAGTGTGGCCATATCCTCCCCCTGCGGAGGTTGAAACCACTCAGTTCATAAAACACACAAGCCTGGAACCTCCAGCAGAGCTGTTGCTCCTTTTCCCAGATCCAGCAGGGATCCTTCAGGCTCAGAGAGGTCTGCAGGATCTGCACCCCTGTGCCCAGGGCTGTGGCATTGGGGTGCCCTTCCCTCCCTGCAGCTACAGAAGCTGGTTTTACTTCCAGCTTTTCCATGGAGGAACTGCTTGGCTTTGGGTAAGGCAGGCTTTGTTTTTGAGGCAGGATAAGTCAGGATAAGTCCACGGAAGTCTACAGTGGCCTGGCTGAACTGTGCCATGGTGTGGGTGAGCAGGTTCATCCACCGCCTCCTGTTCTGTGTCCCAACAGCTTTCCTTCTCTCAAATATTGCCCCTAATTAATTTATCTGTACCGATGCTCCTGGTAATACCATTATTTGTAGTACCTCAGTGCATCCCCCGGGAAGGGCAGAAGTCTTAATTAACATCCTCAAAGCTGCCTGAGATCGTGCCTGGAAAATGTGATCTGGAGCAACTCCCTGTCCTACCAAGGTTCTTTTATTCTCTTTTCTTTTCCCTTCTTTGCTGGCCCCTTCTTTTCCAGACAGTCCAACCTGTGCCTGCCATTCCCACGGCCCAGTCTGTGCCATGCCCACATTCCAGCCCATCCCTGCCAACCTGAGCATCTGCAGAGCTGCTGGAGTGGCTGCCTGGGACATGGGACAGAGCAGCAGGCAGGGAGGAGCGAGGGCAGGGTCACCTGGGGAAGTGCCACACTCCAGTGGCTCTGGTGCTGGGCTGTAGCTGCAGCGTATGGCAGACCTGGAGCACCACAGAGGTGTCCTAGCTGTGCGTCACAGCCCAGCCTTGGGATCTCCTGCCAGGTGTGCAGTGAGCTGGATCCTTCCTTTTGCCATGTGGGAGCCTGTCTGGTGTCTGTCCTTGGGCTGAGCATCCCTGCAGGTTCTCTCCTTTTTCCTGCAGGACCCAGCTCTGTCTGTGACCCTGGCACACTCCTGCTAGGACAGCAGAGGGACAACTACCCAGTGACCCTGGAACAGTGGCAGGATGATGCTGTGTCTCCACAGCTCTGGAGGCCCCTAGCTCCATTGCTGGTTGCTGCTGAGTCCTTCCAGCCAAATCTCCAAGGTCTTGGCTGAGCTGAGCTCCAGCACCAGCCAGATTTCTGATGCTTAGCAAAAATATTCATTAACTACTTAATCTGTGCACTCACAGGGGAAGCTTTTAGGGAATTTGTTCGAAGGCTGTGAAAGAGGGATCTGGCCACTGCTTCCAGCTCTGCCTTGATCTCATGGATGAGGAATTCAGGAAAATGCTGCTCAGGGACATGGTCCAAAGCATCCCCTGTGCTCATACCGTGTGCACTTCCCTACCCTCAGCACTCACTGCTTGGCTGAGCATGTCCCCGTGCCAAACACTGCAGAATTGTCACCTCAGCCCTGCAGGCTGCACAATTGTCACCTCAGCCCCCCAGGACACAGGGAGGGGATGATGCTGCCTGGCTGCTTTGGGAGGGAAGGTCTGAGAGCTGTGATCACTCACAACCTGGCCCAGGACATTTGATTTGGGATAGAAAAGCTTCACACCAGGCTGTGCAGCCCCTGTAAAGCCACAGGGGTATCCCACCTTCTGTGATGTCTGGTGTGGCCCATCCTGCTCCTCAGTGTCCTGCCAGAGCCACCAGGTCAATGAACCCTGAGTTTCAGCAGGGACAAGGAGGAGGCTGTTGGAGCACCACAAGAGCATCACCTGTGTGAAAGGCAAGGGAAAGGCAGGAGAGGGCTGGGAATGCAAGAGCCAACACTGGGATCTGAAGGGATTTATGTGGTGGGGTTGGTCCCTGTGCCACCCCTGGAGTGAGAGTTCTGCTGGATGGTGCCTTCTCATCCCTGTCTGCAGGAGAGGCAGCTGCAGCCACTGTGGGAGTGGCAGTGTGACACTGTGAGTGAGAGGGTGACACCATGAGTGGGAGTGTGACACTGTCAGTGGGAGGGTGACACCGACGAGGGGCCCTGATGGCTCCTCCCTCTGGGCTGCCTGGGTGTTTTGGGGACTTGTGTGAACACAGAAAAGGGTTGGGAGCACCCTGCCCTGTGCTCAGAGAGGACATTGGGAGAGGAGGGACATTTCCATGGGACACACTGTCCATGGGACTGCCACCCAGCTGTGCCAAGGCTATGTCTTGCTCTCCCTGCTCCCTCCTCTCTGGCTGTTGAGTCTAACACTAACCTGTTACATCCCCAGTGTTGCTGCTCCTGCTTCCAGAGAAATTCATAGGATGTCAGATTATTTCCCCGCACATCAGGAGCCCTCTGGCTGCCCCTGCACGAGCTCCTTGCCTCTCCATTCCGACCAGTGCCACCACTGCTTGGGCCAGGCACAGGAGTAAGGGGATAAATGGGGGGAGGATCCCACCCTGGGGTGCCCCCTTCCCTGGAAGTGGGACCTGTGGCTGGATGGACACGGACAGATGGATGGACACACACACACAAGTTTTCTAGGAGTTTCCAACTCTGTACATGAATCCCTTTGGAAATGAAGTTCCTAAATCACAAAGGGATATCTGACCATATCTCAGGAAAAACTGGGGTGTCCCACGAGAGGTTGGTGTGTCTCAGGGAAGGTCAGTGTGTTCCAGGAAATATTGCTGTGTCCCAGCTGAAGCCACGGCCATGCCAGTCGCTCTGGATGGGGCTGGCTCCCAGGGACCACACTCTGGAAGGGCTAGAGCTGCAGCAGAGTTGGGATTTCAGGGAGGTTTTATAGCAAAAATGTTGATGAGTAATAAAAAGGTGCTGCTGAGCCTTATTGGGAGGAAAGAGGGGAGGGAGCAGAGGGACTTGAGGGAAAGAAAGGAGCCCAAGGAGGAAGGGAAAGGAAGAAGGGACCTTGGTGAGATTTTCTGGCTGCTCTCCAGGTCACAGGCTGATGCCAGAAAAGCTCCGAGTCCCTTTTGGGAGCACTCCCTGTTAGGTGAATCACACACACAGTGCTGGAACATTCCACATTCCCAGTCACAGCACTCGCAGTAATTAGGAAAAGTGGAAGACCAAGGCAGTGGGAAAAGTATGAGTCACACATGGAAGTGGCATTACTGAGATGCAAGAGAATCAGCTTTGCAGAGTTCCTGAGGTAGAGGTGCTCCAGCCCCAGCTGCTGCCAGTAAAAGCCATCGGGTCTGCCATCACCCTGCACTGGGTGAGCAAAAGCTTTGGGAGAGGGCAGGAAACACCAGGATATGTCACATGGGGAACAGAAATTTCACTTGGATGAGACATGAGGGGATTGGAGGTGTTCACCGGAGAAGAGAAAGCTCCAGGGAGACCTCAGAGACCCTTCCAGTGCCTCAAGGGACTCCTGAGAGCTGGAGAGGTACTTGGGACAAGAAGTAACAGGACACAGGGAATGGCTTTGCACTGCCAGAGGGCAGGATTAGGAGGGATATTGGGAAGGAATTCTTCCCTGTGAGGTGATGAGAGTCTGGCACACGCTGCCCAGAGGAGCTGCGGCTGCCACATCCCTGGAAGTGTCCAAGGCCAGGTTGGGGCTTGGAGCAACCTGGGATAGTGGGAGGTGTCCCTGCCCATGGGAAAGGGTTAGAATGAGATGGTCTTCCAGCCCAACCCCTTCTGGGGTTCCCGATTTCAAGCAGCTCCTCAGGCTGCCAGGGTAATCCAGCTGCTGCCTCCCAGGCAATGCCAGACTGGAAACCTCCCACCCTCCAGCATATGCCAGCAGCAAAGAGTGACCTCGTTATCTCTTGCTCACATGGACAATGAGCCTGAATGCTGCTGGTTCCCAGGGACAGCCTGAGCTCCACACAGCCCCTGATGTGCTGGGGAGTTCCATAAATCACATAGTCTTCCAAGGAACTGATGGATGGGGCTTTCATCCCTTTCTTTGCATGACCCTTCTGCTGCTCCTCATTACCAACACAGAGGACGTGTTAGCCTGGGAGCAAACCCGTGTTTATTTAAGGAACTCTCCTCCTGACTCATCCCATTTGGCTTGGGAAAAACCCTGTTCCAGGCAGGCCCTGGCTGTCCCACTGGGGTCATGCTCCTGGAGCATCCCTGGCTGGACACGTCAGCATGGCTGATGGGTGGTTATCACATCTTATCACATCATATCACATTGTATGATATTATACATCACATCCATGGCACCACATCACCACCGGTGACATCATATCCATGGCCAGTGTCATCACACCTCTGGTGACCCGGGAGGGCAGAGCTGGGCTCCTTGTGAGGCCTCACCAATTCCCGGCTCCCAGCAGGGTGATTCCCACCAGCTGAAGGACATGGCTCTCTATGTAGCCCCTGTCCGGCTGCAGGAGGTCACAGGGGCCACCAGTGTCCGGGGGAGATTCCACTTGGGAAAGCCTAAGGGTGGCTGCACATCGGGCAAGGAAGGGATGTGATGGACAGCCCAGGGTGAACACAAAATCTGCCTGCAATTCTCCAGGACAGATTGCTACATCTCTCTGCCAAGAAATCAAACATTCCTGCTGGAGTCAGGCCTTTCACAGGAGCCCCCTCGGGGACATCAAGTGAGGCTAAGACAACAGGCCAGAGCTTTGCGAGCAAATCATGAGTCCCGAGTGTCCCCCCAGCTGGCAGGGCCGTCATTGACCTCAGTGGCCTTGTCTTCCCTGAAGCAGCTCTGTCAATTTGGCCACTTTCCACTTAATAATGAAGCTGGAATATAAAGATGTATCCAGGCCCAACCACAAAACAGCTGGAGACCGTAGGGTTGACTCAATCCTGGTAGAATAAACCAGGGAACTGGTGGGAGTCAGCTCGGATGTTGCTGGCGGGGTTCGGAGCAGGGCTGAGCAATAAAAGGAATCAACTCTATGAGGCACAAACTGTCTGGAGCCATGGTTGTTGTTGTTGTTGTTTTAACTAATGAATTTTAGTGCTGCTGAAAGGATTGACAGCTCTGGGGAGCAGTGGCCAGGTAGAGCCCCGGCATGAATCCCTCCTAATCCCAGTCTGCATCCAGACACGAGGAGCTCCTCCCATGAGGCCAAATTTGGTCCCTGACAGATGCAGCTGGGACTGGAGCTGCATCCCTCCCAGACCTGTTCCTGTCTTCATGGAGATGTTGTAAATGTCCCTGGGAGCAATTCCTTTGGATCTGTAGGGCAGGACAAGCCATCTGTGCCATCCCTGCCTCGGGAACAGTCCTTGCGCCTGGGGAAGGGCAGGGACACTGAAGGTGTTGAGGGGAGTGGTGTGGTGAGAAATCTGCTTGTGGTGAGAAATCTGCTTTTATTCCTGGAATGGTTTGGATGGGAAGGGCCTTAAAGCTCATCCCATTCCACCCCTGTCATGGATAGGGACACCTTCCACTATCCCAGGTTGTTCCAAGCCGGATCCAGCCTGGCCCTGGACACTCCCACTTTTGGCCACCTCCCAGGATGCTTTATTCCAGAGGAGGGAGGTGGGGTTGCCGGAAAATTATTGCTGGTGTGTTGAGAGGAGAGAGTAGGGGAAGGGAGCGGCATCCCTAAAGTGAGCACCCTGGATCCTTCCCGGGGGTGACCAGGCAGGGACTGGCTGCCCTCAACCTGCTGCGTGACTTCTGTCCCCGCCACGGTGTGGGGATCCTCGCCAGGTTTGGGAAGCGCCGAAGGCTCGGACACATTAATCAACGTCTCACCACTGAAAATCCTGGTAAAAATCCAGCTCCTGGGAGCTGCCCTACCCATGCCTGTGCCTCGGGGTTTGGACTGGTAGCAGTCCCTGGGGCCGGTTTGGAGGGGTGCAAAGGCTGGGCAGTGCCAGGGTGGGCAGTACGGGGTGGGCAGCGCCGGGCACCCCTCGCACCGCCGGGCAGGGCTGGGCTGTGGCACTGGGAGAGCCGGGACAGTGTTTGTCCCACCGATGCCTTGGCAAGGCACGGAGGCGGCTCTTTCCCAGGGGAAAGCTCCTCGCAGGGGCACCTTGTTAGCCCTGCTCTATAAATAGCTGGGGAAAAGGCCGGCAGGAAGCCGTGGATTTTAGGCAGGGCCAGGGGAAGGGCTCGGTCTCAGCCTGGCCAAGAGTGGCTCCCGTGGGACGGTGACTCCTCAGCGGGGAGGCCACGGAGGAGCCGTGCCCTCTGGGAGCGCCCGTGGAAGCTGTCCAGCCGATTTCCGAGGGATGGAAGGCGGCTGGGTTTGGCCATTTTCAGCAGGCTGGGTGGGACCAGCAGAGTTTTGTTATCCTGATGGGCACAGAACATAAATTCTTCACGCAGGTCCCCTTGCTGGGATCCCGCTCACTCGGATCAGATTTAATCCTTCTTGGGGGCCGAGCCGAGCCGAGCCCTGCCTGGCTCTGCTGTGTCAGCTCCTGTCTCCTGACCCGTGTCCCACAGGCATTTACGGGGAGCTGCCTGCGGAGCGACACTCCAGGAGCTCGGATTTCCAACCCCCGGGAAGAGCGGCCCCCCCTTACGCCGCGGGTGTGCCCCATCCCAGGGCCGGCAGGAGGGACGTAAAACTAAGGAAGGATTTCAAAACCCCATGGCTTTGCTGCAGCCTTTTCTTTTTAAGTGATCCCAAGATCGCTGGCCGGCACAGCCCCGGACTCTCCTGCTTCGTGGCTCATCCTGCGGCTTGTCCCGAGCATGAGATATGTTCCCAGCAGGGATGGTCATAGCTCGTTTGGGAGCTGCCAGCCCGGGCTGGGGGCTCCGGCCGTGCCCTCGGAGCCGTCCCTGGCCTGCCTTGGAGATCTAAGCTCCTCCAAGGAGGGTAATGGACAGGAAATTAGAGATAAGTAGGTGGTTTGACAGGATTAGGGATAAGCAAAAGAAACTTAATTATGTGATAGCTGCTATCGGGCAAGCGCTGCTGCGAAAGGGGATGTAAATGACCCCAAGAAAACCCGACACCAGATCAAACAGGCGCACTCTGCAGATAACAGCCCAAAAACACGGGGTATAAATATTTATCACAAATGAATTCTCTGAACATTCCCTCCTCACGATCCCATTAACAATAGATGGGATTGAGGATAATAAAGGCTTTCCACAAGATTTTTCTTTTCCTTTTATTTTCCTGGGGCTTTTGTCCACGTGCAGCTGTGGGCATGTGTGTGAGAGATAGGGATGTGCCCGAGGGGTCCGGGGGTCCCACATCCCCTCCGGCCTCTCTGCCAGTGTCCCAAGGGCTGGGCTGGGCTCTCTCCACCACTTCTGCAGCTCTGGGGAAGAGGAGAAATCACCCTGCTGTCGCTCAGGGGACCCTGGTCAGCAAAGGGGATGGTGGTTGGACCAGGGGACAGGCTAGAGCCCCAAAATCCTTCACAACTCCTGCTGCTTCATCCTAGGGAAGAGGAGAACTCACTCCACTGCTGAGCAGGGGTCATTGGTCAGCAAAGAGGGGGTGATGGATGTTCCAGGGAAGGGCTGGAGCCCCCAAACCTGGGCAATTCCTGCTGCTTCTCTCTCCTGAGCAGGCTGAGGGAAATCAATGGACAGTGGAGCATGTTCTGATGGAGTCATTGGGAAGCCTCTGCCTTTTCTGTATCTGCAAAGCCCAGCGAGGTTGGCAGGTGCCAGGTGCCGGTGACCTCAGCCCAAACAGGGAGCGATCCCCCTGTGCAGCTCCCACTGTCCTTCCCCTCTCCCCAAACAGGGACAAGGGTCCCCCCTGCACAGCCACCCCACTCCTCCCCTCAGCCACCCTTCCCAACTCATCCTGCTCCTCTTCCCGACTTATCCTGCTTGTTGTTATTTATTTCCCCAGAAGGAACACAAAACCTCACGAACCTGGGCTGGCAAATTACCGAAGCCCAGGAAATGAAAACTCCAGGGCAGCATTAATTGGAAGGCTTTTTAATTAAAATCAGCTTGTTTCACAATCAAAGATAAAAGGAGGGAAGAAAGCTGAAAGGAAAAATAATAATAAAGCAATTCCCTGCCTGCCCCTCCGTGGCATTCACGAGGTGTGGGCTGAGCATGCTGTGTCACCCGCTCTGCTTCAGCCCTCTTGATTTCCTTTTCTCCCCCCAAAAAAGGTCTTTTTGGCCTCTTCTTTCTCCCTGACTTCATCCTCATCTGCTCCTCCTCTGCCTGCCTTTGGCGAGGGCCTCCCCCTTATCCCCTATCCCCATCCCCTCAAGCACCTGTCACCCCGAGCAGAGGGTTTCTCCCAGGGAAGAAATTTTCCTCTGAACTCTTTTATTTTTGGGAATGAAATGCTGGCAGAGATGTAGCATTGCCTAAAGATTTAACTGCTGTGCTGAAGCAGCATTTGATGAGGCTAAATGAGGTTTCTTGCTAACGAAGGGGAATCTTTGTTGCTGAGGAAAGGCTGATGGCCCCGAGGCTGCTGAGGAAGAACCAGGTGGAGGAGTGAGAATGAAACCAGGAAATTCT
Source organism: Cisticola juncidis (assembly GCA_013400215.1). NCBI lineage: Eukaryota > Metazoa > Chordata > Aves > Passeriformes > Cisticolidae > Cisticola > Cisticola juncidis. Next base: position 1,258,359 of record VXBR01010626.1, read on the forward strand.
CCAATCAAAATTTATGAACCAGCCAANGAGCACAAACCCCCAGGAAGAGGAAACAGCTGGCAGGATAGATGGGGGATTGAGGGTAATGGAGACAGATGGGAAGCACTGAAGTTTGGAAAACTGTCGAGGGAAGGTGAGGGATTTCCAGGAGAAATCAGTGCCTGGCCAGGCTGAGGACACCAAATGGCACAGAACAGCCTGAGGCAGAGGTGGAAGAGCCACCAGCTCCCCATCCCTCAGCCACCCAGGCACTGGGCCATCCTTGCTTTTTCCAGCATAGAAAACCTTGGATCAACATCAGTGGAAGTCAGGAGAGAGGCACGTCCTCCAGCAAGTCTGTCTTGAGAACCTTGGGGCTCTCAGAGCTCGAAATAGCAACCTGAGGGCTGATGGAATATTGATGTTCATGGAACACAGAACTCAGGGGAGGCAAGTGGCCCATAGTTCTTCTCTGGATGCCACCGGAGCAGGCCCAGGTCTCTGTGGGGGCCCTGTGGATCCGACGTGGGCGGCAGGAGAGTGGCAAAGCCCCATCCCGGCCTTCCCGCTGCGGGCGGGAACTGGAATGGGAGGTGGAGAGCTAGGATTCCTTATTCACTTCTGGGAAGTGCAGCTCTTCTCCACATCAGGAATGTTATTTATGTGCAGGGGATGGCAGCTGCTGATGAGAAACACATTGATTGAGGTTTCACAGCTACTGAGCACAGGAGATCCCTATCAGTCCCAAACCTTATCAATGTGTTCCTCATCATCAGCCGGCATCTCATTAACATAACGAGCTGTCTGCTCCCATTTGGGAGAGTGGCTCCTCCGTGCCTGCTGCCTGCACATCATCCACACGCCAATTCCGCACTGGAACAGCCTCTCTGCAGGTCTGAATCCTGGGAAGGAGGGAGTAGTGAGACATCACTTGTTCCATAGTTGTTAGACGTCAGTAAATATGTTTCTAATCAGCAATTAGGACTTAATTAATGTGCTGAGAATATCATTTTACACATAAATGAAGCTTTTAAAGGAAATCTGAAAGGAGAGGTGGGAAGATGCCACAGGTGATGTTTGGGTGACAGCTGAAATCCCTGTGGTGGATTTGGGAGAACCCTCACCCTGTGCTCAGGATGAATTATTGATCTCCTATCCATGAGCTCCAGGAGCATGGGACTGCCTGGGAATTGTTCAAACCCAGCTGGCCAGCCCCTGCACCCCCATCAAGTTAAGGAATGAAGCTGAGACAGTCCTGGGAGCTCAGTCCTCCATGATCCCTGTGATGTCCTTGTCCATCCCAAATCCCACTGTGCTCCATGTTCAGTGCGGGGGATGGGTATCAGCGACATGCCTGGGAAAGCAGATTTGTAGATTCATGGAATCACTCATGTTGGAAAAGGCTTTTAAGATCATAAAGTCTAACCATGACCCCAGCCCCACATGACACTAACCCGTGTCCTCCAGTGCCACACCCACAGGGTTTTTGGACACTTCCAGGGCTGATGATCCCACCACTGCCCTGGGCAGCCTGGTCCAAAGCTTTGCAACACTTTATGGAGAAAAGGTTCCCAAATCAAATGTAAACCTTCCCTGGTGCAGCTTGAGGCCATTCAAGTTGTTCCTCAGATGGTCCACATTAAAATAACCCCCAGGAGATGTTCCCGTCCTCCAGAGGAATGTCAGAATTCCCGCTCCCATTGCTGCCTCCCCTCTGGCAGCACAGTTTTATTGGACCTTGTTCCCATTTTTCTTTCCTGTGCCTATCTCCCCTTTTCTCTCTCTTCCCTCTTTTCCTGCTGTCAGATGGATCTCAGCCACAGAACCACAGGCCAGCCTGGCACTGCTGCCTTCCCACAGGTGTTGGGATTCTGGCAGGTGTTGGGATTCCAGCTCTAATCCCAGTGCCGGCTGTTTGTCGTTTCATTTCTCAAGTGGTTCAAGGGAATCTGGGCTCAGCAGCCAGATCGTTAATCCAGAGCAAACAACGGGCTCTGTAGGTCCTTTCCAGCTAATCACCACTGATCCAGCTGACCTTGCCAGCAGTCCCAAAACCAGACACTGAGTTGCAATAAAGCCACTCAAGGGGAAGGTGCCACAGGAGGTAAACATTCACAGCTTCCCTGGAACGAGGGTGTTGGGCTGCCCTCTCTGCTGTGGGGTTGTTCATCCCAGCAATCTTGTCCCAGGAATGCTGAGCTGTGTCAGCTGGGAGCAGAGATGTTGCCACTAGCCTGGGATTCCAGCTGGAGTCCTCCTCTCCCTGTGTAGGTGATGTGTGTCTACTGAGCCAATCCGGGAGGAATTTTGGGATTCGAAAGTGTCAGATCAAGCTTGACAAGTTTTATTTCCCCAATACCAAATTTACCCAGAAATGCACAAAGAGAGAAATAAACCCGTTAGTGAGTGAGTTAAATTCCAGCAGTTCCTACCCTGCTGGAAGTGACAGAAATGTTCAAACAACCCAAATGTTTTGAAACTTGATGCCACAGGGGTCGGCATTTTGTTCCCATGTTAAATCACTGGGTTTATTTCAAATAAATGGCCCAGATTTTAGAGAGAAAAAAGAGTAAAGCAATCTGAGCATAAACAAAATCCAGGATGTCATGTAGGAATTGGGCGGTGCAGGGGGAGTCGAGGTGCTGGGCCTGGTTTTCCTGGGAGAAATGGATAAAAGAACGACGTGGATGAGGTGCAGGGACTGGAATGAGCATGGAACATCCCGTCCCAGAAGTTTGGGAGGGGTCCTTCACCCGAGTCCCCTGTTCTGAGCTGCCTGGGATGCTGCCTGGGATGCTGCCTGGGACACTGCTGGGACCAGTCTGCAGCACCCATGGAAGCTGAGGGACAGGGTCCTGCCCCATGATCCCTCCAACATTCCCCGTGCGGGCTGGATGACGAGGTGGAAGAACAAGTTTAATTAATGGACCTAATTAAGCTCCCAGCTGGTAGAAGCTGGATCTCAGTGCATCTGGGCTCTGCGCAGCATGGTGGTGGTGGTCATGGTGGTGGTGGCTGTGGTGGACATGACCAAGGTGGACATGGTTCTGCCCTTGGTCATGGCTCTCTCTGTGCTGCTCACAGGGATACAGGCAGTTCCTGCCTTGTCCTCCTCCTGCCCCCCTGGGATCTGGTCCCTCAGTTCTGGCACAAGGGGAGGTGTCACAGCAGCCCAGCATGACTTGAACCTGGGCTGCCAAAGCTTTGGCTGCTGCTGGCTCAGGCTGGTGCTGGGAGGCTCTGCCCAGGCACCCATCAGCCCTGCCAGAGTCTCTGCTCTGCTCCCATCTACTCCCCATCCTGCCTGTGCCCCTCCACACGCTGGCACTCGGAGCCCATCCACACCCAGAGCCCACCCGCAGGGCCCTGGCTGAGGGAAAGGCTTTTTTTGTTGTTGTTTACACGGATTTTTTTGATGGCTTTTTCTTTTCAAACCTGTTTCCCACATGGCTCCCCCCACTCAGCTCAGAGCTGGTGACAGCAATCTGTTCCACAGCCTTGTCAGTGGGAAAGGCTGGAATGAGTGACTGGAGCAGGCGGGATGTGCCAGCGATTGGAAGTGGGGCTTGGCTTCCCCGGAGCGCAGGGACAGCTGCTCCCTCCACTGAATGGGCTGCAGAATGAGTTTTCCTTCTCTTTTTTCCAAACTTGGTCCCTGCTGGACTCATCCCTCATTTCGCCACTTCCCAAGCACAGCTCGAATGCTGCTTTAGCCATCAGGAGCTGAGGTTTATCCGATGGAGTTATTGTTGGCTCCGGCCGTGGAGCAGGCAATGTCAGGGTGGTGTCAGGTGAGCTGTCTTGGGGAAAGGGCTTTTCCCATCTCCGAGTCTTGGCTCTGCTGGAGCACTCTTTGCTTTTCCTATCACCAGCAGGGTTTGCTCAAATTCCTCCAGGGTAGGAATATTACAGAATATTACAGAATCATTTAGGCTGAAAAAGACCTCAAAGATCACCTAGTCCCCCCTTTGAGGGGATCCAGGGATTTCCAGGCTGGACTGGATGGGCCTGTGCAGAATCATAGAATCCTAGAATCATACGAAGGGCTCGGAAATCATCAAGTCCAACCATGGACCCAGCCCCACCACCCAGTTCCCCAAGGTCACTTCTTCAACGGCCAACAAGATCAGGGGTGCAGAGCTGAGTTTTGCTGGTTTTGGTGACATGGCCTCATCCACCTCCTTTGCAGGTCTGTGCTCCTAAAGGTACAAGAACCCTCCCTCGGAAGGAAAAAATCCTGAAATGATGAAAGCATCAGAACAAATTGTAGTTGAACCGATCAGACGGCTCCTTTGGAGCGGGAGCACTCGGGGGTGTGACCCAGCTATCGACACCCAATCCATGATAAACAAACAGCAATTACTTAACTCCACAAAAGCAGCCTGGCAGAGCTAAATAAAGCTCGGGAAATTCCAGCAGAGCAGCTCTGAAACTGCGTGGGAAGGAGCTGAGTGTGGCTGGCTCTGTGCATCCCTCTGGGATGTGTGGCCATGTCTCAGGATGATGGTGGCTGGGTGCAGGGAGAGCAAGAGGGAGGTGGCATTTCGGGACAGGCTGGGCTGGGAAACTGACCTGGCTGTGGTGAAGTGTTCTGTGTTCTCCCAAGCACAAATTCCATCAGGACCACAAACTGGTCCCTGGGACAAGCCTGAACCTGGTGAGAGGAATGGTCCAGCTGCGTGTCACAATGCTCCCCACTCCTGCTCTGCATCCCAAGCCATCTCTTCTCCCCAAAAGCTTCTGCTCCCCTGGCACACCCCAATTTACATCATTGTGCAGCCAAGGCCCACGCTGAGAGTAAATAAATAAACAAGCAGGGCCAGCTGTGTGCATCGATACGGAGCTTTCTGCCAGCAGAATTAACGGGAGGGATTTTTATCCAGTGTTAATAACTGCTGAGAACTGCCTGGTGTGTCCTTTGCAAGAGGCTGCTGTGAGCCCAGCTGGAGAAAAACCATCCATGGCAGATGTGTCTTTCCCTTTCCAGATCCATCCTCTTGGGTCTTGTTTCCTTCCTCTTCTCTGGGAAAGGAGAGACTTCAGACTGCCTCTTTGCCCCACCCCCCCTCTCTGGCTGAGCAGCAGGGATGTGTCCCAGTGTGAGTGTGCTTGGTCTCCTGGAGTTACTGAGCAGCTATGCCATGGTTTGGCAAAGCTGTTGGCATTTGGGGTCAGATTTTGTTTGTCCTTTTTTTTTTTTNCTGGCCTCACACACCTGGGACAAAGGTGGTGATGTTTGCCAGGGTGCAGCATCAGGAATAGGGTGTGCCCAGGCACCCACGTCCCCTGTGACCCCTTCCAACCTCTGGCAGCTGCCAGATCAGGGATTTCCCAAGCCAGGGGGTTTATCAGGATCACTGCCTTCTCCTGTCGTTGTTCTGGAGTCTTGTCCTCGGCATCTGGGCCCTGCGATAAAAGACTTCCTCTGATTTGATTGAAATCTGCTGCTGCGTCACTTTATGGGATGTCCTGGAGGGGGGTTGTGTTCCGAGACAATGGGAATATTTTCTTCTAATTCACCTCGTCTTGATTGTCCATGGTTTTATTGAACTCTCTCAGATTTCCTCTTCTCTTTCCTCCGCAGCCATGGCGCTCCTCCTGGAATACACTGCTCTGTTCTCCTGGTCATTCTTCTCTCCTTTCATTACTTCCAGCATTTTTATAAGCCTCTTTCACAAATCCCTGGCACTTGAGTTTCTCCCGCCCCCATCACCTGGGCTCCCCTCATGCTCAGAGTTGGACATTCCCTGCAATCCTCATCCAAGTCCTGAAACTGCCTCCTCTCCCAGCAGGGACCTTGCTGCCCTCCTCTGTTTCCTGCTGCTGAAGCCTGGAAGGTTCCCTGCTGATCCCACTAAATTGCTTCTTACTCCACAGGTGACTGAAAATCCATGAGACAGTGAAACTCTTTGGAAAGAAACGTGGACATTTTTTTTTTCTCAGTGAAAACAAGAACAAATGGAAAAGAAAGAAACGCCTCTCCTGTGGAGGGGGATGCCCTCCCTGTCATTCCCCATGGCTGTTCACTGCCCTGAGAGCCTCAGAACATCCCAGGTGTTAGTGGGTGACATGCAGGACATCTGTCCAGCACATCCCAATGTCACCACGATTTTCCTGTCGCCGTGGCAACTCCCAGGCTCAAAGAGGCCCATTTTGCCAAGACAAGGGAGTGAAACAGAGAGCAAGGAAGCAGCAGAGAAAGTGTGAGGCTGGCAAAGAGAAGGACGTCACGCCAGAGGAAGGAAAACAGGGACAAAAAGAGAGGAGTGCAGACGAGGAGGGGACAGGGAGGATTTATTCCACTTTTACATGGCCCGGGCATTGCCAGGACTGAGCTCTGCACTCCAAGAGCTGAAACAAAGGGTGGGAGGAAGAGGAACTCATGTCTTGATAAACACGAGGTTGAAGAGGTGACAGGGCGAGGGATTTGGTCTCCAAGAACTTTCTCAACACATAAATTTTCAAGAGCGGCGCTGAAGCCAGGAAACCTGAGCTGGCTTTCGGAGATAAATTATCCCAGGAGCAGACAGGGTCAGTCCTTGGCCTCCTCCCCAGCCTCACCTTGGCTCTGTCATGGCCACGGCCTGAGTTTGTGCCTGTGGGACCTCAGGTGGGCTCCAGCAGAATCATGGAATGGTCTGGGTTGGTGTGGGACCTTGAAACTCACCTGGTTCCAGTTCTCTGACTCCTGTGCCCGAAGGGAGGGATTTGCTTTAATCCATTGGCTGTAGTGATGGGGATGGGAGGAACTGGGAGGTGCTGGGAGGTGCAGGGTGACCGCATGGGCTGGGCACTGCCTCAGCTTGGAGCAGCTCAGCCTGACACCTCCCTCTGTGTTTCAGGCAGTTGATTCCCTGCATTTCACATCCCTGTTTGCATTCCTTCTCCATGGCTGCTCAGCCATGAGTTCCCTGCCAGAAGCAGGCCCGGAAACAGCTCCTAGAAAATGGAATCTGGCTCGAGAGCTGGCTATTGAAATGATTTGATGAATAATTTAGGATAACAATTAAAGTCAAAAACTTCACAAATAGCTCATGAGCAATTCCTGGACCGGAAGAGAGGACAAAGTTGGGCTGATAAAGGCTCTGCTGCCCATCACTCACAAATGCCTGGCCCTGGGCCCAGCACGAGAGGAGGGAGGGCTGTGGCTGCTCCCACTCGAGCTCTCAGCATCCACCCAGCCCCCACAGGGACCCCCAGCACCCTCCCAGCCCCCAGACCACCAGGGCTGCAGGACCACCCTGCTCAGAGGACACAGAGATGTGGGGACATGGGAACTGTGGGAAGAGGGAGAGCAACTGAGCTCACTGGGACATGTGGCTTTGGTGTCCTTCCTGACCTGTCCCTGGGTTTGCCAAGCACAGCTCCAGCATGGCAGGAGAACTGAGGGACACAGGGAGGGACACTGCGGGTGAAGTCACCAGATCCAGTGTTGGAGGATTCTGGCTGGGTCTTTCTTACCTAAGGACAAATCCCACCAAGCCCAGAAAACACCCAAAGCTGGGCACAGGGTGAAGCTGGAAGCAGAGCTGTGGATTCTTCTTGGAGCAGAGCAACTCCTCACCCCATCCTGGGATGCTCCAGGTGAGCATCCCCCATCTCTGACTCTCCCGCTGCATCCCAACCCTGGCAGAAAACTCAGGGACAGAAGTGAGTTGATTGGAGCTGCTAGGACCTGTTTCCTGGATGCTGGAGCGACTCTGTCTCCCCAAGCCCATGTTCCTTCAGATCAAATAAATTCTTTGCTCAAAATGAGACAAAATGTTTCAATTCCCTCTTGGGTAATTTCCAGCCGAAAGGCGGAGGAGCAGTGAGGAAGGAGCCTGATTAAAAGGTTTGGGGTTTTCCTTGCAGCTTTTTCCAGGGGTGTTGTGTCTTTCAGCTGGGAAGGAGGTGGGAATTTGGGTTCTGGAGATATGGGAAGGGCCAAGCTCTGCCCAGCCCTGCCTCAGCCTGAGTCCCCCTGGGCATCCCTGGTGTCTGTGGGGTGTCCAGGGAATGCTGGTGAAGATGCCGCCTTGGGGACATCTCTGCTGTGACACTGCAGGGTGCCTGTCTGGGGGAGGTTTTGCTGCAAAATCCCCTAAATCAAGTTCCAGAACAGATCCCTGCCAGATGTCCTGATTAAGGAGGAAGAGGGAGAGGAAGGGCAATTGATGGCAGCACAGAGGGGAGAGCAGTGAATGTCACCCCCAGCCCCAGAGAAGGTCCCATCTCAAGGCCATTCCTTCTCCTCCAGCACAGATCCCAGCATCCCTGCCCAGATCCCAGTGTCCTTGCCTGGCCTTCACCCCAGAGGTGGGATCTGGCACCACAGAAGGAGCCAATGGTGCTGTGCCTCAGTTTCCCAGCAGTGAACAGGTGGGACAGGTGACCGCGGCAACAGAGTTAGTTTTTGGCAGAAAGCTGGATATGGGAGTGTTCTCTGGGAATATCCTGATAGCTGGTGTTTTAACAGGACAATTCCAGAACTACTTAGGTTGGAAACTGAAGCCTTGGTTTCAGCTGTCCCAGTGTTCTCTGCTGGTGCCTCACCCTTTTCAAGGCAAGAAACAGAAACCATTGCTGAGCATTCTATTTTCCAAATTATTTTAAGGGGGTTTCTGATCCTGATGTGGGATTAAAAATGAAACTGAAACCAAGAAAAATGGGAAATGTTGGAACTTCCCAGCGAACAAAACACCATTTTTGGCCCAGCATCCCTCTCTGGCATTCAGGGACCACTGTTCCATGCAAGAAAGGTGCTGAGCCTGGCAAGGAGGAGGATGCTCAGCTGGAAATTCCCTCAGAGAGACCAGTGTTTTCCCTGGTCATTCCTTCATTTATGGCACCACATTTTGCACTGTGGACAAAATCTGAGATTCAGACAATGACAGCCAAGAACCACCCACTTGTGGTGCCTCTTTTGGGTCTGAGATGGGGTTTGTGAGGCTTCCCCCCTTCCCACCCTCTCCCTGGTGTGGTGGGATCTGTGGGGCACCACCCACCATCCCCAGCACCTGCTCAGAGATGGGCAGAGGCTCCGGAGCCGCCAGCACGTTCGGCACTGCCGAGGTTTTATGGAGATTTATGGTAAAATATTCCTGCGTCCTCGCTCCACGTTTGTTTTTATTGATTTGCAAATGCAAAGCTTTGTTCTGCACCCGGGGCCTGCGCCTGCCGGGGTGGCAGGAGCTGCGCAGGAACAGTTTAATGGCTTCTTCCTCCTGGCCCCCATCCTCAACACAAACCCTCCACACCCTTCCCCCAGGCAGTTCAGCCTGGTTCCAGAGGAATGGGAAACAATCTCTGTCCTCAGCCTCCCTATCCTCGTTCCTTGCATCCCCGTTCCCTGCATCCCCGATCTCCTACATTTCCAACCCCATTCCCTGCATTCCCCGAATCTCCATCCCCTACATCCCAGTCCCCTGGATCCCCATCTCGCATCCCCTGCAGCCCTATCCCCATTCACTGCACTCCCATCCCCAGCCTTCCCATTCTTTGCCTCCTTATCTCCAACACCTGCATCCCCAGCCCCATTCCCTGCATCCATCCCAGTGCTGACCCCCAAGCCCTGTCCCTCCCCAGCCTCTCCCAGTCCAAGACCCCTCTGTCTCCTCCTGCAGGGGGCTGAGGACAGATGAAAAGGAGAAGGAGTAAAATTCCCTACCTTTTTCTTCCCTTGCTCCTGGTTCAGCCTCTTTCCGCCTCTCATTGTCACTGAATGTATTCAAAGGAAATGTAGGAATTGCCATTCAGCACAAGGCCTGGAATAAATCTGTCTCTGCTTCCAATATGTATTTCCATGGCATTTGGGTTTTGTCTGGGGGATGTGGGGGCAGTCCCAGAAAATACCAAGTGCTGACATGTTCCTGACAGAAAATAGCTGTGTCCTGCTCCAAGGTGTTTTCCAAAGGGACATGAATTTGCAGGGACCTGTGCCACTGCTCTGCTGGGTGCTTAGAGATTTGAAATCAAAAAATGTCAATCCAGAATGAGAAATTCCTACTACTTGGGTTTTTTTATCCACCTAGTAGCTCTGTTGTTCTTAGTGAAGCCCTTACAGTGGTTGGAGCTGGCTTCACTTCCGCACATTATATGGAGAGGGATTGAGGGATGTCTGCCAAGGAGGAGCAGGGCAGCATAGCCTTTCTGACCATTTCTGACCATTTCTGACCCTTTCTGACCCATTGTGATGTCCATTAATTGTCACATTTTTTAGCTTTTCACAGGGTGTTAGGGTCTCTCCCCCAGGACAGGTCACAGCAGAGTCCCAGCTCATCCCATGGGATGGAGCCTCTGCAGCCCCTGCTGGGCTGGAACAGGCAGACCTGGCTGGCCCAGGATAGCCAGGGGCTTCTCCTTCCCTAGTATCCCAAATCCAGCCCTATCCTCCTGTTGCTCCTTGGGGCTTAACTCTCTCTGCAGCTCTCCTGAAGAAGACCCGATCCTTTGGAGTGCCCAGGTACGAGGAGCTGCAGGAGCAGCCTCCAGGAGAACCCAGACACAACCAGTAATGGGATATTTTGAGGAACTGAAGCAGTTTATGGCCATTAATAACATTTGCAGCACCTGAACATTGTCCATTTCCACAGGAACAGCCAGACTCTGCTCTGCAGGGCTGAGCTGAGCTGGGCTGGGCTGGCTGGGGGGACCCTCTTGCTCCCCTGGTTCCGCTCCTCCTGCGAAATGGGAGTGACTGGAGATGCCCTGCAGGGATGAAAGCTCAGCCCCAGCTCTTCCTCACATATCCCAAGGGAAGGGAGAGGGATGCTTTGCAGTCACAGCTCCCTGCTCAACGCCTGACTCCTCCTCACATGTCCCAGGAGAGGCCACAGGGATGGCTTTGCAGTCAGTCGCTGAAGCCCATTCCCATGGCTTGTGCTGTCAGAGCCCTCTCCATCAGCACACCCAGATCCGTCCCTGCGCATCCCCCCCCACCCATCACCCCGCCGTCCCCGTGCCCTGGAACAGCCCCGTACAAACACTGCAGATCCTGTGTAAACACAGGGCCCAGATATTTTCCTCATTTATCCCTTGCCGACAGAAGAGCAGCCCCTTTCCCCAGGAAAAATAAACCGACACAATGGCGGCAGCGGGTTCAGCAAGTGTTCCCTCAGATTTCCAGCATGTCCAAGGAGGTGGCTGTAAACAGACTGACAGCACAACGCCAACCTTGGAAATTCCTCACAGCCAGTTTCCTGTCTCAAATTCACACCAGCGCTTTTCCACCGGGGCCTTAAATTAATGCCCGGCTGGGGTGCGTAATTACCAGCTCCCTAATGGGCCAAAACATCCTGAAGGGCTGAAGTTTCCCTTTTGATTTGTGGCTCCGAGTCAGAGTTGTAATTACCAAATTGATTTTAAATGCAGGCTCCGCTGACAGACTATTGGCAAACGGCATCTCCGAATCCTCAGCCATTCATAAAAAAAAAGAGGAAGCCCTTGATGGATATACCTTGATCTGCAGCTGCTGTTTATTTAATACAATTTATGGGCAATGGTTTTAGGTTTTATCAGGAGCTGCAGTTCTGGAATTGCTGCCTTGGCAGGAGAGGTTGAGCTGAAAAGTTGGGTCAGAGCCGTGAGCTGCCGGAATCACTTCTTCACATGACACCCTTCTCCCTGGCCCAGCCTGGCTCCGATTCTCCCTCACCCTCTCTCCTCCACAGCTGGGAAGCTCCATGTGGTGGGAGGGGGCTCTGGGGCTGCCCCACATCAGAGGAGCAGCTTCCAAACCCACAAGGCCCCAGAGGCTGCAGTTTTCGGGTGCTGATGCAGCGCTGGCTGGCAGCCCAAACGTCCCTCACCGCTGGCTCCCACCGCTGCAGCCCCCGGGAGCTGCTGAGCAATCCCACCCCTGTGCCTGGCACCCACAGCTTCCAGCTGGGAGAGGGGCCAGCCTGTGCCTCCCCACAGCTTGGCTGCCCTTCGCCCAGGTGGGGCAGGGAAGCCTCAGTCCTTCCCTCCCCATCTTGCTCCTCGGTGTAAGTTCCCCCTGGATCTCCAGTGCCCCAGTCTCCTGAGGATGTTTCCTGGGATGATCTTCCCCCTCAAATGGGATTTGCTGCTCCAGTCCCCTCTCCATCCGTGTGGTCCTAATCCACAGGCAGGAGGAACTGGAACTCTCCAGGTTCAGAAGGAGAACCTCTGAGGTGGGACAGGAGGGAGGGGTGGGGCCAGCACAGCCCATGGGGATGCTCAGAGAAGGCCAAGGGTGTCCTCAAAGCATCACTGTCACCTGTTCTACAGCCAGGGAGCAGCAGTGTGGGAGCTGTAGGATTCCATGGAAGAGCCAGGATCACAGTCCCAGCACTGGGAGCTTACCACTCCATGCTATTGAAGGGGGGGCTGGCACAACCCTCCCCTCCCTTCCAATATAAAAACTCCATCCATCCATCTATCCATCCATCCATCCATCCATCCATCCATCCATCCATCCATCTGACCAACTGGTCCCCAACCCTTTGGAACAGCTCTTCAGCACCAAGGACATTTGGATGGAGTCCATGAGAAACATTTGTTCCCCCATTTAGCACCACTGTCCAAGGAAATGGAATTTCCTGGGATCCTGATGGATTTCTACCCTGGCTTCATTTTTTTATCCTGAGACTCCAGTTTCCCACCTGCAGAAGGGCTGACAGAGTTTATCTCACCCTCAGTCAGCGCTGGGAGCTGCTGATTAAAGCAGAAAATATGATGGGTCTTAAACCTTCAGGTGCATCCCAGCACTTGTCTGCTCCTCCCTCTCTTGTGCTGGGAGATGGATGGCTCTAACTGATCCCACCGGCCTGAGAGGTTCCGGATCCCAGGGTCATTCCTGGGGCAGAGCTGAGTGTTGGAGCCTCAGGAAGGGGATATTCAATGGAGGATGAGCTGCCCCCAGAACAGAGGGAAGGAACAAAGGGATAACAGGACACTAATGGCACTTTGGGAGCAGAGGGTGGACGAGGGTGGAAGGGTGATGTCAGGAGTGTGCAGTGCTTCCTGGGCAGGAGGAGCTCAGGGACTGGGAATGGCCAGGAGTCCCAGAGGAAGAGAAGGTAAGGCAGTCAGGGAAAGGGCAGTTGAGGCAAAATGAGGTGATACTCAGGTGGCATCTTGGAAGTCTGTGTGCTGTCCTGACTTTTCCATAGTGTGGGATGTCTCTGCAGATGTCCCCAGGAGGATATTCTTGCTGGAATCCCTACAGCAGTCAGAGCAGTGCAGAGGCAGAGGTGTCCCTGGAGTCAGAAAGGCTCTGAGGAAGGTGTGGGAGAGGCTGGCTGAGAAGAGAGCAGAGTTTGGCTGCCTCCATGGAAAAATACCTGGTCTGTTTTGTTTCCTAGATATGTGATGAAGGATAAGGATTTAGGAGAGAGGGAGGAAGAGCTGCAGTTAATCCACTGATTAACCTGAGGAGAGATAGTCCAGGGCTCAGCCAAGGCAGAAGGGCAGCAGAGGGAAGTCAGGATCCCAGCCCAAGAGCAGCAGGACACAGGGACAGCTCAGCCCTGGCCAGGTGTGTATGCAGAGCTGGAATCCATGGAGCAGCCAAAGGGAAGGGTTGGGAATGCCACGGGAAGGTGAAGGAGCTGGAGAAACAGGAGAGAGACAAGATAAAAGGGTCTGCTGAGCTGGGATGGTTGGATGATCCCCGGCCATGGGTATCCAAACCTTCCTGTAAGGATTCCAGGCTGGGTGACAATGACACCTGTGGGATTGCTGGTCTCACAGCAATAGACAGGGCAAACCCCAGCTCCACAACTGCATCTGATTTGGGATGGATTTGGAGCAAGAGCTGAACTTGAAGGACTGGGTCCAAGCACAGAGGGGTGAGAGGCTGAGCTTGCTGAGTGTCCTGGGAGCATCCCGCCAAAATCCACCTTTTCCCTGTTCCCTGGGGATATCTGTGTTTGGACAACAAAAGAAGAACATGGAAAGATCCCCTCCTAAATCAGCTCCTCCTCCCTGACCTCCTGTCGCTGAGCACCTTGGTAGTCCTGAGTGCCAGCTGTGCCCATGCGCTGCCCTGGGGCTCCTCTGTACAGGGATTTTTCAGGGATTCATCCGTGTGCCTCCATGTGGGAGTTGGTGGTGTCACCCGAGTGCTCCCCCACACATGGTTCTGCTTTGGGAAGGATCATTCCCGTGGATTTCCTACCGGGCGGAGCAGGAATCCGCCCCTCTCCCCCATGGCAGAGGGTCATGCTTTGCATTAGCCCAGCCCAGATACGACTTCAAAGTTCTCAGGTTCAGCCCCTCCCCGGCTCGGGATGCGCGGGGCTGAAAGGGTCCTCAGTTTTTTGGGTCGCTGGGAAGGCGAGGAACCACTTCCCATCTGGAACCGTGTGGGATTTTTGCGTTTGAGAGATTTAACCTGACTTTAATTTGAGGCGAAACGTCTGATATTTCTGATAGTAATACCATGGCGAAGGGAGGGCGGGGACCGAGGGCTCCCCCTCGCTCCAGCCGGTCCCTGTTAGCGATTCCTGGCATGCGGCAGCGGGCAGACAATCCTGGGAAGCCTAATCAGATCGGGAGCTGCGGAGCGGGGGCAGCGGGACTGGGTGTCTGTGAGAAACCCAATCGCTCCCAACTCATTCTCCTCCTGGCCCCCATCCATGCCGGGCCTCCCCCAAGCGGGATCGGGGTGGGCTCTGCTCCAGCCTCACAAAGCTCCCAGCGCCTGCTTTGCCGTTTTTTTCCAAATGCCAGGGAAGTGCCTTCCCGACCCGCTGTATAAATCAGAAGCAAACGAGGCATTTGCCATTTATACCTCACTGAGTTCATTAAAAGGCGGCGGGGTTTGTGCTGTGCACATGATTTAGCTCAGTGCTCTTGGAAAAATGCCGGGTCTGGACCTGAGATGCTTCCTTGGTCTTCCAGGTGAGTTTTTTTAGTCCAACATCAGGGCAGAAAGAGGTGGAAATTGTCTTTGGAGCCCACCCTTGCTATCCCAGCCCTGCCATGGGGACCACCACAGTCCAGAAAGGAGCTGGGCTTCAGTCTCCCAAGGGTTAAACAACAGTAGCTGGGAAAATAATTGCAAAATGTGGAATTAAAGCTTCCCTGCTGCCTGGCCCCTGCTTCAAACTTCGCTGATGTCTTTAAAGCAAATGTTACTTAGAGGAACATTCTATTATCGCAAATCAGATTTCCTGGTTGGGGCACACATGGCCAATGAGGCAGGGATTGCAGGGCAGATCCCAAGATAAGGAGCGACCTTCCTCCCCCACCTATGCTCCACAGCAGGGTTTGGATGTCACAGGGATTAAGGAAATCTCCTTCTTTCCACAGAGGGAGTGGCTGGGGAGGGGGATGTTTGGCCACTCATCCCAGAGCACAGGACATGGATGGAGAGAGGCCAGAAGGGACAGACTGACCACAGTGATGGAGGAGGGGGGGACCAGACACTCGGACCAAAAGCTGGGAGGGAGTTCCAGGGGTTGGGAAAAGTATCCAGCCTGTGAAGAAAGAATTCGTGGGGCTGCTTCCTGGCTTGGGCATTAAACGGAGCTGCATTAGATTTAAACGGTGCAATAAATGTTTCACTTTATTGATGCCAGACTGCAGCCAACTCCAGCTGAAGTCACCAATGGAGAGACCAAAGGGAGCGAGCTGGGGGATGGGGACAGGGTCAGAGTCTGCACCAGAGTCCTGCTCCTGGGTCAGAAACCTTTCCTAAGGAGAAATCTGGCCCAGAAAAACAACCCTGGAGAGGAGATTCCATCCTAGCTCAGGAAAACTGTGGTCGCATCTCAGGAGTGACCATGTCCAATAAGAAGAGTGGCCGTGTCTTGGGAGTAGGGTGGCCATGTCATTGGAAAAGGCACCCATGTGCTGGGATTAGGATGGCAGTGTCCCAGGAGAAGGGTGCCCAGCCATGTCCCTCTCCCTTGGGCACACCCTGAGGGTGCCAGAGTGTAGGAATGGGGTGGGAGAGGAGTGATGGAGACAGACCCCTGGCTCTGCATCCCCAGTTCCTTCCTGGTTGTGAAGAACCCCTCAGCTCTTTGGCTCTGCAGGATGAACTCCAGGGCCCAGGAGGGGTTTCCTGCCCCTTCCCATCCCTTCTCTCCCCTTTCCAGCTGTGTTCTGGGCTGTCTCGTCCCTCCTTGCCACACTCTGAGCTGCATTCCTGGTGGCCCTGTGCCCCTGCAGCTGCCAGGACCCGGCTCCTCTGGCCGGCAGATGTTCCTGGCAGGTGGGAGGTCCAGGGCCGGGCTGCTGCTGAGTCCAGACCACCCATCCAGGGCTGGGCAGGCTCTGCCATGAGCTGCTCCACTCTTGCCAAGGACAGCCTGTGGCAGCCACAGGCCTGAGGAGCCACCACAGGATCGTGGCCACCCTCAGCCCCAGCAATTCCATGCTCCGATTGTTACAAAAACCCCACACCCAAATCCTCGTGTGTTTGCAAAGCAAGGATGCAGCAGAGAGGGAAAGCTTCAAGATCCAACCCCTTGCTTGAAGATGCAGGGGCATGTCCTGGTGGCATGTTCAGAATGTAAGCCCAGAATGTCAGCCGGGAGAAACATCTAGACAAAGCCACATCCCTGCCTGCCTCTGGGACACTTGGAGGGGGTCTGGGAGGCTGCACAGCACTCAAGGATTAGTGGAAGCCCAGAAGCTCCAGCCTGTGGGCAAACTCCTCTCTGGCTGGGACAAGTGCCAGGCTCATTGCATCCCTGGAGAGTTTTCCCACTTCCCGCAGGGCTGAGTTGGACCTCGGATGCCCAGGACACTGCTGAGCCTGGCACGATGTCAGCTGGAAAGCAAATTTGGTCTTAAAGCCAGAAGGATGCCACAACCCCCCCAAAACATGCATTTCCAGGGCCCCTGCCATGGGAGGATTAGAGAAAACCCACAGATTTCTCAATATTTTCCTGACCCAAAGTGCTGAGTTTGTTTTGCCTCGATTTATGGATCCTGTTCTTCACTCTTTGTGAAGAGACAGACAATCCCTGGGGATTTATTAAACAAGTCACAGGTCCCCAAATTCGGTCAGATTCTTGCATGAGTAACAATTTGCCTGAAAATTTGGAGTGAAAGGCGAGGGACTTTCTCATCCCTGTGTATTACTGAGGAGGCTGGGATGCTCCAGGAGGGCACACTGTACCGGGAGCAGCAGGAGCCAAAGCCAACACCCCACAAGAGCTCTTCCTCCCAAACATTCCACACCTGTGAATAACTGGGAAGATACCAAGCTCAAGCAATTCACCTTTCCCATCTCCTGAGGATCCAGCATCCCCAGCAGATGCCTAGCTCATCCACAGCTGATTTTCCACCTCCCCCAGCTCCAAATAAACACCAAACAGCCCCACATTAAAACAACATTAAGAAACAATCCAAAACATCAGGGGAAGGAAATTCCTGGTGTTTCTTTTTTTTTCTTCTTCTTTTTTTTTCTTTTAATTCAGACAGAGCTTTTTTTGGTCAGAGTCCTGGCAAACAAACAGCTGAGATCAGTTCCCAATGAGGTGCTTTTGGCCTCTCCGAGGCTGAGGAATGACCGAGCTGATTGCTCCGAGCTCATTTCCTCCAGTCGTTTGCACAAAACCTCTGGCAAACCCGGAGTCTGGGGCTGGAGCTGACATGCTGGATTTCTCTGTGCTGCCACAGCTGCCTGCCTGAGCCCCCCTCACTTCGCCCACTCCCCCCCCCCCACCCCAAGTCCTTCCCAAATCCTTGCAGCACCCCAAGGCTGGGTTCCCCTGTTCCTAGCCGGGACCAGTGGGGCCTGAGTGGGACGAGTCTGAGCATCAGACACCCCCAGAGAATTCCCTGAGCTGCTGGGGATCCCTGTCATTAACACCAAACCAGGCTCCTCGTGCAGAGCTGGTGGTGGCAAATTGCCACTTACAGGGTTTAAAGAGACTTAAATGTTTTCATCCTTCAGGCAAAAGACGATTGGAGTGTCCTCATTAACTCCTACCTGGGGTAAAAATAGCAGCCCCCAGAGAAGTTTGTGTTCCTCCTCCAATCCTGCTCCAAGACACTTTTTAGAGAAATATCTCTCATATCAGTGATTGCCTTCCTGGGATAGCTGGATAGACCCCCACGAGGAGCTTTGGAACAAAACTGGAGGGAAGGTGTTTGGGGATGGGGACAGGAGGTTGTGCCCCTTCCTGGCGGGCCAGGAGCTCCCCTGTGGGGCTGCAGATCATCCCACTGTGCCAGGGAATGGTGTAAGAATCTCCCAAATTCCTATCAGGAAAACAGGCCAAGGCAAGGCTATAAAATCAATAATCCCTCTGGTCCAACCGGCAGCAGCAGCAGCAGTAAAATCAAAGGAACGCCCCGAGCCAGGCTGCTGATTCCAACAGGAATCCTGCCCCAGCTCCCAGCTCCCAGCTCCCGCTTTCATGTTTCCCTGACTTCAGCACTACTGTGGGCAGATTCCTTGGAATATGATTTATTTGTTTGTCTTGGCATCCCAGCAAGGCATCCTGAGCCCAGCAGAGCCGATCAAGAGCCACTTCCAAGGTCTTGGACCCTTCCAGCCGGCGCATACTGCCCTGGGTGCTTTGAGGGGGTTTTGTTCTCCAGTCAGGGGTGGAGATGCATCCAAGAGCTGCATCCAACAGCCAATTCCTCCTAAAACAATGCTGTCGGCTGGCTGGGGGCTGAGGCTTGGACTCTGCTCCTCTGATTGTCAGGAAAAAGGGGCTGGATTCAGTCAAGGAAAGCCCTGGTGCCCAAATCCATCCATCCAGAATCATAGGAGGGGGGCTTGCGGAATTCCCCTTGGATCCCAGATCCCTGGGGTGAAGTCCCTGCTTGCAGAGAGCCAGGCTGGAATCAAACCTCGCTGAGAGCAAGCAGGATGGGGGCTGGCGATGTTATCACAAACCACTCCAACAGCTTCTTGGGGCCCTTCCAAAAGTCTTTGTTTTTCCCAGCTCTTTGCTGTTGGATTGCAGAGGGTGATTTAGAGCCAGAGCCAAGTATCTCCCAGAATGGAACAGTTTCACAAATTGCAAGGCCGAAGGGACCACTGGATTCCTCAGCCCAGCCTCCTGCACAAGCCAGGCCAGCCCAGCGCTGTCTCCTTAGAGCACTAATTCTGCAACCGCTTCCTTCTGCTTCCCCTCCTGCTTCCAGACACCACAATTCCCACTGTCAGCTGTAGCCAGGGCTGGGGAGGAATAGAGTCACCCTGGGCAAAAAGCAGCTTCCGGATCCAAGGCTCAACAGCACAGCAGCGTCAGGTCATTAGGTCCATCCATCCCACCCTCCGTGTGCTTCTCCTGCTCCATACTCCATGGAGTGGAGTGGGATCTGTGGAACATACCCTGTGGGAATTTGGGGCATGAGGTTTCTGTCCATGTAACCCTTGGTAGCAAAGTAGCTCTATCACCAACACGTCATCCTGTGTCTGTTCAGCAATCTATGTTGGACCAGCTGTCAGCTGCCATTCCAGCTTGGAAAGCGTGGTTCCTTCGGTGTCCAAGGGACAGAGGAGTGTCTTGGTATTCCTGGTGACTCTGCTGGTCTGCAGAAACAGCTCCAAGCACAGCAGAGGGGTCACCAAGTATTCCCATATCTTGTGGTTCACAGGAGACAAAGGATTCAAAGCCAGGCTGGACAGGGCTTGGAGCAACCAGGGACAGTGGAAGGTGTCCCTGCCTGTTGGCAGAGATGGGATGGGATGGGATGGGATGGGATGGGATGGGATGGGATGGGATGGTCTTTAAAGATCTGTGCCAACCACAAGCATTCCATGATTCTCTGATGGAAGCCCACAGAGGCTCTCCTGCCATTCTACCTGATTTACTTTTGCAGAGGCTTTGATGGGAACCTTCTCATTCCTTCAGTCCAACAGTTCCTGAGCATTTCTTGCTGCCTGTCTGGCTCCCCCTCCTCAGCTCCCACTGAGCACAAGCCTTACCAGCACCAGCTGATACTTTCTGGAAGCCGTGGCAGTTGTTGGGAAACATGTATTTATTTCTCTTCCTCCCTCCAGAGCGTCCCCTCTCAGCTCCGGAACATGACGCCAGATTTTGTGCTGGGAACACGCCGCTGTGTTTGAACAGGTTTTTCTATTCCCTCATCACTCACCAGCTCTGCTGCGGGAAATTTATTGACTTTTATTTATTTATTTGGTCTCCACCATTTTTCATGTGGGACACAGCAACTGCAGCGTGAGGGCAGCCCGGGAAGGGCTCAGCGGGAGGCCCGGCCTGAAGCCTTTGAGCCGCCTTGTTTCCTTTGGTTTCATCTCCTGCCTGGAGTAAACACTAGGACAAAGCTCTGCTTGTTCAGGGATGGCGCTGGGCTCGGAGGAAGGAGAGCAGAGAACTTCTGTGCTTGTGGCTCGGGCTCCTCTCCCACCGTCTCCAGAGATCATTGTAAAATCAGGGAATCACAGAATGGGTCGCGTTGGGAGGGACCTCAAGGCCCATCCAGTCCCACCTTTGTCATGGCAGGGACACCTTCCACAGTCCCAGATGGCTCCAAGCTGTGTCCAGCCTGACCTGGGACAATTCCTGGGATGGGGAAGGTCATGGATGGCTTCCTGAGGTCACACCCTGGGGACACCCTGCTCCATTTGTGGCTCTTCTGGTGCTGGTGGCCAAGTTAGGACTGGGATCAGGGTGCTCATTCCCAGCCCATAAAGAAAACAGGAATTCTGCCTCCTGGATTGGCAGTAGCTCTCTTTGTTGATTCCTCCAGCTCTCAGCCATGTCCTTCCTTCCATTATGGTGTCCCAGCAGCCAGGACTGCTGCTGAGGAGGGCTGGGCAGGGTTCCTGGGGGCCAGTGGCACTCACCAGGGCCAGGGGACTTCCCTGTCATTTTTGTTTATTGGGATCAGCTGGCTGGTGCCTGGCAGTGGGGTCTGAGCTGATCCCACACCTCCCTGGAAGGTGGTCTGGGGGCTGTGGTGTCTCTCTGCTGTGGCTCCCTCGGTGCCAGCCCCTCTCCAGGGCCTCCAGCCAGGCCTTTCCTGTGCCCTGGGCCAGAGCAGCCAGCACTGGGGATCTTCCCAAGCCCTTGGCTGTTGGCAAGGAAGTCCCACTGGCAGAGCCTCTTCCAGATGTGCACAGCTGTGTACGCACCATGCCCCTTCCCTACTGCCGTGTGCCAGGCTGCGCCGGGAGCAGGGATCCCATCCAGGAAGGCGGCGCTCTGCCAAGTCCCAGTGTCACCTCATGGCATGTGGCAGAGCTGTCGGGACGGAGCTGCCGCCGGCCAGGGGTCCCTGCCAAGGCACCACATCCTCNGTCCGGCGAGTGGGACTTCCAGTGTTTCCTTTGGCAGAGGCACCTCCAGCCTAATTATCCCCTCTTACGTCAGTTCTGCTGTGTAAGCTGAGATTTCCCGAACTCGTTCTCACCCTGATGCTTCTGAATTTGCCCTGCGGCTCCGTGTGGGAATGCCCTGCCTCCCGCAGGCTCCAGCAAGCAGCAGGGATCACCTCTCACCCCGCAGGGATGGGGGATTGGTGCCCTTACCCAGTGCCTGAACCTGCCAGGATGATCCTGCAATCCCTGCTTCAAGGCTGCTGCTCCAAGCAAGCTTCAACTCCAGCACAAACCACTATTCCAGTGGGAAGCAGTATCTCTGGGGAGGACCAGGAGAGGTAGCATTCCGTGGCTGTTGCAGGTGTTGCTCCAGAGCCTGGCTGCTGCTGGGAAGCATCTCTGAGGATCGGGTGCTGCAGATCATCCACGTGTCCCAGCAGATGCAGCATCCATCCACAGGACCCTCCAGGCCTCTGCTCTCTTCTCCCCAGGATTTTCCCAGTCCTCCAGGAAGGGATCCCATGTCCTGGACGTGCTCCTCCTGCCACACACAGAAATCAGAGGTCTGTGTCGGAGGAACAAATAGTTGGGATTCTTTTCCTCTCCTTGCTTCAAGTTTCTCCCAGTGCAAGGTTCCCACTGACTGGGGATGTTGCCCAGGCCTGCTCCTGAAAACTGGCTGAGTGAGAGCAAAGCCAGGAGAGCATAACCAGGAAAGAAAAGGCAGGGATCCCAACAGAAGGCTTGTGGTGATGGGGCTGGGCATGAGTGGGTATGGAGGAAGGACATGGTCACCACATGGAAAACAGGGAAAACAACAGGAATAACTGCTGTTCCTTAGCATGCACTGAGGTGCAGGGTGGAGAGTGAGGACCAGGGCAGGCCAAGCCACTTCCCTAGGCTTTTCCTCAGCCACAGCTTTGATCTATTTTTAAGGAAAGCTGCTGAAACACGGGGAATTGAGTCATGGTGCTAGGCAGTAGCCGACGATGGGGCTAGGGTTCTCTGCCAGGCTCCTCCAGCCACAGAAGTGGTGGGCAGGATGTGACCGCTCCATCCCCTCCTGCACCCCCTGCTCCTGCCATGATGGAGGGAGGGAGGGGCCCAGGTGGGAAGAGAAGACGCAGCAGAGAACTCCAAGCCTTCCCTTGGCCAGCCGGCCCTGCTGCCTCACTGGATTGTTTTGTTTTAATGGCATTAGGAAAGGATGGGTTTGTGTTTTCATCTCCGGTTGTTGTGTCCCTCGGGGGGCCCTCATTCCAGCTCCTTTGTTTGGGAGCAGAAAACACTTCCACGACCAAAGGCTGGCCAGAAATCCTGGAGCAGGCTGTAAATCTCCTCAGCAGGCCAAGTGACACACACCTGCTGCTCCACAGCTGGGAGAGGGGAAAGGGGAAGCTTGTTATGTTTTTTTCTGCTTTTTTAATAAAACTTGCATGATCCTCATTGAGATTTTCCAAAGAAATGGTGTTATTGCAAAGCAGGAGGCAGTGGCAGCCGTTGGTGAAGGATTTCCCACCTCTTCAAAGCCCAGAAGCTTGGATGAAATAATGGATTAGGGGTGATATCCCTCATGGGAATGGAGAAGGTGGGACATGGAGGCTGTCCCAGGGCTGGGGCCCCCATCCTGAGGACTCGAGGGGCCCCTGGAATGCTACAGGGAGGGCTCAGCGTCACTGGACAAGTGGGATGTGGTGGAAGCACAGCAGATGAAAATAAAACCCCAGCAGAAATTTGGGTGGGGTTTGGGTGGACATCACTTGTGACCACTGAAAACTAAAGGTAAAATGTAAATTCATTTTTTTCTTTCAGTTGTGTGAAGATAAAACACCAGCACAGGTTTCACACAAACCATTTTTATGGAACTGGCATTTTTGTGCCCCAGGAAAAGCAATCTGGGCCGAAGCATGGCCCCTAATCAAAGCCTCGTTTGGGGGAGGGCTTCATTTACTTTACTGGGAATGCCTTGAAAAAATCATTTCAGAAAGAAGAGAGAAAATGGCCAAGATTTCCTGTGCCTGCTGTAACCTTAAACCTGCCTCAGCCACGAGGAGAGGGAGGCCTGGGGATGGAATTGCACGTTACCAAAGCCTGCGCCCACTGGAATGGCAGAGGTTTCCCCAGCTGCAGACGGGGCAGGAAAGGGGAGAAATCTGGTGGGAAGGCACATCTGTCCCTTTTGATTTTCCCAGAGTGTGCAGATTCATTCCCTTGCCTGCCTCTCCCTTTCCTGGACTGGGATTAAAGGGGAGCACAGCCCCAGGTGGTCACTGGACCCTCTCAGAAGATGTTCTTTCAGGCTGACATTGCTGCCCCTTGGCCACCCAGGAGCTCTGAGCAGGGGGTGGGAGGCAGTCCCCCAAATATTAGTGAGGGTAAAATAATTAGGCCACCTCTGACAGATGCTGTGGTCTCTGAAATGGGGTGGGGTGGGGGGGGCCTGCCAGGACCTGGGAGGGGGGGTTTCCAACAGAGGCCTCTCCCAACATAGTGGGAAATTTTCAACAAATCAATGAAATTTTTATTTGTTGTTGAAAAATTCTGACCCATGAATATCAGAACCTTTTGTGTAGACATAAGGATTTCAATGAAAATTGAGGATTTCATCAGTGAGGATGGAATATCTCATCCAGGAGAGGAGAGAAGCTCTGGAAGTCTGCTCTGCCCAGTTCCCAGCATCTCCAGCTGACAGTGTCCCTGTCACCCCACCAGTGCAGAGGGACAAGCCACGTGGCCGAGTAGCTGAGCAGGAGGCTCTCAGCCAAGTCCGTGCTCATCAGCCTCAACTGAGGGGCTCCAGAGCCTGGGAGAGCTGAAATGGGAGCCAGGGAAAGGCAGGGCAGGGCTGGGGGGGCTGGGCCCAACACCCTCCGTGCTGGCTCTACATTTTCCTGCTTCCACTTGAATGAGCGATTGCGCTCAGCTGAACCACTGGAGAGGAAGGAGAAGCCACTGACTCCCTGTAGTTAGTTGTGAGAAAGTTAAATATAGCTCCTACTCTGGGTTGTGAGAAACAGGGAAAGGGAGCAGGTGTGGAGCTCAGGCACTGCCATTCATCTGATTCCACCCAAAAGGATTAAAGGGATTCTATCCTGTGCTCCCCCTGCTCCCAGGATGTGCTCTGGGGGTCCATCCTACCCTGGTCTATCCATCACCACCTCAGCACCCAAGTTTTGTCCTATTTTGGGGTCTCTTGCCCACCTGGGTTCTGCTCCAAAGGCCTTCACCTCCTGCAACGTTTCCCTGATGGGGTTGCAGGCTCAGGTCCTCCTACCACTGCTTTCAGCCCTAAAATATTCCACATTTGATATTCCCTGTCCTGGGTTCATTCTTCCCTATGATCCCCTCTTTACTCTGTGTCCCCTTCCTGTCCCCAAATCCCACTCCTGTCCTCTCCTACACCCACTATGAGAGGTGGGAATGATCAGAGTGAGCTCCATTGGAAGGTTGAATCTCTTCCAGAGGTACTTCACATCAGTCAGATTTCCGTGGAAAAAGCAGGAGACATATCTCTGCCACCAGAGCTGCATCTTGGAAAATGCTGCCGATCCGTTCCACGTCACAGGAGAGCAAAAACTTCTCAGGGAGATAAACAAAATATAATTGGAAGTGGAGTTGTTTTCCTGTTTTCCAGCAGCAAAAGAGGGGGTTTGTATGTGCTGCATTCCCAGGAACGGCTGTGCCATGCAGAGGGAATTGTTCCTGCAGCTCCTGCCTCAGGGAGATACCAAACATGGGAAATTTCAGCCCAATTGATCCGAGGCTGGCACCACTCAGCGGAGCCTCCCGATGGGAAGCGTCAGGAGAACTCCACCAGAAGCCGTGGTGCCACAGCAGAGATTGTGCTGCCAGGCCTGGAAAGTTGGCATAGCATTCACAGCTGCCGTTCCCATTTAGACAGTGCAGAATTCCTGGTTTTTCACTGCATTGTTCCACTCCTTTTTTCGTCCTTTCTCTCTTCCCCCATTCCTGGCTCTTGCAGCAGCTTGGCTGAGCTGGGATGACAAATCCTCTTGTAGCATATGCTGGGAACTGATAAGACAAGAGCTGATAAGGCTGATGGGCTGCTCCTGCTGGACAGGGGAATGATGCCTTTGGCTGGGGCTGGGACTCTTTCCTCACCGACTCCTGCAGCATCCTGGGATCCAGGCTGGGCTCCAGCCAAGCACCCCAAATTGGAAAATCAGGCTGAGGGTTTGGGAGCTGGGGCAGGCTGTGCCTTGGAGTGTGGTGTTTTCTTTCCAGGCTGTTGACTCTTTCCCGAGGTTAAACACAGATGTGGAGGCAAACCACAGCCCCAGCCCCTCATTCTGCCCTGCCCCAGTGTCTGCAGTTTTTTGGAAGAGATAACAATGCTGTCTTTGTTTCCTCCTCTCTTCCCGCCCTCCTCCCTCCCTTTTCTCATTCCCTCTCTCCAAGCATGTAAACCATGATAGCAACTGCTCCTCATTCCACAAATAGTCTGGGAAATGGGGCTGAGCGGGAAGGGAAGGGCGATGGGAAAGCAAGCACCAGTTGGAACCAGGGAAAGGCCAAACCTGAGATCCCATCGCTGCCCAGGGCTGTCTCCAGAGGGTGCCAGGAGCTGGTGTGGTCTCCGTGTGTGGAGGCAGAGCGATGACCACTAAATAGCATCCTTTACTCCTGGAGGTCTTGTTTTACAGGGAATGTCACCACATTGCCTGCCAAACTTTCATCTCGCCCCATTTTCAACTGCAAATTCAATCTGGCACAGAACAGTCGGAGTCTGGAGGAGCAATTCCTGCTGGGTTCTGTGGGCAGAGTTCTCCTCCAGGCCCGGCTGGCCCCACAATGATGGCATTCCTTAGAAAGGCCTCTGCAATTCCTGAAAGTGGTCCAGGTTTTCCTTGGGTGATAAACTCAGTGATCAGCACTGTCTGTGGTGCTTTGGGAGCGGGGAGGATCTAAGCAGCCACTGTCAGCCCCAAATTTGCTGTTGGAAACAAAGATTGGGAACACTTACAGAATAATGTAAGTGCTCAAGATCCCGTTGCTCTGGGAGTGGTGCTGTTGGGATCCAGCTGCAGGGACATGGGGGCATGGAAGTCAGGATCAGCTTGGACACAGGGTCACCACAAGGACCCCATTCCTTGAGCTAGGCTGGAAAGATTCCATCTGGAATCTGCTGAGTTTATGTTTAATCAAAAGCTGAATCATCCCACACCAGCAGGGTCAGAGGCTGTGTCTTGGTTTGTGTTTAAATCTTTTCCATGCAAATGTGGGACACTTATCCTAGCTTTGTAGGACAGCAGGGACATGGGGAGCTGCAGGGGCAGAGAAGGGAATGTGAAAGGCTGGATGCTGTAACAGAGGCATCTCGATGGCTTTTGGTCTGTTCCCTGATCCAAAACCAGATCTGACCCTAATGGAGAAGTGTCTTGGACAAATCACTGTTATCAACAAATAAAATCTGAAGCTAGCCAAGAGTTGTGCCTGGTCTGGAATCAATCCATCAATTCTTGGAAATAACACCGATATTTCAATGTGTCCCATGTAATGCAGTTTTGGAAATGCCTCGTGCCCTGTCCTTTGGAGGTCAGGCTCCATCATTAACCCCCTGCTCTGAATCTCTAGCTGGGTGATCAGCATTGAAGCTTCTTATTCACTGAATGCCAAGAAATTCCTCTTGGAGCGCGTGGCTGGGGCTGCCTGTCCCTGGCTGCACTCCAGGGTCCACATGCCTCTGGGATCAGACCTCAGGCTGAAGGGAAAGCACCCTGGAAGAAGTCGGGGGTGATAAGGTGGTGACAGATGAACACTGAGCAGTGTGGGGGACTCAACACCCTCGGGCAGAGTAGGAACAAAACTGGGATGGAGATTTCCAAACAAACATAACATGACACAAACCATACCCTGACCTGGAGCCAGCTGATCCTGATGAATCCTGAGCTGCATGGATCCCTCCCTTAGCTGCCACACCTTCATCCTCCATGGCATTCCCCTGCCATGCCCTGGGAGTCACTTTGGAGTTGTTTTCCCAGTCCACGCTGTCAGTATGATGTGACAGAAATTGTTAATGTTTGCCATATCTCCTGTGCCCTTGTTTGATTGGTTCTCATCAGCAGTCTCTGATATCACTGGAATTAAGCTTTGCCTGTGGTGAGACCAAATCACTTTCTCTTGTTAAAACAAACTTTTGGTTCTTGTTGAAAGAAGTTTGTTGGATTTTCTTTTTCCTGGAACTCTTAACTGTTTATGGAAAACTAGAATAAATACTGGTATTGACTTCGGACTGAAAAATCTCCTTTCTGGTCACATCTGATGTGTCTGTTCCCAGTTTTGTCAGGAACTTGAGTGGTAGGACAGGGAGTAATGGGTCCAGATGAAAGGGGGGAAATTTGGGTGGGCTACTGAGGAAGAAAAAAAGGTGGAGAGGCCCTGGCAGAAGTTGCCCAGAGAAGCTGTGGCTGCCCCATCCCGGGAAGTGTCCAAGGCCAGGTTGGACAGGGCTTGGAGCAACCTGGGATAGTGGAAGGTGTCCCTACCCATGGCAGGGGCAGGACTGGATGGGCTTTGAAGTCCCTTCTGGCCCAAATCATCATGGGATTCCATGATTCCATACAGAACAATATTCCTATGCTCCTTGACCAGCAGCACCGTGGTCAGACCTAATGCAGAAATGCCCTAAAATAACCACATAAATACATATGAAGCAAATATGTCCCAAAGTATAAACCAAAATGAGGGAGTTTATGTGGCAAATGCAGAGCACAAGGAGAAGTGACTCCAACACTTTAACTCCAGGAAAATGATCTGCGTGGGACTGTGCTGGGCTCAGCTCTGCCACGTCTTTAAATCCACCCTCCTTCAGAGAGTCCCTTTGGTGGGACACAGGGACAGGCTACGGCACTGCCAGCTGGGGTATCCTGGGACCCTCAGGAGAGGCAGAGCATCCATGATGGGTTGAGGACGGGGAAAATGCTCGGAAAGGTTGGGAGGAGAAAGGGAGGCCACTTCCTCCCAAAGAGGGGGGAAGTGGCCTCAGTCCAGAGCAGCAATCAGAGCTCAGTGCTGGTGGTGCCAGCACAGGGGCAGGGCCATTATTCCAACACACAGAGATGGGTCTGATATTTTATTTACTAGGAAAGAACCTTTTTCCATTCTCTGCGTCCTGAAAAAAAAAAAAAAAAAGAAAAAGAAAAAAGAAAAAAAAGGAGCAAGAGAAAGAAAAGCCCTTTCAAGCTCATTAAAGGCAAATGTTCCCACTTAGGAAAAACTGAGGGTTTTTCACCCACAGCCTATGAGAAAGAGCAGCCAGCTGGGTTCTCCTCATCCCTGTTGCCTCAGCCTTCTGCAAAGCTGCAAGGTGGCTCTGCAGGGGCCGTCACATCCCACAGCAGGGAAGGGGAGGAGGATGTAAGACCCAAGGAGTTGACTGGGTGTCCTGCAGTTTCCAGACACTGATCCCATGGAGAGCCTGGCCCAGGCTGAAACCACCCTGAACAAATGTCCATGGTGTCTGTGGGATATGGCAGGAAACGTGGGATGAAAACCTGCTCAGCCTGGAGGGGACAGCCAGATTCCCATTCCTGAGTAGCAGGACCATGCTGATCCTGGGTGAGCTCATTCCCAGCTCAGGGATCAGCTTTGGGGATATGACAGCTTTGCAGCATTCTCTGTGCAGCCTCCAGCCACCCCTAAAGCTCTGATTGGACACTGCTGTGGATGGAAACAGAGCTCACAGGAGCAGGAAGAGCTTTGGGAGGGAGAGTCCCAGGATCCCAGCTAGCAAAGGGGAGAAGTGCTCACAGCTGAGATCTGAGCTGAGAAAAGCTTTGAGAGGGAAAAAGGCCCCTTGGGAAAATTCCCCAGAACATTTGGGGGAGCAGGACATAGGCGGGGAGAGGATGGATGGGCAGAAAGAAGGGAAAGACTTCAGTGCCATGGAAAACAAATTTCCCTCCATGGGGCAGGAAAATCAGCTTTGTTTTTGAAAGCAAACAAGCAAACACATGTTCAGCCCTGCTAAACACAACCTCTCCGAGTTATTATTTATTATTTCTACCATGGCAACATTCAGGGACTTCTGGAAGATAGAAAGGGATCCCTGTGTTGGGCTTTGTAGTGACATGGAGCAGGAGACAGCCCTTGAGCAGGAGATCAGACACAACAAATGGGAGCAGCTGAGGGATGAAGGGTGGGAAGCGAAGGAACAATAACAAGGCTGTGTTTGCTCTTGCCAGCTCTGTACACATCAAGGGGGGGTTGAAGGCTCCATGGTTTAGCAGCTTTGAAACTTTGCTGTAAACACGGCTTTGAGCAAAAATGAAGTGGAAATAAATAAAAACATTTCAATTAACAGAGCTGCTCTGCTCCCTCTGCACTGCTGCCATCCAAGGGCTCTTTGGAAGTGGCAGCAGCTCTGCTGTGGGCTTTGTTCTCACATGGTTGTGCAGCAGAGTTGGGAAATCCAGAGGTCCCAGTTCACTTACAAGTGGGATTAGGGTCAGGAAAGATCCTGCAGGAGGAACAAACACACTGTCATTGGAACAGCTTTTGCTTCCACGCTGCTTCCTCCTCAGCAGTTGTGGTGAGGTGTGTCCTGCTTACAGTCTGGGATGGGAATTCCTTCTCCATGCCCCGCTCACAGCCTGGAATTTGAATTCACTCTCAAGGAAGGAATCCCCTCTTAGGAAATTCAGGGAGCTCAGGACAATGGCTGGGAGTCCAAGCAGGTTGTCACTCCCCTTCCCAGTCCATCTCACCACAAAGTGAATGGGGATCCAGGGATGATGATGCGGGCCATGGACAATGCTCCTCTGTAGTTCCAAGATCTAGGGGAGACAACGGGGTGTCCAGGGGGGCTTTTTCACCCCAACCCCCTCTATGCAATCCCATCATGACCTGGAAAGGCCAAGCAGCAGGTTTGCATGGACTGTCCGTGATTCAGAGGGAATTGTTCTGCTATCCCAGGGGACTGTGGACAGTCAGAGCAAGGGGAGAATTGAGGACAGCCAGGACCTTGTCTTGTTCTTCCACCAGCACCACAAATCCCTCTGCCAGGTCCAGTTTTCCCAGTGCCCACGGCAAAACTCCCCAGGAAGCCAAGCAGAAGATGCTTTTCAGAAAGGAAGAGCTAAACCAGCCCTGTGGTTGGTATTTGTTGTTTACCCCTTGCTCCAGGGTTAATAAGTGCTGAACAAAACTCACATGAAGAAATCTTTCTCCCAGGTAAACATCCGGCTCCGCTCAAGCCCAAACAGCTTTTACTGCCGACTTCAGAGGAGCCAGATTCTCCCTCAGTGTCTTCTCAGGCTGTTTCACACCAGGCAGGGATCTTCAGGCACTTTGAAGGGGTCAGGCTCCTGCTGGGACAGGTAATTTCCAGTGGGAAGCAGCCTGAGCTGCTGGCTCTGGCTCACAGCTCTGCCTGTGGTGGTTTTCAGGAAAGAAGAAAGAAGGGAGCTTCCCTGACGGGTGAGTGGCAAAGGGAAGGGTCTAAGGGGAGGAAAAGCAGTACCAAGAGGGGAACCCAGAGCACAGCTGGATAGGGATGCAGGAATGGAGGAGGCTTGGAAATGCAGTAAGAACCAGACTGGAGTCCTGAGCATGAGGAGGAAAGTGAGAGGAAATCAGAGGGGCGGCACATTCCCATGAAGAACTGCTGTGTTCTCATGACTGAAATTTTCCCTGTAATCCTGGGGTTTTCTTCTTGCCAGTGACGTCTCCTTGTCTTTCTCCTCCCAGGAGCAGGAGGTTTGTGCTGTCTCAGCCTTTTTTCCATCACTCATCCCCACCATCTGGGCATCATCTGCCCCAGCCCTGGCTTGGGCTGTGCACCCAGAGCCCCTCTCTTCTCCCAGCTCCCAGAGGTGACCTTGCCTGTCCATCCACAGCCGAGTCTCCAGGCTGTTATCTCTCAATGGCTTGGTTTGACACATCCCTGTCTTGAGCCATGACTGATGGCAGCCCTGGCTGCTCAGAGCCAGTCCTGGCTGTTTAAAGCCAGCCCTGCTTGCTCAAAGCCAGCCAGGCTCTGTTACCCAGCTCATTTTTCTGGCCCTCTGCTGGGACTGTGGCCAAGCACAGCTTTTCCTTCCATCATCCACCTTTTTCCCTCCCATCCACAAAGGTGTTTGTCTTCATCTCTCAGCCCCTTTTGGAGCCAACTCCCCCCATCACTCTCTCAGACAGAAGTGCAGGGTCAGCTCTGCCTCTCCCAACCTGTGATAAGCAGCTTTTATCACTCACTACCTGCAGTTTCAAACCACTCTGCGTTTCTTCATCTTCCCTCAGATGCAGGAGGGTTCCCAGACTGCTGATGGTGCTCCTTCA
Organism: Cisticola juncidis; assembly: GCA_013400215.1. Lineage (NCBI taxonomy): Eukaryota > Metazoa > Chordata > Aves > Passeriformes > Cisticolidae > Cisticola > Cisticola juncidis. Next base: position 1,289,839 of record VXBR01010626.1, read on the forward strand.
TGTCACTTGTTCAAGGGCTGCTTGCATCTGGGTGCAAAAAAACCTCCTGGCCAAGGCTCTCTTTCCCTCTCCTCATCATTGCCCTCCTGTCCTGCACTTGGAGGGTAATAATAATAATAATAATAATAATAATAATAATAATAATAATAGTACCAATAATAATTAATGTAATCACATTGTTATGTGGGTGAGAAGAAGAAATCTTGCAGACCACCTTGTTCCAACACCTGCCATGGGCAGGGACACCTTCCACTAACCCAGGTTCAACCTGGCCTTGGGCACTTCCAGAGGTGGGGCAGCCACAGCTGGGTTGAGCAGCCCAGGTTGGACAGGCCTCGGAGCAACCTGGGATAGTGGAAGATGTGCCTGCCCATGGCAGGGGTGGCACTGGATGAGCTTTAATGTCATTTCCATCCTAACTCATTCTGGGGCTCTGGGATTCTCCAGGCACAGCCCTTGAACAGCAGCACTATGCACATCTGGCAGATGCACAGCTGGGTGCTGCCCTGCCAAGGAGCTTGGTTATCCCAATTTGGAAACCTGCAAGAGCCCCTCAAGGCAGTTTGTTGCAAATGTGGCTCCGCACTCTTGGGATGCATCTTTTCCCCATGCTTTTATTCCAATTTTAGTGTTCTGAAGGGCATCAGGAACACTGCAGACACCCCTGCAGTGGGGGTTATCTTGTGTCCTCTGGTCTAAATTGTTTCTGTTACCAATGATTTCAGTGGAAGTGGTTCCAAACCTGTCTCTTCGTGCCCTGACTGGCATTCCCATGTGCCCACAGAAGGACCAGCTGCCCTTGGACTCTGCCAACACCCCCTCATGAATCCAAGGAAGCCTCAATTAAACAGGATTAGTGATAACACAGGAAAATGGAGAGGAGGAAGCCTGAGGTGTAAACAGAGCCGCAGAACAGCTCAAACACATGAGCACACAGAGCAGCAGCTCCCCGAGATCCTGGGGCTGCAGAAATGTTCCTGTAAATCACCGGGAAAGCTCTGGGAATTGGTACAACAAACCTGAGGGTAGAGCCTGCTGCTCTCCCTGCCTGGGCACACCTCATTCTCTGAGCCACCCCATGGATTCCACTGGGATTCCCCTGGAGTGAGGCACTGCTGAGCGTGAGGAATTGCTCCTGCAGGGGTAGGGTGATGGATGGACTTGAGCTTCCCAAGTGTGATGAGCCCCGGACAGCCTGGAATGAGAAAGGTGCTGAATTCCCTTTCTCACCTGGAACTGAAATGTAAATTTAGCTATTTTTCCAGATAATCCAGCTGATTTTAGGCTGATTCCTGCAGCATTCGGGGGCTGCACAGTGCAGGCACTCTGCACTCACCTCAGGATCTGCCTCCTGGGAAATATTCCCAATTATCTGCTCTCCCTGCCTGCCCCATTCCCAACAAAATGACTCGCTCAGACTTTTGCAATTCTAGTCCCACAGGAATTAGAGCATTTCCAGTGGGATGTTTCCTGAGTGAGACGTTTCCAAAGTGGTTGGAACTGGGAGGCTCTGCAGAGTCCTCACTTCACTCACCCTCCAGCCAATGGTGCCTTCCCATCTCACTGGAGGAGCCAAAACTCTGTGGAACAGAAAAAAAAAAAAAAAAAAAAAAAAAAAAAAAAAAAAAAAGAGAGAGAGAGAGATAGAGAGATATCAAAACACAGGAGAAATCAGGGAGCACCAGAGGTGTCAGCAGCATCCCTGTTCCCATGTCACCTGAGGTCCCTCAGCCACAGCCCTGTCCTGGCGTTGTCACTGAGCCATGAGATCACTGAGATCTCATAACAGGCTGGAGTTCATGAAATGATAAAGCTGAGCAACTTTAGCCTGATTGAAGCAAAATATTTAGAGAAGGCTTTCCAGTGTTTATAGTAGGGGTTTGGAATTTTTATTTCATTGGAAATTTGGAGTTGCTGACACTGTTGCTCAAATCTGGATGAAAGAAGACTGGAACAGTGGTGTTTTTGGCTGACTGGGAATGTTGTGCCACAGCCAGCTCTAACAGCCTTGTCTCATTCCCCTCCAAGCAGAGGATAAAAGAGAAATATTTTCACTTTCCCAAAGAAAGCCAGAATGAAATTCCTAACCTAGGCTTGCAGCTGCTGGGGAAGGAGAAAACTGCCAAGTGACTTCCAAAAGTTTGCAATGATTGAAGTGTCTGAAGTGATGCTGCAGGTGAGCTACAACCTGGGAATGCCAACATTTTCCATACTGGGGTGCTCCTTTGGAACCCAAATCTATTGGACACTGCTTTAGGAGCATTCCAAGGTGCACCTGATTGGAAATAGCTTTATTTGCAGGAATGGCTTTAGATTTAAATGGGATATTGTAAAGAAATTCTTCCCTGTGAGGGTGGAGAGGCGCTGGCACAGGGTGCCCAGAGAAGCTGTGGCTGCCCCACCCCTGTAAGTGTCCAAGACCAGGTTGTATGGGGCTGAAGTCACCGGGGCTGATGGAAGGTGTGGCAGGTGGTAGGACGGGATATACGGTCCCTCCTAGCCCAAACCATCCTGGGACTCTGGGAATATCCTTTTGGCTTGAGTCCTTGCATGTGCTGGAGCAATGTTTTTAGCTTTGGAAGACCTTGTTCGTTATTAAATTTCCCTTCTCACATGTCTTCTCTCCTGAAATGACCTGGACTTAATAATTTGAGGAATTTCATTGGATTGCTGTGGAATTCTGAGCTGCAGAGACAGGGAGACCTGGGTGCTCCCTCTGACGGGGCTGGCACAGGGGGCCATCGCTGTTCATCCAGACATGACCCAGCCCTCGAGGCGTCAGGCACTGAGCAACTGCAAGGGATGAAACCCCATTTCCCTTCCCTCAGCTGCAGCTCTGTTGGGAAAGCTGGGAGAAGCTGGGAACACTGTGAATGCAAATAGAAGGAGGGAGGCAAAACCTCAGAATTTCCATTAAAAGGGGATTGAGTCTTATTCCAGGTGCAGCAGAAAAATGGAAGGGCTTCTCTTCTCCCTCCAAGGAAATCCCAATCCCAATGAGCTCACGTGTGTCATCGTTTGAAAGCTCCCACCACGTCTCCGTTAAGAGCCGAGCCCTGAGCTGAGCTCAGCTCCTCTGGCTGCTCAATCAATACTTCCTTCCCAGGTTAATGCAGTCAGCAGCTCAATTAAGGGAAAACCCCGTGGGAGTGGGAATAAGTGTGGGTTTGGATGGGGTGAACAGCAGGTCCCTGTTACCTGGCTCCCAGAGCAATCAAATGCAGGCTGTTGTGCCTGGAGAGCTCTCCTGGAGCCAGCTGTCTGCATGGGACCCGTCAGCACTCCAGATCCCCAGGAAACTGGCTTTGGGAACAGCCTGCAGGACCTTCCCAAGCTTGGGAATGGTCTGGGTATGGCAGCAATAGGAGCAGTAGGGAGGGACACAGGACTCCCTTTGCCAGGGAGTGATGGAGCTGGGAGAAGTCTGCAGCTATAACATGGAGAATTTTGGCTCCCTGTGCCCACAGAGCTCTTTGTGTCCCCACGCTGGGCTGACAGGATGAAATCTGCAGTAAATGAATGCAATCAAAGTGAGGAGGGAAGTTCCTGTCTCTGGCAGAGGACATTACAGGGGAGGAAGGAGGACAGGGATGATGAACAAGAGACAGGAGTGTTCCCCCACTCCTTCCTTCCTCTAATGAATTTTTCCCATTAGCTTGAGGTGATTTTGTGAAATTCATGTTGACTCTGATGTCACAGTTCCTTCCTCCTTCAGTGAGGACAGGAGAGAGGGACAGCACTGGAGAGATCCAGGACTGAGGCTGTCAACTGGAATGCAGGAGTGTGGACCTAGCAGTGGCCTGTGTGAGAGATTCCTTTGTTGACCCAAATAAATAAAGTGCAGAGAACAGACCCTTGGTGATGTGGGGGAGGAGGGATGGGATCCATTATTCCCTTCTGTGATAAGTCCTTGGCTGAGCTGGCAGTTGGAATCAGGAAGATCATTTCTCTAATCCAGATGGTTAATAAATGTGGATTGCTTTGCTAAAACCACTTGACAAAATGCAATTACCGCTGGCTGCAGAGCTTCCAGACAAGAAGCCAGGCTGGGAGAAGGCTCTGCTCTGGCAGAAAAGCCACGGGGCTGAGGGAGCTGCTGTAATTTCTGGGGCCATCCCATCAAAGGACTCAAAGTTGTTTCCTACACTCAGTTTTTGTTGCAACTTGACGTGCCCTCCTGCACCTGCATCCTGGTGCAGCACAGCACAAAGTGCTGGTGCTGATCCCGTTCACTGCTCTTGGCATGTCCAGGCTGGGATATGGACACGGGCATCTGGCTGAGGGAAGGGTTGTTCCACTCTGCTCTGCCCTGGGGCAGCCTCATCTCTAGTCCTGGGGCACTCTGGGGCACTGCAGTATCAGAAAGATCTAAACCTGTCAAAGAGTCCTAAGGAGGGACACAGGTATGGGGGAGGGTCCGGAGGGGCCACAGGATGGGTAGTTGCTGAGGGAATTTTGATTGTCCAGCCTGGAGAAGAGGGGACAGAGGGCAGAGGCCAGCAGGCTCCCCCTGAAGGATAGCTTTCATCTCTGCTCTCTGTGAGCAGGGACATGACAACCCAGGGAATGGATGGAGCTGTGTCAGGGAAATTTAGGTGGATATCAAAAAAAGGTTCTTCCCCCAGAGGGTGTCAGGCACTGAACATGCTCCCCAGGGAATAGGGATGGCCCCAATGCTTCCAGAACTCCAGGCATTTTGACAAGGCTCCCAGGCGCAGGGTGGGATTGCTGGGGTGTCTGTGCAGGGCCAGGAATTGGATGCAATGTTCCTGGTGGGTCTCTTCCAACTCAAGAGATTCTCTGATTCTCTACTTCCATGTTTTATTTGTGCTCCTTGGCCATGGGAGCAGATGGGCTCCTCCTGACTGGATGCCCCATAGGAAACATCCCCCAGCACCGGGATAAGGATCAGTGGTGGGTGCAGGGCTGGATTCTGGGCTGCAGGCCACTCTGAGGTTTCATTGCAGCCTTGCACAAGAAGCAGTTTGGAGGTTAAAAGCAGCACACTTGTGTTTATTTCTCCACTTTGGCACATCTGCTACTCACTAAAGCTATTTTGGGGGCTCTAAAAGTGGCAGTTTTAGAGAGCTCTAAATGGGTCAGCAATTTCCGGTTTCTTTTCCTTTTCTGAAAAAAATATAATTTGAACCACAGATGGGAGACATTCAAAAGGGTTGAGGGGAGGGTTTGGGGACACCTCCTCCATGCCCAGGTGAGACAGGTCTGGAGTGAGATGAATGAACATTCACATTTGGGGCTCTCCCCTTTTGAATCCAGTTTACCCCAACCCTGGGATAAATCCTAGATGTAATCCTATAGAATCCCATGTCCTCGAATAAGGGATGTGATTCCAGGTGAATTTTCCTTGACTTGCCCTGGTGGGAAGTAAACCAGAGGTGAGTCTGTAGTGAGCTGTACTTTGCAGTTTGAGCTCAAAACAGAGATGAGGTTCTCTATGTTCACACTTTAATTCCTAATCTCATCTCCAGGCCGGGCTCCCAGAGCTTCTCCAGCCCCAAGCTCCAGCCTCCAGCTCCCTGGGAGCTTTCTAGGTCAAACAGTTATTTTTTTAGAGGAAACACTTAAAACTAAAATGCTGCAGAATTTCCCCTGAGGTTACAGAGTTTGTTTAGGCTTCTCCAAGCAGAGGATCTCAATCACTGGGAGCTGCAAACCTCCCCCAGACTTTCATCCCGCTCCCATTGCAGGCACAGCCCATTTCCAAGTTTGTACAGCAAACAAGAACACTAGAGCTGCTCCCTCCACAGCTCAACTTCCATGAGAATGGCAGAGCTGAGTGAGGAAGAGGAGCAGGGCCAGAACCAAACAAGAAAGAGGAACAGGAACTAAGGAGTCCAGAGCAGAGACCCCATGGCTAGGAGCAGGCACAGGATGGATCAATGATCTGAAAGGTGTTTTCTGACCTAAATGATTCCATGATTCCACAAGGCCTGGGAGCTGCGGTACAGCCCCTTTGCAAGTGCAGCATGCCAGGGGGGAGGATGGAGAGGCTCCGTGGGAGAGGGTTACTAGCAGGCCAGGAGGAAGATGAGGGGCAGGGAATAGGGAGAGGGCAGTGGGGCAGTGCAGGCTGTGTCTCCCTCCTATCCTCAAATGCAAAACATTCCCTCTGACCACCTGATTTTGCATCTAAAAATGACCCATTCTCAGTGTGGTGGTGGCTCAGAGAAACACGATTTATCACAACACAAAGGCAGGGTTGGGGATGTGCGTTCAAGAGTGGCAAGGGTCAGGTTTGAGCCCTGATCAGTGAATTCTAAAAAGCTTTACAGAGACAGAGAGATCTGAGGGTGGGATCTGGAGGTGGATTTTGGTCTGGAGGAGGGCCCATCCATTTTGAACTCTTGTGATGGTTGAAGGTTCTGCCAGTGCCATTTGCACTTGGGTGTCCTTAGCACCAGCCAAACCTTGGGCCAGGTTCTCTGGAAGCATTTCCTCCAAAATCGACGGAAATCAGCATTGAAGCAGCTGAGGAGTGACCCTACACTTCCACAGACTGCTTTCAGTGAACATTTCAGTGAACATTTTCACTGCTTTCCAGTGAACATTGGCCTGCTCAAGCTGCTGCCTCTTCCAGGACGTTGCTTCCCGGGCTCACCCTCTCAGAGCAATTATCCTGCTGTGGATCCGCCTTTGCAGAGCTTTCCAGTGGGGAGAGGAGCTCTGGGTGGAAGGACTGGAGGCAAGTCAGAGCTAGGAAAGCAATCAATTGTTCGTTAATGGAGTTACAGTAAAGATGTTATCCAAAACCACCGTGGCTGCCTAATTATTCATAACATCTCTCTGGAGATTCTCCTTTTGGCAAACTGTGAATCTCTGCTTTGTTGCCACAATAAAAGCAGTTTCAGGGCTGTAAATGAGAGGGTACAAATTACCATGGAGCCCCTGACAATATGGCAGCTCCCGAGCCTTGGATTACATGGTAATTTCCATGCAATATCCAAGTTATTACATGGTAAGTGCCATGTCATTACAGCCTAAATGAATGATTATCACCCCTGCTTGACAAATTCACCTGACAAATTTTCCTCCCTCCTCAGTCTCTAGGATGTCTGCAGGCAGGATGCTGTTTCCATGAGGAAGAGCATGGTCAGGGTGGGCTCTTCCCCCCCTGGATTTTCCCAGTCCCACCTGGGCTGTGGCATGGACAGAACAGGGTTGGATGAGATGTGTAAAGCTGTGACCTAGCTCTATGTATGTGTTCCAGACACAAAATATTGATAAGAATTTTGGAATATCCATGCCAGTGGAAACAGCTTCAAAGTTCCCAAAAGGAACAGAAGTGTTCCTGTGCAGCTGAAGGAACTGTTTGAAATCCTGAGTTAACAGGAGTTGAAAATTATTTACAGTCCTCTCTCAGCTTTATCATTCATGTCCTGAATATTCCAAAGCTCATCTGCACGCACTGGGAAACAGCTCCAACTGGGGAGTGGAAATTTTTCACTGTGTGAAAACAACTTAAAGCTGCTTAAAACTGCCATGGACCTGATCTACAGTTTTGTGACATCTTTAAATTCTCTTGCATTAGGCTTGAGGAGGTCTTGTGGATTTAAGAAATGGCCACAGCCTTGAGCAGAACAAGAATTCAGCTGCTCAGGGAACTTGGGTGCTGTGAAGGGCCATGGTTTTTCCACAGGAATATCTGTGTGTGTCTGTATTTAACGTATAGATCTTTCTAGAGAATGATCAAGCTCAGCCTGGTGATGTTTGGTGGGTGTTAGGGACATCCAGCCTGAATATCACCACAGGAGAGATGTTCAGCCACAGGCAATCAGTGCCACTTCCCAGACTGGGAGTTCCACCCTGGAGAATAAACAACCAACAAGAAAGGGAAAGATTCAGAAATGTCAAATCCTTTAAGCCCTAACACTTCCCTGGGCCTCAGAAGCTCCAGCCCCCTCATTCCTGCAGGCTTTGTGTTTTATTTCCACTGGTATCCCCTGGGAAGCCAAACTCCAGATGGGCCCAAAGCTCCACATCTCCTCCTGTGCCTCCTCAGTGTGTTTCCTCCTTGTCCTGCTCATGAAGGACTGACAATCCAGAAAAAATGGTGCAAATGTTTGTCCCATGTCCCCTCCCCAGGCAGACTGAGAGATGAAAAGGGATCTCTCCTTGATATTCCACACACCCCATGTGCACACAGACCCAGATTCCACATATGGCTCCCAGGTTCCTTGGCAGGACACCTGTGTCTCAACTATTCCCACTGTTCAGAGACTTCCATGGGAAACCGCTCTGCTGTGGCCATGAAACCAACAACTACAGCCGCTTTGGAAACTTCCTTCTCTCCTGCACCATCAGAGACACTAGAGCAACACCCTGGTTATTTCTGGGTAACCAGCTCCATGTTGTCCCTGCCCAACCTGGCAAGTTTGGAATTGGGAGATCGTCACCAGCCTCTTGGCACAAAAACAATTATCCTGCAGGAGCTTAATCCATAAGGACAAGCAACATTCCTGAGCCTTCTGATGGTATTTTAAAAGCTCAGAGCTGGCTTCAAATGGAAAAGGAGAAAACAGCCCAGGTAGATATGGAGCTGCTGAAAGGGCAAATGAGAGAATCATGGAATCATATGGCTTGGAAAAGACCTCAGAGATCATCAGGTCCAACCATCAGCCCAGCACCACCCCCATATTCCACACTAGATCACATCAAGAGCCACATGCCCGTGAATTTTGAACTCTTCCAGGGATGGTGAGGGGCTGGCCATTGTTCCTCTGGTGTGCCTGCCCAGGAATGAGTCCCCCAGTCCCCCTGCAGAGTAACAAGGAATGCCCATTCTGAGACTGTTTGTAATTATCATCATGGATAAAACTGCTGCCCCATTGCTCCAGCAGCATCCATGGGCAGGCTCTGCCAGCTTCCAGGGCCGTGGGCTGTTCCTGTGGGTGCCGATGTTGCTGCAGCAGCTCCGAGGGACAATTAGGCTTCATCAGGCTGCGCTGACATTTAGCATCAGCCCCGCCCCCCCCTCCCATCTCCTGCCTGAATTTCCTTGCTCGCCTTTCAGAGCAAGAAATAAATGGTGCATTAGAGAGAAGGAGAGAGATGAGCTTTATTAGCTGTTTATGGAAGAAATTTAAATTGCTCATTAGAAACCACGGCACCGGCAGTGCCCCCCTCCCTGGCAGAGCTCCGATGGCTCCGTGGGGATCACTCGCCTTGTATTTGTTTGGGCTGGCACCTGCCCGGCGCCTCCCTGCCCTTCTGCAGATGGGCACGGAAGGACTGCGGGGAAATGCCACCACTCCTTCTCCCTCCCGAATCACTGCTTCCCCCTCCCGAGTCTCTCCTCCAGGTCGGCATCACCGCCGGCAGCTCGGGATGCTCCGCTGTGCCGCAGAGCAGCCGGGGCTGGCTGCGCCTTGGTGGAGGGGATGCCAGGGGCGAGGAGGTGACCTGGTGGCCGTGCACCCCGGCCGTGCCATTCCTGGGTGTCCTGAGGCTCAGCACGGTGGAGAGGTGGCTTTTCCTCGCCGTCTCTCACCTCCTGGGCAGGCAGTGGTTTCTCGTTATCATTTTACGCTGAAAACTTCTAACACAAAAGGGCTTGCTCACAAATTTCGGAGATGCGTGGAGCCAGCTGAGCCATCTCTGCCCATGTCCAGCTTGGCCTCCTGCTCCTCCTTTTCCTCTTCCTGCTCTCCTTTCCCCGTGCCCTCCTGCCCTCCCCACCAGCCCCACTGTGCTCTGCCCACCTAACTGCCTGTCCTGGCTGTGCCATGACCCCTCCGTGCCGGGGCAGGGGGACCCGGCTGTGCCGCGCCGGTGGCACCGGGGGCAGGAGGGAGGAAGCGGGACCAGGAGCACTTCAAAGGTTCTGTATCTCCTCATGCAGCTGCCATAAAAAACAATCCAGGTTTCCGCTCCTGAGTCCCATGTTGCCCTCGCAAGGGACATCTCTGGGGGCAAACGGATAAATCTTTCATCTCCTCGCTCTGGGTTTTATTAAATGCCTTGCACATCCACGGAAAATGCAGATTGCTGATAAATTCGGGCTGGTTACGGGAGAGGCAGATGGAGATTAACTCACTGAACTGACTGGAAGCTGGTTGCTTCCAGGAAGATGGAGAGCTCTGGGATGTGCCGACACCAAAAGGCACAGCCTGTCCATGTGGCACAGCCTGGGAGAACACTGAGCCCATCTTGGAAGAGGTGCTGCTCCCCTGGAGAGGGGCTCACAACTCCCTGGCTCCAGGGTTGACGCAGCACAGGCTTTGCAAAGTTCAGGATCATGGAAAGGATGTTTAACCCTGGTGGTGGTTAACCAGGAAGCAGCAGGGTCCCACCCAGAGCAGGCAAAGCTCAGGGAAGGGGAGGTCCCAGGGCTCAGCATCACCTGGCCCCACTCAAGGTGGACTTCAACAACAGCCCTGCTCCCCAACACCCCACACACACCTGCACAGATATTCCCGCGGGATCCCTGGGAATATTGTGAGGATGTAGGTGAAAATGATGCCGCCTCCTCACCCAAAAATCAGGCATAGCTACAGAAGACTCACAGCTGAGAGGGAACCAGGCACTCAGGGGATGCAAGGCTTGCTGCTCACATGGGAGGTTTGGGGTGTTTCATTTTCCCTGGGTTCTTCAGGGAATTTCAAGTCCGACTGCAAGGGCTGAAAGAACTTGTTTAATCAACAGCTCCTCAGGCTCCAAAGGGTCCTCAGGCCTCTAAAACTGGGCAGCAAGAATAGAGAAGTAGCATCTTCTCCCTATCAGGAATGGAGAAAAGCAGGAAGTCACGGGAAAAAGCTGTAGCAAAAAAAATTGTAGATTCAGAAGGAGCAATACTTTCTCCAACCTGGCAAGGTGACTTCAGATATGGAGGCTCCATCCCAAATGTCTCCTGGAGCAGTTTGGGCAGCCATGGAGGGCTCAGATGGGGACAGCTCGTCTGTGTGCTTGAGGGCAGAGCCAATAAAGTTAGAAAACATTTGCCCCAAGATATAAAATGAAATAAAATCAGGAACAAGAAGCTCAAGAGTGAACTTCAAATGCCCTTTGGGGTAGCCAAGCACTTGGGGCTGTTCTAATCAGTAACCTCTCCGTTCCCCGGCCGCTGCAGCAAGCCCTGCTAAGCAGACAGATTTTCCATTAAGCCTGGAAGAAATGGCAAAGTGCCTTAATGAATGTCAGAGTTAATACCCCATTTGTTATAGGCTGCGACTGCAATGTGATGGGTTTATAAAGCCGGCCCCTCATTACCCTTATCAATATTATTCTTACTTGGTTCCCGTCTGCAGGCCAGATCCTCATCCAGCCCTTGGCTGTGGCTGCTTGACATGGGAGCTGGCTGCTTGAGGATCTGCAAGCCATCCTGCATCAGGGCATTTTCAAACCAGTAAAAAGGGGAATAAAATCCAAGAACTAAGGCAGGTTGAGCGTATAGAGCATGTGTCTGTGCGAGTGCACGGTGCGAGGGATCGCTGCAGCCGCTGCGGCTCTGATTGAAACCAGACTCAGGAAAGAAGGGCTGTAAACGTTTTTTCACTGCCTGTCCTAAGAAATTTATGTCTCACCCACTCCATCATCTCCTTCAGGGCTGCCTTTTTTTGCAGCTGTCTTCAGAGACCATCGGCTGAGCCCCTTTATGAAGTCCAGTCCATGATGTCACCCAGAGCCATAACTCACTCACCTCCCTGGCTGGGCTCTGCGCGGGGGTGCCCCATAAATAACGGCCCAGGCCGGGGGGAAGCCTGCCCTGCTCGAGGAAAGCCTTCCTGACATCGGAAGGGAAGAGAGAGGAACATGCACACAGGGCAGGGGGACCCAGAGTGGGGTTTGATGAACACAAAACCACAACAGCACAGAGCAAATGGGACAGAAAAATCAGTGATGTTGTGTCCGGCAGAACTTGCTCCGCAGAGGCCAAGGTAAGCCCCAGCTGCCTGGACATCCATTAAACCTTCCAGGGCTCTGTCTCCTCCAGAGAAATCCAAACCATGTGCTGGAGCCCCAGCCCAGGGTGTTGTTTGCAGCCTGGGATTAAAAAAGGCTCAGCAACCGGGATGGTCCATCCTTCCGTAGCACCCAATTGGTCATGACTAAAATGTGCTCTGACTTTAGGGTGTTTGTGGGCCCCACATCCTGGTGGAGTTGCTGCTCACCCATCACACTTCTCGAGAGCAGGTGTCCACATCAGAGAGCGCCAGGCCCCCGCCAAGGCCCATCCCCACCGTGGGGAAGCCGAGGGTAATTGTTTCATTGTGTCTGATAACATGTGGTTTTGCCATATTTATAATCCAGCGCTATTAAAAGGGGAAAAAAGAGATCAACTCAAAATCCCTCCACCGCAGTTGGCTCTAATTGTCCCTGTCCCACCACTTCCCCCTTTCCCAGTCCTGCTTGTGGGCTGTTTTGGCAGCACAGCCAAAGCAGGAATGAGCTGTTGGGATGAAGTTTATCCTTTGGTGGGATGGCCTTGCTGGGAAGGACTGAGCACTCTCAGTTTTTCTGGGAAGTCTGGACTTCATCTGCTTGGGAGCAGAGCCTGAGGAGTGCCACATCCCCAGGATACCTTCACCTCTGTGCTGGAAACACACTGATGGTAAGTCACGACCTTCCCCCTGGAATTTTATCAGTTAATGCCATTGGAACTCTGCAGTCAACTGGCTGGTCCTGACAGCTGGAAAATGCATAGGCTGGGAAGAAAGGGCTCTTCTCACATCTCCTGCCTTTCTTCTCTTCCACTTGTGAATTTTCAGGGGTTGGATCCATAGTCCCCAGACACTTGTTGAACCACAGGAGCCCCCTTCCCATAATGGCTGTTGCCAGGAAAATAAACAAGCAGAAGGACTCCACCAGTATCTGCAGGACATCTCCTGGGCCACACATTCCAGAAAACTTGGGAGCTTTGGAGGGCAGGAGCAGGTTCTGAGTGCTTGGTGGTGTGGGCCATGTTCTCAGTGCCTGGAGCTGTGCCACACAGACAGTCTGTCCCACTGAAATGTCCTCAGGGACTGAGAATGCTGTGCAGCCATTCCTCAGTGCCTAGACATCTGCTGGAGTATGGGCTGCATCAAGGGATTTGGTTCTGAGCTGGAATTTATTGCCCTCTCCTCTCCTTTCCTCTCCTCAGTAGATATGGAAGTTGGAGAAATAGATGGTGTCTTTTTTCCTTTCTTTCCTCCCAAACCAAAATTAAAACCAACCAAAAGCCCACCATGATGGGAATGTCTGTGAGCTGGTGTGTGCTCTGGGTGGCCACACAGGTCCATGGGATGTTCCAGGTAGCTGGTGGATGGACCTTTCTCCCATACCAAATGATAATATTTGTGGGAAGGGCTCTCCGATGTATCCCCAAACCCCCACAGCCGCCCCAGCCCTCCCTTTCTCCCTTTTTTTTATATATTCCAAGTTGCACTCAAAGGCCTCAAAACCACTGCAGGACAGCTTGTCCATTATCCATGGGGTGCAGAGGAGGGCTGTTGACAGGGCACTGCAGCAGCCCCCTCCTTCACGGTGGTTCCTGGGGGGCTTCACCGCTCCGCACCTGGACAGGGGCTCTGGATCCCTCACAAGGGACAACCCTCCTGGGGTCTCTGGGGGCTGCACCAAGGATTCCAGCAGGAATGGTGGGTCCCACCCGCCCTTGCCAGACTTTGCCACTTGGTATGACCAGCGCCTGTCAGCCTTTGTGTTCCCTCCCTGCGGAATGCCAGGGGTCCCAAAGGAGGAGCAGGGCGCAGGGATGTGGCTGTTACCCCCCAGCCGTCTCCCTTTCCCCCCACTCCTGTCCCTCCCGTGCATCCAGCTCCCCTCGCGTGGCTGGCTCCCGTGCTGGGATAATGACTCCAACATTGCCGTGGCATTTGGGATTCCAGCAGCGCGTGTGGCGTTCCTCGTTCCCGCCGCGTCCCTGGCTCAGCCGGGAGGGCTCTCCAGCGCGGCTCGGCTTTGCTCCCCGCGCCGCACAATGGAGACAATGGCGTTTGAAAAGCTGAGGATGGAAGGGAGGGAAGTGGCTCGTGTTTAACCTCTGGCGGCGGCGCGATGAGCCGGCGCTGGCGTTGTCAGGGGGACGCGAGCGGAGCTCTCCGCCTGCCCGCGCCCGCTGCCCGCCGGAGCTGTCAGCTCCCATTACCGCCCTCAATGGACGCCGCCGTCCCCCGGCACAAGGAGCCTTTATTCCCCTGGATGGGAACCAGGAGAAGTGGGAGAATGCGGCGCTGCGCTGTCTCAGGTCCCCCAGCTGGGATGCTTCGGTGTCTGATTTTACAGGCAACCAGCGAAGGGGGCAGGGAGCCCCGGGGTGGGAGCGGCTCTTCCTCCCTTCACGGGCCCTTCCCGGGGTGGGAGCCGTGGAGACTTTGTCACCTGGTCCCTGCTGTCGCATGAGTCACCGCGCAGGAATTAGAGCATGTAATGGTCCCGTTTCCATCCCGCCATTCCGGGATCTGAGTGTTGCTGATGAATCCGGCCCCTGTGTCCCACCTGGCCGGGACAGCACAAGGTGACACCTGCCGGGGGAGCGCCTGGGGTGCCGAGCTCGCTGCGGGGGCTTTGGCGGGGCTCGGTTGATGGGGTTTGTGGTATCGGTTGTCAGGGAGTTCGTGCCTGACGTGGGGAAAACGCTTCCTGGCAGCTGTGCCGCAGTTTGGAGGCTGCAACCTGAACGGGGGGACCGTGGCCGGGCCATGGGGACTGTCCCCGTCCGGAGGAGGCGGGACAGGAGCCTCCTGTGGATGCTGCTGCGGGAACACATGTGAGCATAAACCCTGCAAACAGCACTGGCGATCCATGGCTGCCCACAGAGTGACAGAGAACTCTTCCCAAGCCATGCTTTAATTTTTCTCTTTCTGGAGAATTTGGAAACATCTGTGCCTGCCTCTCATATTACTCTGATTTTGGTGTCATCTTTGCCTTCTGATCTTTCTGGGTGGAGTTATCGTGGTTTCTTTTCCCTTGATCCAGATTGTGCTGTGTATCCATGTCACTGCCTTCCCGAGAGTTCACACTTGAGTTCTCTCTGAAATCTTGGATAAATACCATCCAGGCTGGGGGATTTACTACACTTTCTCCAGTTGCTCCCTGATTTCCTCCTTAGAGACTGCCCTGCCCGCTAAGGTCACATTCTGATTTCCTATGCACAGTGCCTTTGAAATGGAAATGTTTCCCCTCATTGTCTTCTCCACTAAAGATCAAGAGGAAGAGTGTGTTTCTCCTGGCTTTTCCACCCTCCATAATCATCCTCTTCTCCCCAGGGGCAAAACAAGTACCACAGTCCCACACGCCACAGTCTCACTGGCAGTATCTCGTGTGTGAATTCACGAATTCAGAGATCTTCTAGGCTTGTTCTGGCACCTCTTGGACTGTTTTGGGACACCCCGGTTTCTGATCCACAAAGAAGTTGCTTTCCAATCCAGGAAGAACTTTTGTGTCTAATTTAAAAGGAGAATTTTCTGTACCTCCAGTTAGCACAATCTCTATTCCCATGGACAAAGGAATTTTTCCCTTTATTCCTGACTAACCTCCCTGAACAAGCCAGGTGGGTCCAGCATGATCACGTCCTGGATTATCTCCAAGAGGTTGTCCCATCCCTCCTATTCCAAAGGATGTGTCAGGAGAGGAGAGACTGCTTGAGAGGCTCAGCACCCCCAGCACTGCTGGGCTGGATCTGGGCCAGGTGCCTCAGCCCCCAACCCTTCATCTGCAGCTCGGCTCCTGTCTCGTGCCGGGGCCGTGCCAGCAGAACTCCAAGGAATGCCATTTCCCGATGTTCTGGTTGTTAACAGTTGCCCGCAAAGATTTAAAAGTCTCAGATGTGTGTCCAATCTGTTGGCTTTGGTAGAGTGATCAGAAGAGACCCAAAGGACTTGTGACTATCTTGAAATGTTATTAGAAGTTTGTCTGAATCGCTGATTTTTAGAACAATAACCTTCCCCAGGATTTCAAGCCATTCCTCTGCAAATTGGATTTAAAATAAAATTAAAATGTGATGGAGGGAATTTTCTATATGCTGAGGGGGAGGATTTCTGCTGGGGCTCAGTGAGCAGAGGGTGTGGTGTAAAATGTGTGGAATTATTTAGCTGAAGCATACGTTCCTTTGTGCCCTTTTCCCCAGTCTCTCCTGGAACAGGAACTCTGTAACATTTGATCCTTTAGACAAACTTTCAAACCCATATTATTCAAGTGGGTTTGAAATTAGGCGTAAAGAGTTTGTTCATCCTGAGGAATCTCTGAAATGGATTAGTGAGAGCTCCTTGTCTTACACTAGGGATCCGAGCAACTGAGAATCACCCAGAGCCTAAAAAAAAGAGAATTATTTGGTGTAGTGAGGCACTTTTACACATCCAGCTTAAGAATCTCCTCCCAAGGCAGCATCCAGTCAAGGACACTACCCAGGTCCCATTTAATTTGTCCCTCTTATTGCCCAACCCTGGTGTTCCCAGCAGGAGATGATCCAGAGATACACTGGCTATTACTGTTATTAGTGATGGAACAGGGAGAAAATTGGCACAAATCATTAAGAGTGTCTGATAATTCTCCAGGTGAAAACCCAGCTGGGCTCAGCAGCTTTCCTAGTCCATTTCCCTGATTTACAGTCACCATTATCCTGGGAATCCTCCACCCCTTCAGCGCTGTTCAGCCATGAGCCCTGGAGCCTCCTTTCCTCATCCTTCAGCCATAGGAGACTAAAGTCAACTCTACCTCCACATTCCCACCCAGTGAGGTATCCAGGGTCTGCTGGTGGGAACTGGGAAGAGACAGGTGGTGGTTTCCTCTGGTGGCCAAAGGCTGTGCTTGGCAGCCATTGTAAAAGGATTCTGCTCATGCCCTTCAGCTGTGTTTTAGTAGCAAATCCAGGCAGGACAGGATTTTCTGTGTAGGATGGATTCCAGGTCCTTCCCAAGACAGAGGAAATGCTGATAACACAGAGCCGAGGGGGCACCTGATCTTTCAGGGGGGAATGGCCTGTTCATTCCCATTTCACTATTCCCAAATAATGGGGACCTGTGCCTCATTCCTGCTTTCATTGTCCCAAGATAATGGCAGTCATTGGATCAATCCCATACTCACTTTTCCCAGACAATGGGGCTCGTTCTCATTCCCACTTTGCCTCTTCCTGGATGGTGGATCCTGGAAGAGGATCTCTCCCAACCCCTGCAATGGTTTCTGGAGGATCTTGTTCTTCCCCAGCCACGAGAGTGTTTACTGAGCCTAAGCTGCCAGGAGTTATCCTCACCTCTGGATCCTCATCTCTGGATGGCAGAGCCAGGTCACAGCAGGGACAGGGACAGAGAAGCCACCTCACCATCAGCCACCTTTCCCTCCCCACCCTGCACTGCGACTGCTCTCAACATTTTCTCTCTGGAAGCTCTCCACATCCACTTTCTGGATTTCCTTGCCAGCCAGCACAAGAGAAGGATGCTTGTCAGGTCCTCTCCGTTTGAGAGAGCTTTCCCTATAAAACAGGAAGGAACACCCAGCAGCACTGAGGGAATATTTCCATTTTGTTCATTCAGACACCCGAGCCTGAAGTTGGTTTGTGATCCCAGAGCTGAGCCAGGTGTGGGGACAGAGCAGGGGGAGACCAGAAAACCGCTCTGCACAGAGGTCCTGGGGCTCATCTTCCCAAAACAATGTCACTTTATGGAACTTTCAGGTGACACCAGGAGAGAGGTGCCTGCCAGGGCTGTCCCTGGTGCCTGTGGCCCCACAGCCACAGAGCTTTAGGCAAAGCAGGGAGATTTTCAAGTCCTTCCTTAAAACAAAAATACAGATGAACATGGTTGTAAAATGAAAATCATTTTATATTTAAAAGTCAAAATGTTTCTCTTGGAGGAAATATTGAAATGTCTTAGTTTAGCCCAATTTGTTTTTCCTTTAGGGGCGAGGAACACAAAATAAATAACCAAATGCAGAAATAGGTTGAACATGCCAGGGTGTTTTTGTTTGTTTGTTTGTTTCATTTTGTTGGTTTGGTTTTTTTTTTTTGGTTGGTTTTTTTTTTTTTTTTTTTTTTTTGTTTTTTTTTTTTTTTTTTTGTTTGTTTTTTTTTTTTTTTTTTTGGAGGGGGGGGCGGGGTTTCAAATGTGGATTTTGCACCTCTATAACTGCTGGTAGATGCATTTGCCCAACTTCAACTTCTACAATATCCACTTATCAGCTGTGGCCAAGCCTCTAAGGCAGCACTTCCCTGCTGCATGGCTCCTACCAGGGAAGCAACAACCACAATGCTTCCGGCCACTGGGAAAACAAGAAAAAACCGGGGAAACACGGGGCCTCTACCCCGCCTCATGTACCCATCGGTGCCCTTGAGCAGGTTTTGTGTTCTCGGTGTTTTCTGCGTTTCAATCCATCCCCAGCCGCCTCTGCCGCCGTGCTTTGTGTGGCTGAGCTTTCTCCGGGATGGTTTTTCCATTGTCATTCGCGCAGGGCCAAAGGCAGAACGCATTAAAGCCACCGTGGCGGGGGGAGGCAGCAATATTTGCCTCTCTTGGAGTTAATTCTCCAAATCGCTTCGCATTCGCTCCCTTCCCATTCACTGGGGGCACTCCCGTGGATGCTCCCGGGGGCGCCGAGGGAGGTGAGGCACTGGCTTGACCCTTAGCTCGCAGGGTTCCCTGCAAGGAGCTTTGTCTTTGGAGCTGCTGGGATGGGGAAGATGTGCAGGGATGTGGGAAAAGCCAGCTCTGAGATGGACTTCTTTGGGGGCAGCACTGGGAAACCATGCCCAGGGCATAGCTGCTCCCGTGGCTCACGCATCCCCACAGGCATCTCGGGGTCACAGTGCAGGCTGCAGAGAGGGGACAGAGTTCCTGCACTCACCAGAGGACGAGGAGACTCCCAGGAACAGCAGACCCCAAAGCAGCTCGGTCCCCTCTTTTGTCCCCCCAGCTCTCCAGCGTGGAGCCGATGGCAGTGGCCGTCTCTCCACTCTGTTCCTGCCCAAAATGTCAGGATCTGGAGGCAATTGGATTATTTATTCCTGCCTTTTGCCCCGAGGCGCTCCCCGGAGCGATGATATATGGACAGTACCGGGTTTCCATCCCCTGAAGCAGCTCCTCCAGCCCGATCCACACCCCCGCTCCTGGGGGTACCCCAGGGCTTTCTCTGGGTCATGGGGCTACCTCTGGATTTCCTGGATTGTCTGAATTCCTTGTGCAAAGTTGTACATTTCTGAAATTCTATTTTTGGATTAATGAACATTTGGCAACAATACGAAGCCTGTTTGTAGCCAGTAGGGTGACCCTCCTAATGTATTCCCCATGCCTCCTCTTCCCTCTGTCCAAAATCCCCCCCAGGAAAACCCTGGAGCCTTTCCCAAGTTTACCCCAGGAATGAAATCAGCTCCACGTCTGCCACAGTGAATTTTTTCTCTGTCCACAGGCACTTTCTCTTTTCCCCACCTGCCCAAGAGGGAGAAAGGAAGGAGGGGAAGCAGATGGAGGCAGAGCTGCAGACATGAAGTGTGAGAAAGGCAGCGGGGAAGAGGAAATTTGAGCATCAGGAAATTCTTCCGAGCACACCGAGGTGTCAGACAGAGCGATTGCCTTCCCGGGAATGGGGACCAGCCCCACGTCTTGGGAAAAGAAGGGAGATTCAGGTTAGAGCAGACCAAAACCTGCAAGGCCCTGGCTCCCACTGGCTGGGCTGGGATCAGCATCCACTTGTTTCCCTCCCTGGAATAAAGGATGATCCATGGGACAAGGATCCTTGGGTTCAGTTCATTTTTCACCTAAATTCTCTCTGCTCTGGAGCCAGACTGGGAGAGCTGGGCATGTTCATTTGGAGAAGAGGAGGAGGCTCCAGGGAGAGCTCAGAGGCCCTTCCAGTGCCTAAAGGGGCTCCAGGAGAGCTGGAGAGACTTGTGACAAGGGATGGAGAGACAGGACACGGGGAATGGCTTCCCACTGCCAAAGGGCAGGATTAGGTGGGATATTGGGAAGGAATCATTCTCTATGAGGGTGCTGAAGCCCAGGCAAAGTTTGACCAGAAGAGCTGTGGCTGGCCCTGGACCCCTGGAATTGTCCAAGCCCAGACTGGACAGGGCTTGGAGAAACCTGGGATGTGCCTGCCCATGGCAGGGGGTGGAATGGGATGAGCTACAAAGTCCCTTTGAACAAAAACTGGTTTGAGATTCTACGACTCCCACTGAGTGAAGGCACAGCTGGACTCTGTCCACCTCCACCTGGTCCCACGTGTGCCCCAAGCCATGGGAGTTGAACACTCCTCACAGCTCCTGGCCAGACTCACCTCAGCCCTCAGGAGGAGTTTTCATGCTGTGGGAGTGGGAATTCCATAAAACATCCTGAACTCCCCCTGCACCAGCACTTTCCAAGCAAGTCCCTCTGTGTGGCCTGTGCTGAGGTGACACTTCCAGCCCGCCACCAGACGGGAAGAGTAGCTCATGAACTGATGGAAAACAGGGGATGAAGGGTCTTCCATGACATTTTTTTGCCTATTTCATCCCCAGATAATTCTGAGAGGGAATTTTTGTGTAATTGGATTAAGTGTGGGGAACTTGTTCTTGCTGACAGATTGCACAGGCACCAAACCAATATCAGGAGGGTTGCCACTAAATCTTCTTTCACCGGAAAAAAAAAAAAGGCAAATAGTAATTCAGGTTTGCAGCCAAACCAGATCTACCCAGCCCTGATGCAGAGGATGGATTGCTCCCCATCAGTCCCACAAAAGCCACTGAGACCCCTTTTTTCCTCTAGTTTCATTTTATGGGCACAAGCAACTTCTACACATCTTTCTTCTGTGAAAGAGCATGATTTTTTTTGAGCAGCCCATGTTTGAGGGATGCCACGCTGCGGCAGATCCGCCGATCCAAAGGAAGGACTATTAAGGAGATAAGGGACTGGGAGAACACTCTCTCTGTGGTGCTGAAGAGCGGAGGAGGGAGATAACTTGGGAGATCTGGTAAAGCCACCAAACATTCCGTGAATAAAACTGTTTGAGGAATCAGTTTTCCTCACTGCAGCGATTGTGTTCTCCTGAGGGTGATGTTTATCTCTTGGCTCTGTTCCTGCAGCTCAGACACATCCAAGGCTTGCCCAGGGCCCCATCCAGCCCTTGCTGCACAGCTCGGAGGAGCAGGGGAAGCCTGGTTTAAAACCCACTGCCCTACACACCAGGGGACTTTCAGCTAGGACATCAGCAGGAATTTCTCCATGGAAAGGGTGGTCAGGCCTTGGAAGGGGCTGCCCAGAGAGGTTTGGAGTGCCCATCCCTGGGTGTGTCCAAGGAAGGACTGGAGGTGGCACTCAGTGCTCTGGGCTGGTGACAAGATGGGGGATGGGGCACAGGTTGGATTTGATGGCCTTGGAGGGCTTTCTCAACCTTAGTGATTCTGTGATTCCTGTAAGTTTGTCCCACCCAGTGACTGCAGCACCTACAAAGGCAGCACCAGCTCAACCCAGGGATGAGGCAGCGCCGCAGGGCCGGTGTTGCCCACCCAAGCTGAGCCTTGTCCAACTTTTCACTTTCCAGTGTGCCCCACAGCAAAGCCCAGAGCATGTGGAGCATGTGGAGCATGTGTAGCAGCCCAGGATATCCCAAGCTGTCTGTGCCTCCCCAGTTTCCATCCCTGAGCGTGGAGCCAGCTCCACTGTCAGCTGTTTACAGAGCTCCATGGGCCACATCCAGCACGCCTGCATCAGCCCCCAAGCTCTTAATGAGATTACAAAGTTTATTTGAAAGACACCAATAAAAAGGATTTAAAAATCCCTCGGAGCCTCGCCATACCCCAGAGTGCTCGGCCAGTGGGAGAGCTCCTCCAGCTCCCACGTTTGTTTTCCTTTAGGAGCAGTCGAGGCTGCTGCCTCCCGCATTCTCGTGCATTAGCAGCCTCTTCCCAGGTTGACCCCATGTATTATGGATGTGCTAAAATCTTCATGTTCTGAATAGGAGCTGCATTATTCATGGCTCTGCTTAGAGTTTGTCTTTAAAAGCCCTGCAGCCTTTTAATGAAATGCTCCGATTTTAACAGCAGCCAAGACCAGATATTTTGCTTTACATTTTTTAAAAGTCATCTCTGTGGATTTTTTCCCCCTGTTCTCCCCCTCTCTTTGAAGACTCAAGGCCAGTCAGAAGCTGGGACTGAGGTGGGGGAACAGAGGCAGATGAAGAGGTGTGAGGGTTCAGGGAGGAGAAGATGGGATGTGCTGGAGGCCCCAAGCCAGTTGCAGCCCCACATGTGAGGTCAGAGTGCTGGATATCCCCGGTGTCCCCAAGGGGAGTGGGTACTCCGTGGGGCATCAGGGATGCAGCCAGAGGATGCACTAAGTGGGCGGCACTGAGCCTCTCCCAGCCTTGGGCAGTGGCGCTTCTCCTGATTTGAGTGACATCGAGGGTTCCTTGGAATTGTAAGGAGGGAAAGGGGGAAGATGGAGGGAGCAGCACCACCTGGGCCCTGTGGGGTGGGGTCACAGTTCAGCGTGGAAGGTGCAGGCAATAGCTGGTGGGTGGGATGGAGGGTGTGAAGACCCCATGAAACTCCAGCGAGAAATTTCTGAGGCTGGCATGAGCTGGAGCAGAGGCAGCCTGCCCTGCCTGGTCTGGGAGCAGGGAGGGAGCTCCAAAGGCTCCGCCTGTGGTGCAGCAGCACAGCACAAACGCAGCCCCCGCGTGGGCACAACCCCAGCCCCGTCCAGGGGCTGCCTCTGCCTCCACCTGCAGTGAATTTGGCCTAATGACTTAAACACAGATCCCGTTTCCAGGCAAACATCCCAAGTGTTCTGTCCCTGGTGGCAGGGAAACTCCTTAAATCAAAGCGGAGCAATCCGATAGCCGGGGCCGCAGCTCGGGGCTTTATTGATCACATCTGGGCTGGAGCAGGGCTGGGCTGGGGCTGGGACCGGGATGGGACCGGGAAGGGACATGGATGGGGCTTTGGGGAGCTGTGGACTGGGTCCCTGGGGAAACCTGGTCTCCTGCCCTCCTCAGAGCCCCAGCCCTGTAGCCTCTCACACCGAGCACTGGAAGGAGAGAGAAGAAATGCTGGAATTTCTGACAGCTCCAGCCTTTCTGAGCCCAATGCCACAGATTCCTTTTGTCTCTCCAGTTCCCAGGAATTCTGGAGCACACTGAATGCCGTTGTTATTGTTTGGTAGGGTTTTGTGCTAATTCCTCGTTACCTCTGAGACTTGGGTACAGAAAAGTTGGAAAAAACAAGTGACTGGAAGAATTTCCCTTCCTCTGTGCTCCAAATGTGATTAAACACCAAGGTCCCCTTGGCGCAGGGCTGTGACATGTGGTGCTGGCTGTGCAGTGCTGGGGTGGCTGTTTCCCACCCAGGCTCATTCCTGGGCTGCTCCTGGTAACTCCTGGGAGTTAATGGTGTGGGACACACCAGCAGTAGCAGAATCCCACTCTCTGCCGTGCCTCAGTCACCCTCTGGGTGGAGATCCCTCTCTGCTGGGATTTCAGCTCCATGAGAGGGAGGTTTTGAGACAATCATTGTTTATGGACACTCTGCCAGCACCTTGGGAGTAGCAGGGAAAGGTGGGATGGGGCACTAGGAGTGGGAAGTGGCTGCCTGGCTGAACTGACCCTGACGGCTGAGCCCAAAGGCCACATGCAGATCCAGCTCTGGCAGGACAATGCCACCGTGTCCCAGACCATGTGCCTGGATGCAGAGCAGCACCCCGGTCAGGTGCCATTCCTCTGTAATTCAGCAGGATTGCAGCCCCATCCCTGTTCCTGGGACCTCCACGCTCCACATCCTCCCTCTGCACACGTCAGGCGGCTCAGAGAGCCGTGGTCCCTCGGGGCTGCATCCGTCATGTCCCATTTGGGAGGCAGGACTCTTCCCGTCACATTGTTGTGTCTGGAAGCAGGTCACCCCTCGTTTCCATAAGATCACATTTCCAGGCCAGCGCTGCCCGCAGCCCTGCCATTCATGCTCCATTGGAGAGCCGCTGCTGCCTGCACAGAGTGCAGGGATAAAGTGATGTCTTAATTCATTGCACATTCTTAAATAAAGGAGCGGGAGAGAAAGGGAGCGGCTCAAGGTCAGCGCTCGTTGCTGAGCGAGATTTCTTCAGCAGATTGTCTAAAATAGCCCAGAAAAAGATAAATAAAAGCAAATTGATGGACGTTATATTGAGGCGATGGGAAGTGAGGATGAAAAGAGAAGTGCCAGCTTGACTGCTAGCTTGGTGTGAGAATAAAACCTGCAAAAATATTCTCAGTTGGTATTTTAATGGCTGACCTGAATGCTTAAAAAACCCCAGGATTGCTGACTTGAGCCAGGCAGATGCTGAAGCCATTTGTGCATGGAGGACACTGGGAGAATCCTTCAAAAATTATTTAATGATCCATCTCTCCAATTCTGGCTGGCCCTCACCAAATTCATTTGAAATCAAAAGAAAGGCTCTCCATTACTTCCTTGAGCTCTGGATTGGGACCCTGAAGGTATTTAAGAGGCTTTGTGTTTCTTTGTTTAGTTTTGTTTTCCACAGATATTCCTGTGAATATTTTAAAGGGGTTTTAATTGGAATTGGTGGTAGAAGTGGAAATTTGCAGACTTTTGTTTTGATACCTTTGACCTGAAAGTCCCTTGACCTTAAATCCCACCTCCTGTCTACACCTTCTTCTATCCCAGGTTGCTCCAAGCCCTGTCCAGCCTGGGCTTGGACAATTCCAGGGATCCAGGGCCACCACAGCTCTTCTGAGCAACCTTTGCCTGGGCTTCAGAATCCTCACAGGGAACAATTCCTTCCCAATATCCCATCTAACCCTGCCCTCTGGCTGTGGGAAGCCATTCCCCATGTCCTGTCCCTCCATCCCATTTTCCAAGCCCATCTCCAGCTTTTCTGGAGCCCCTTTAGGCACTGGAAGGGTCTCTGAGGTCTCCCTGGAGCCTCCTCTTCTCCAGGTGAGCACTCCCAGCTCTCCCAGCCTGGCTCCAGAGCAGAGGAGTTTGTGCTGTTTTAATGAGTTGCAATTATTATTTTGGGCCTTTAAAATATAATATACATTAAAAATACTAAAAAAAAAAAAAAAAAAAAAAAAAAAAAAAATTTTGGGGAAGGGGAAAAAATTTTTCCAAAGGANGGAAAAACATTGCTGAGAAGGGATATAATTATTCCAGTAGGAATTACAGCTGATCATCCTGGAAAGGCTGACTGGAACAGAGGCTGGATGGGGTCAGATTCCCCATCCTAAAGCCCCGGGTCTGTTTTTTCCAGGTGTGAGCAGAGCAGCCTCAGGGGGATGAAGAAGGTACCAGACATCTCTCGCACATCCTCTGAGGTGAATTCCCAGCTGGACATTGGCCCCTCTCCCCTCTTTGGAACCACACTGGAGCTTGTTCCAGCGCAGGTCCTGCCCATGGTGTCAGGGCAAACAGTGTCAGCGACAATCCCCAGAGCACCTGTGTGACAAACATTAAACATTCCCTGGCTGTTCATGCTCGGATGTGACACAGCAGGGAAGCTGGAGCTGCCTGGAGAGAGGGAGAACCAGACTGCCAGGAGAGACAGGGAGTGGAACTGCTGCCTTTTTGTCCAAAACAGGAATTTCTGGTTAAAAACAAAATATGGCCGAGATAAATAAAGATGAGTTAAAATGTAGGCAGATGCTTCTGAGATCGTTCCTGCAGGCAGATCCTGAGCCTGCTGACAGCTCCCTGGCACAGAGAGGCTCCAAAAGCCACAACATCTCCAGTGGCTGCAAATGAGAGATCCTGGGATGTGCCCAGGCATTCCTGACCACTCAATACCTCAGGAAGGAAGGGTTGAGGTGCCCTGTGACAGCAGGGGCCCTGCTGTGTGGGCCAGAAGCAATGCTGAATCATGGAATCCCAGATTGCCAGAACCACTGAGGTTAGAAAAGTTCTCTGAGATCATTGAGTCCCATCCCCTCCTCGTCACCAGCCCAGAGCACTGAGTGCCACGTCCACACCTTCCTTGGACACCTCCAGGGATGGGGACTCCAACCTCCCTGGGTAGCCCCTTCCAATGCCTGACCCTTTCCATGAAGAAATTCCTTCTGATCCCACAGATTAAGGGGTCTCCCATTGCACTGCCCATTTGCCATTCCCACTTTGGCTCATCACTGCTCATGGAAGGATGTTTATCACATTCCAGCCATACAACAGCTCAAACTAAACCATGGCTGGACCTGCTCAGTCTCTCCTCCCGGGCTTTCTTCTGGGTCCTGCTGCTGCCCTACCACAGCCTCCACTTGCCTGGAGCAGGTTTATTCTCTCATGGATGTGAGTTCCTACCAGCTCTGCCACTCACTGGCCGAGTGCTGCCCCGCAGACATCCCAGGATTAAAAGAACTGGCAATTCTGTATGCCCAGTTTGAAGCAGGGGATGATTTTGATGGGCATATGGCCTTTCCTTTAACAGCCTGGTTGTTCCAAGCCCAGCCCCAGCTTTTCCCAGAGCCAGGGATGTTCAGCACTCTGAAGCCAGGATGTTGGATTTGGATATTTAAGGCACAAGGTTCACATGAGATATTCTGTTCACCACCACCACCACTTTGGCTGGGGACACCAGCAGACATCATGGCCTGAGCTGGGGACTGCACCCCACAGGGGTACTGGCATGCCTAAATCCCAAATACATCTCCCATCCTTCCTTTTCCTGCTCCACAGCCCCTATCCTGATCAGGATTTTAATCGCAAGGATACAGCAAATTTTGATGAGCTGTCCTTGCTCATGGCTCAGCACGTGGCCAAGCCCAGCCTTGTTTTCCAGGCAGGAGGACACAAAGGGCATGTTCAGGCACTAAAACATCCTCCCAGTTTGGAAGCTCCAGCTGCAAAGAGACCTGGGGAAGAGTGAGAGCGTTGTAAAGAAATGTTTGCCAGAATTCAGCACATTTTTTCATGAGTTTCATTCCTGGGAGCAGATTTCAGCATTTTGGCTGAAACTTTGCAGAGTGATTTCGCTCCAGGCAGACACCGGCACGGAAAATTTAATCTCCAACCATTCCAGTTTGGCAAAGCCAAGAGCAACTGCAAACACAGACCTGTAATGTGTGGAGTGGGAGCAGCCCAGGAACCAGCACCGCACCCTTCACCCCATTCAATCCTCTCTTTCTGTAATTATTTGCTTAATCACAGCACACTTTTAATCCCGTGCCCTAATTAATGTGCTATTAGGAGCTGTGCAGGCCATAAACCTCCCCTTGGCATGAGCAGGATCATTTGCATTTGAGCTCATTTTTTTCAGCCCAAGATCTTGAAGTACTTTCTGAAGTAGAGATCATTAACCCCAGGTTCCAGCTGGCCAGGCCCAGACAGAGGGGATGTGACACCAGTTGTCTCTCTCAGCACCTATGTCCTTGTCTGGCAGACCACTGGAATATCCACTGGAATGCACAGTCTGGGAGTGCTGGGGGATCCCAGGAGTGCTGAGCTCAAGCAGCACCTCTCAGTGGATGTTCTCCCTGTGTTCCAGCTCGTGGTTGTCATTGCCACTGGAGAGTGATGCTGGCATTGCCCTGCCCATGGAGAAGAAGTATGACACTGGAATGGCAGGGGGAGACCAGAGGTGCCATGTCTGGAAGTGGGAGCAGGGACAGTGGGACAGCAGGACAATGGTCCAACATCCCCTGAGCCTGGGCTGCAGGAAATGCTGGCCCTGCTCTAGGATGGGCTCTGGGTGCTTGCCAGAGGCTCCCAGTGGATGTGCATGCTCCAGGGCTGTTTACACAGGTGCTGCTTTGAAAAGCAAACGTTGCTGTTTATAAAATACTTTGCATCCATTTCCTGAGGAGCAGCAGAGCTGAGAAAGGTGGCTGAGCCCTGGCAGTGCCGATGTTCTGCTGCCAGCAGCTCCCCGTGTCCCAATGCCACGTCCTTGGCACATCATCCCTGCAAGCTCTGCTGTCTCTGATGGGCTGGAGATGGATTCAGGTGAAAACAGAGATAGCAAAACTCTCCCAGGCCCTGCCTTAAAAACCTCTACTTGAGAGAAGAACAGTTTCCCTTTTTAGGTCTATCTGGGTGGACACAGCAAGAACTGTTTGGAATCAGCAAGAGGAATCTTCACTTCCTCTGGGTGTGCCTTCCATGAGCTTAGCTTTGGGGTGCACACGGGTTTCAGGCTATTCCCTTAAACATTTAATGGAATCATTGAATTCCAAAATGGTTGGGTTGGAGGGGAAATTAAAGCTCATCTGGTTCAAATCCTCAGAGCAGTGACACCTTCCACTATCCCAGGTTGCTCCCAGCCCACCCAGACTGGCCTTGGACACGTCCAAGGATAGGGCAGGCACAGCTTCTCTGGACGCCCTGTTCCAAATTTCTGCAGAGAGGAGGAGAGGGGTTTGCCCCAGGCTCAGCCTTGCTGCAGCCCAGGGCCTTGCTCTCCTTGCTGAGCTGGCTCAGGGTAGTTTGTCTCCCCCAATGTGCCTGGGTTTGATCAGCCCTTCCGTCCTGGAGCTCAGAGACTTCCCCCGATGACAGTCTCGTCAAAACCATTCCATTCCCACACAATTCCCCGGCTTTGACAACTCCACATTTTCTGACAAAACCCAAACCAAAACAAGGCGCCCTTGGAAATTTCTCAAGCAGCTGCAGGGGAACGCTGATGAGATTGGACATATTTGGGTGAGAAAAGGGATGGGGAACAACCCTCAGCTTTCCTACTTTGGTTCCCGAGGATTTGATTTCAAAGCATGGACAGAACCGCCTCACCCCGGGTGACACAGAGCCACCACCCGTCACCTTCACACCATGTGGGGACCACCTTGGGCACAGAGAATGACAGTGGTGACAATTTAGGGAGGAAAATCAGAGGCTCTGGGCACCAGAGTGTGTGTAGGAGGTTTACTGTGGGAAGAGTGACACGGCTCTAGCATGTTCCCATCTGCTCTCCGGTGCCATCACCTCCCAGCCATCATTCTCCCAGTAACTGGCCAAGAAATGTGAATTATTTGAACCCTTCTTGTTTTGTAATCTTTTTCCTCTGTAACAGCAGCCTTCTTGCCCAGAATCTGAAGGTCATTCAAGGCTGAGCTGTGTTGATTCCATTTTTCCAACAGTCAGGAACCCCTTCTGGTCTTTTTCTCGGCAGCTTCTTCACTCCTCCGTGGTCTGGAAAATGAGGTTTCACTGAAAAACCTCCAGCCCTACTCATGTATGAGGGACACGGGTGTTTCTCTGTTTCATGGGTTGCTATGCAAAGGGAAAGGAAAAAAATCTGATTTTCAGAATGTAATTTTGGTTAAACCCCACTAAGGGTTGTGTTTATAAAACAAACAACCCTTGGGCTTGTTTTTCTTAAATAGGCCCCAAAATATTTATCTGCCTGTTTACACAGTCAGACACTGGGATGAGGAAAGGCAGAACTGTGAGGATGGACAGGGACAACCAGCAATGGGAATTGAGTCCAGAGCCTTCCCTGCAGCAGGACTCTGCTCAGAGAACCTCCTCTGGGTGCTCCTGTGAATGCTCAGGGCCAGTGCAATACACTGAATCATGGAATGATTGGGGACGGTTTGGGCTGGAACGGACCTTTGAGCTCATCTCATTCCTCACCCTATCATGGGCAGGGACACCATCCACTATCCCAGGTTGCTCAAATCCCTGTCCAGCCTGGTCTGGAACACTTCCAGGGATGGGGCAGCCACAGCTCTATGACCTGGGATTTCCTCAGGGGATTCAGCCGGGCACCTCAGCAGCAGCCCAGATCTGTCTCCTCCAATTCTCCATTGTCACCTTCCAGCTGGGAACTGCCCCAGGAGCTCTGTGCTCTTCCCAGCTCCAGCTCTCTGCTTCTACATCTGATGCCAGAAACACCTCCTCAGGCACACTGCTGACTCCTGTATCCCAACCCTGCTATTCTTTGTGGAGCCATTGGTAGGGCAGGCACTCAGCCAGCAGAATTCCTGCATGGAGCTCTTTGGCCTTGCTGGGAGTCCTGCTGTAGGCATGGCATGGCACAGCATGGCATGGCACAGCACCGGCAGCCGCCTGTGGGCACAAAGGAATTCACCAGAATTAGTGGATCTGCCACCTCCGGAGGAGTTCAAGTGTGCAGCAATTATCTCCTGAACCACCCGTCCCACCTTCCTCTGGGAATGCCCTGAGGCGTCGCCTCACAGTGAGGGCTAATGAGTGGATTATTGCAGCATTTTAAAACTCAGCCGTTTTGTAAATTGGGATTATCCACTGAAACCAAGAAGGCTTTCAAGAAGGAGCAGCCCTTCACCCCCTCCTCACTCTCTGCAGCCCCTCTAAGAGTAGCACGGCCACTGGGAAGGGCTCATTTTTCAAATTCTCCATCTCAAACACTTCCTTCTCAATCAACATCAAGCCTCTCCCTCCTGCTCCCCTTCTCCAGTGCCAAGGAGCTGCACTTTTCCCTGTCCCCATCTCCCACCGAAAACACGGCAAATCCAGGCAGTTCTGAATTGCCAGAGGTCTGTGAGCTTTAAGATTCCTTCCAGCCCAAAGCATCCTGTGATTCCATAATTCTGTGTGTGGGGCTCCCAGACAACCCTCAGCCCCTGGCCCGCGTGTCAGGGCAGTGTGGGACACCCAGGGAGCCACCCCAGAGCCCTGGGCAGGGCCATTAGATTCCCAGGCACCAGGCAAAAGCAACCCACTTGTGAGATGTGGCTGGGAGTCCACTGGAAGCATCTTCCCAGACCCAAAATATGTTAATGAAATATTTCAGTTTTGATGAACTGGCATTTTCTTTCCAAGCAAATTTCCCTCAGCTTTAGCTGGAGGAGCCCAGCGCTGGGAGCAAGTCCAGATCCCACATCCCTCCCTTCCCCTCACTGCTCCAAACAGCAGCAGGCTTGCCTGAGCCAGGTCCTGAATCCATGGCTGTCACCTGCACCCCTGGCCAGGCTGGGATGTGTGACCAACAGATTGGAACCTGCGCTGGAGTCAAGTTTGGACAAAAGCCTCTCTCTGCTCCAAGAATTAACCCAAATAATTTGCTTTCCCGAGACATTCTAACTGGGATATTCTAATAGCACTTCCAAGGGTGAATTTCACACACAGCAAAGGTATCAGTAAGACCAGTCGCCACTTACTCCTTCCAGAAATTCCTTTTCTGTAGGATTCTCCCTTTTTTCTGAGCAGCATGGAGAGCTGTGCTCGTCCTGTGGGGCTGTGGCACAGGATGGCTATCAGCACCAAGAAGCTGATCCCAAACCCAACCTGACCAATGGGGTGAAACTCATCCCCCTCCTCAGAGCCCTGGCAGAGCAGCACAACAAAGGCAGAAAACCAAGGAGGTTTCTTCGGAAAGCTGTTTCCATTTTCTGCATTGTTCCGTGGGTATGAAGTAGAGCTATTTCCCTGGGGTTTGTCTCAGCTGAAACTCAGGAACTGCAGACTTTACCATAATGGGATGTGCCTGCAGACCCTGCTGGCACAGAGAAGCCCCAGCCCAGGAAATCTGGGATTTCCTGAAGGGAATGGATTGTCCTTGTCCCGGACAGTCCCTAATTTACTTTGGGAATTTATCTAGGAGGTCCCAGGGGACACTGGGCTCTGAGGACTCCTCAGCTTGCAAAGGTTTGTTTTAAGCAAAGACTGAAAGGCTACCAAAATTATTCAGCATTTTCTGGCTGGGTGTGATGTCAGCCCTGGTCCTAGCCGGCACATCCTCTTCTGATTTTCCAAAGCTTTGTGCCTCCATGGGTGACTCTGTCTACAGGTCCTTGAAAATGTCACAGTCCTGGCGTCTCTCATTTGCTTCTCTCCCTTCTTCCAGCCTGCCAGTGAGGAGGAGGGAAAACCCCTCAGATTGCCCCTGAACACCCCTCCTTGATGTCTCCGTCCTCCCATTAGCTGGGTCCCTCCCCACGATGCCACCAGGAGCAGGGTCGCCTTTGGCTCCCTTTCATCCCCTCTGTGACATTCAGGCTCTGCCATGAGGGGTAGGAAGGATTTCCATTTGGAAGGATTTCCATTCTGAAGGATGCTGCTGAGACCCTGGGGGCTTGCCATTAAAAAGAAGAGGAATGAGACGAGGAGAGAAAGGCAAGCCCAGCCTTCCTGGCTCTTTCTTTTCCCTTTTTCCCTCCAGTCAGAAGTCCCTAATTGGTCTGAACTCTGTGGGTGTCATGGAGAGCCCTCCTGGACCACCGACCCCACACGAGACCCCAGCTCATCAGCTGTGGAAGGAGATGCTGGAGCTGCTCCTCTTCCCTCCCTGCTCCCACCAGAAACGCTGATTCCTGCAAAGCTGTGACAGAAAAATGTGGAATAAATAATTGCAAAGATCTGAAAAATGTGGTTTTTTTGTTTTTTTTTNTAATACATTTGGGGGAAGGATGAAAAATAAATAAGAGGGAAAGGTTTTGAACTGATGAAGAAAACAGGGTCTCATCAGAGTGTCCCAGAGAGATCCCATTTGCCATTAATGGGGAAAGCAAATTGGAGGCTAATTGCTGGATTTGGAGAGGGGGTTTGCGATGTTGGAAACAGGATCTGGGTTATGATTCCTGTGTTCTGGGCACAAGTGAGCACTGGAGGGAAGCTGCTTTAACTATCAGGTGTCCGGGGTTGGAAGCGATGGGGATTTCGGGATGCGGCATTGCCCCGACAGCAGTGGGTCACACATGACAGCTCCTCCTCCCTCCTCCAGAGAGCATCCCACGATGGCAGCTGTGACCCCACTCCATGCTAGGCTGGAGCATCAATGATCCTGCAGCTTCACCCAGCACCTCCAGCTCCTCATTCCAGCTCTCCCAGCACTGCTTCCTGCCCTTTCTGGGGTGATGGGATGCTCACAGACTCCTCTTATCCAAAGGTGCCCAAAAATTCACCACTGGAGATGCTCTGGCCTGGTAGCAGTGCCAGTGGTGGAATCACCTTCCCTACCATCACTTTGTGGGAGGCATCTCCTTGGGAATGGTGATGGAGAAGGAAGGGGACAGTGGGCCACAGGGAAACGGGAGCAGCACTGTTCAAAGAGGGGGTGCAGCAGCTCTTTCCTGCTCTTCCTGCTTGAAGGCAGAGGGAGAAATAAAGGGCAGAGGGAAGGAAATAAAAGAAGGACAGAAAGGCAAGAAGATAGGACAGGTGTTTTCCACTTGAATGTTGGCTGACCAGAGTTATTTTTGGGAGGCTCTGGGGTGTCTCAAACAGAAACAGCCCATAACATGCAGCCCCTGGTATCCAGTGGCTCTTGGGGGCTGTTGTTTGAGTGCAGATGGTCCTCAGGTCTTGGTGGGATCGTATCATCATGACGGGGAAAGAATTCCAGAGGCTGCATTTACTCACTGCCCAAACCAAGATAGCCCATGTGTTCCAGCTGGGAAAGTGATGAGCAAATTCCAAGGCTCCTGAAAACCAGCCCCAGCTGAGCATGGCTCAGGAGGTGTTCTGAGGGTTCCCCCCAACAGCCCAGATTTAATTCCCAACAAGCAATTCCCACCCCCAATCCAGTCACCAGGAGTGCTGGGATGAGCCACACAGGATGCTGGAGATGAACACCCCCACAGGCAGCCAGAAAAAGGAGCAGTGTCACCCTTGGAGGCTGGTACCCTGCTGTGTTTCATAGTAACGAGGAAATACTTTATGCATCAAAAATAATATTTTGGCAAGATCTTTCCCAGGCACTTGTAAGTGCTTATCACGGCATGGGAGCCTGGGTGCTCCAGGCCCTTGGACTCAGATGCTCTTTGTTCTTGTACAACCTGATTTAGGTGCTGCTGCAGAGAGAAAAGTAAACACCAAAATCGGAATAAACACCCTGTTGTCTGCTGCCCCCACCAACTGTGTCTGTTCCTAAAATAATTGTGTCGGTGGTAAATGCTGACTAATTAATGTGCACATATTTAGAAGAGGATTAGCATCAATAATAATCAATGCAGATCTATTATGGCTAATTACGGATGTGGATCTATTGCATAGCTCCTAATCTTCTATAAATATGGTTTTTATAATAACTTTGTTAGCAGGTATCTAAAGCAATGCAAAGAATTTGCAATACAAGTTAGAGCCTGGCTCTGTTCCAGCTCAGGTAATTACACCCTGGCTCGGTCTATCCCTCTGCAGCTCCCCTTGGGAATATATTTAACTTCTTACCCAGAAATGTCTCATGTCACTGAGGGCCGCGTGCTGTGTGACACCACAAAGGATACAGAGCACAGGGTGGGGGAGGGATGTGGGATCTCTC
Source organism: Cisticola juncidis (assembly GCA_013400215.1). NCBI lineage: Eukaryota > Metazoa > Chordata > Aves > Passeriformes > Cisticolidae > Cisticola > Cisticola juncidis. The sequence goes on from VXBR01010626.1 coordinate 1,323,915, forward strand.
TGGGTGAACCTCAGAACACACTGGGTATGTTTAGTCCATTACAACTTGGGATTAGGTTGTTATTGGTCCCTACAGAACATCAGGAACAGCTCTTTAGTCTGAGGAAAGAGGCTGTTAAATAGCAAGGAGAATCTGAGAGCTTTGTTGGATGAAACCCTTCTGTCTGTGTGTCTGGGCTCGTCACAGCTCCACAGCCACTGCTCTCCTCAGGGACCAATGCTCAAATCCTGCTGCTGCTGCAGCTCGCTTGGGGTTGATCCATCTCATCATGCCAGCAGGGCTTGGTGCACATGGATCCCAAGGAGGTCTGGGGTATGCTTGGCTGCCCAGCCATGGAGCTGCAGGATGGAGCAGTGGGAGCTCTGCAGAGAGCGGCAGGATGCAGGATCTGGGCTGGAAGAGGAAGACCACAATCCAGCAGCAGGAAGCCTGAGAGCTGGGTGAGCAGTGGTTCCCTCCCACCTCTGCTGAGGTTTCTGAACTGCTCCTGGAGTTTGGAAGAACCAGCCTCTGTTGGTTTCTTTTTTCATTCCCTTTTATTTTTTTCTCTGAGCAGTGACCTTGGGAAAAGTGAGCTGGGGTGGGAGCTGTCACACTGTGAGTGGGAAAGAGGTGACAGCTGCACAAACCTTGGGCTGTCCGGGAGGCTCAGGAAGCAAAAAACAACATCCATGTTTCACCCCAGCACAAATTACAACGGGGTTAAGTTTGGCACTTCAGCAGTCAAAACATCTTTCCAAAGTCTCCTCAGGCTGCAATCCCCCTCCAAGAGCCATGGGAAGGAGGACTCGTAACCGAATCTGCTGCCCCAGATTATGCAGTGTCCAACTGTGTAATTGAGATTAATCACTTCTTCCCCCATGCCCAGAAATACCTTTCATGTCTGGAACATCCTTCCCTGTCCCACACCACTTGACTTTGAGACTTGTGGGTGATGGAGATGGAGGAGGAGAGGGCAGGGTGGGATCCATCAGCCAGGCATCACTTCCTGAGTGTCCTGTGCTGGTCTGCAGGGTGAGACACCACCCCAGGACCTCGAGCAGCAGCTTCCCTGCCTCCACCCCACCACATGGTGCCTCATCCCCCAGAGGTCCTTGGTGTGACACTGATCAATGATTTGATCATTGGCAAACCCAGCTCACGGGTCCTTCTTGGGTGCTGTGGTAGCACCAAGACAGGTGGTGAGAGTGACCTGGAATCTGACAGTGTTTCATTTAAACCTAAACCTGGGCTCAGTAGTCCTGAATTAACAACTGCACTTAATGACCTTAAAGGTCTTTTCCAACCTAAACTATTCCATGGTTCTCTGAACCATTCCTGCCTGCTCTCACAAAGGAGACAGCACAGGGCAGCTCTGGGGAGGTGACGACCTCTCTAAGCTCCCGGGCAGATAATTCTTCTTCCTTCAGCAGTGGGAGTGAAGCAGATATGGGGTTTCTTGTAATTCTCCAGGACTTAGTAATGTTTGGTAATGTGCAACAGCCTGAAGTGCTGGGGTGGTTTCCCAGCCTGGAAGAGGCGGGAATCTCCCTGCAATCATCATAAGGAAGGTATGTGTGACCTTGCTTGTTTATTCCTTCATGGGGCTGAAAAGAAAGCTGTACACCCCAGGCAGTCTGGGACGGGGTCAGGAACATCCAACCACTTGGATGTGTCATTGTAGGGACATGGAGCATGTCCTGGGACATGGGGGTGGGAAAAGCAGCCTTGTCAGTGTGGAATGGTGAGCAGAGCCCAGCTTCCTGCTCCAGGAGGTTCTGGGACTGCTGGTCTAGGTGATGGTGAGAGACACCCATGTTCCTGCTCCAGAAGGTTCTGGGATTGCTGGGAGGCTCAGCAATCCCTGCTGGCAGAGGCATGCGTGCAAGCTTTGCTTTTCCATTTTAACCTAAAGACCCGAAAAGATTGGGTTCCAGCTGACAAGTCATAAAAGCTGTCGTGTCCTGTATCACAGCAAACATCTGCCAGCGGCACGGCTCCCAGCGGGCTCAGCCCTCCAACATGAGTTCAAGAGCTTTTTGGGGGCTTGCTGGAAGGGAGTCGAGGGAGGAAGAGGAGCAGCAGTGCCCCCGAGGTCCTCTTGGCCAGCCACAGAGGAATTGCAGCTTGGGCTGGAGCTGGGGCAGACCCAGCGAGACTCTCCAAAGGTCAGCAGCATTCCAGCTGCAGGAGCTGCGGGACACTCACTCTGGGTAACTGGAGAAGGAGCCAGATAAGCTGCTGGAAGACACGGTTTAAGGCAGCTCATCCCTGCCCTAGGGGAACTGCTGTTTCTTATGGGTTCTGCTTTCAGGATGGGGTAGGTTTGCACTTTACTAGAGCTCACTCAGAGCTTCAGAGCCCCTTCCTGGAGATCGTGGGCCTTGGGGCTGAGTGTGTGAGGGTTTATGGGAGCAGAGCCCAGCAGGCTGCAAGGGATGGGAGGGAAGGATGGCAGGAAGGAGGGGCTCAGACCTGAGCCCTTCCACTTCCTAAAGAAACCCCAATTCCCATCCCCGATTCCCATCCCTCTGCCAGACCTTGCAGCCCTCTCTGGCTGCCCTGTGTGGCCATGCCAGGGGGTGCAGGACAGTCACAGGGCTGGAGCCCAGGAAAAGTGGCTGGGAGAGTAGGGCTGGTGACCAGGCTGCGTCCCAGACGTGGCACAGTGACTGTGTCCTGCTCTGGTGGCACAGTGTCCCTGTCCTGCTGCCAGAGCGCACAGCTGTGGGACTGTACAGAACATGGCACAGCCCCTTAGGGCACTCCAGCCATCCCAGATCCCCATGCACTGCAGGCAGCAGCTGCCATGGAGGAAAAGCCCTGGTGCCAGAGAGGGAAAGCCAAAGCAGAGCCGTGTGTGGCAACTGAGAAGGAAATGAGTGAAGACCCTGCAGGACTCACTAATGGCCTCCACCACGTGCCTCTGCCTCGTACGAGGTCTTCACTGTGCGAGTCTGGACACATCCCATTTCCCACAGACCCTCATTATCCTACTCGTGTTCACCACAGCTCTCCATAAATATTTTATGAGCATCCTCTTTGCAAGGCTTTCGTTTGGATTTGCCCTGTGAAAGCGTCTGCCTGGCAAGGAGAAGAGAGGGGAAATGAATAACAAGAATGATCACGGAGAAGGGATGGGGGGGTGGAGGGGATGGCAGGGAGAAGGAGTCTCTCTCTCTCTCTCTTTCTCTCTCTCTCTCTTTCTCCTCGATAACTGGGTTGTCTCATCTCTGCTCTTGTGCGATAACAGCACAGCAGCTGCGTCCCTGAGCCAGGATCCTTCGGAGCGCTGTTCTCGGGAGCGGTGCCCAGCTGCCTCTGCCACCACCCAGGGGGACAGAGCCCAGCTGTGCCATGTCCTCCCAGGGTTGGGGAGAGGGAGATGGAGGAGAGGAAACAGCCCCAGCATAAGGAGACATGGACACCTGCTGTGCCCTGCCTGGCTGAGGCCCTGGCACTTGGGAATGTTTTAGCACATCCAACCCTGCCCGTGCCAAGCAGTGGAGGCCTGTCCCAGCAGGGCATGGGTGTATGGGGGACAGGTGTGCTCCAACAGGACACCTCCAACACAGCATCCGAACCTAGCGCCCACACACAGCATCCACACACAGCATTCCCTGCACACAGGATTCCACACACAGCATTCCCTGCACACAGAATACCACACACAGTGTCCTCCAACACAGCATACAAACACAGCATTCCTGTACACAGGATTCCATACACAGCATCCCCCATTCCCCCCCCACCTCCACAGAATTCCCTGGGACCATGTACAGGTGGGAACATTGGTCACCAATTCCATCCTGTCCCCCTGGCTCGTACACACTGGCCATGGCCCCGTTTGCCTTTGGGAGTTGCCCTCCCTCCCCTCCTACCCCCAAGTGCCACAGCCCCAACCACAGGGTTTCTCTCCTCTGCTTTCCAAGGCAGAGTCCGAGCCCATTCCAGACCACCTCCACCCAGGGGAGTCTCCTGCCTATCCTTCTGCTTCACGAGTGAGCCAAGGCTGGCTGGGAAGCAAGAATTCCATTTAGGGAAAAAAAAAAACAAAAACCAACAACAAACCCTGAGGTTTGGAAATTGGTTTTCATCATAATTTCAAAGAGGGAGCGAAGTGGTGATGACACCAAGGCAGGAAGGGAGCCTCTGGCACCGCCCTCCCTCTTTGTGACTGTGGCTCTGTAACCCTGCATTTCTGCGGATGAAGGACCTGGGGCAGAGCTCAAACCGTTCCTGGGCTCTCTCCAGAGAGTTCCATTTATGGACCTCATAAATCTTCTCATCTGTCCAATGGGATAACCCTCCCATCCTGCTGGAGGAGCTACATTGCAAATTCCTCACCAGCCAAAGCTTTTCCCAGAAAGGGGCTGAGCTGGGCTGAGCTGGGTGAGCAAGGGGTGACAGGGGCTGGTGCTACCCCAGGAGCCACAGCCCCAAGCTGGGAAGGTGGGATTTCAGCATCTCTTGGGCCCCTCTGCAGTTGTAAAATGTCTCTAGTAAAGGAGGTAAGGCAATAGGGATGTTCCAGAAAAGCACCCATACCCAGGACACAGCAAACCACACTTTCCTCCCCTGGCCCTGTAGCCCACACAGCCTCAGAGGCTTGTCAGGAGAGGTTTCCTCACTGTATTTTCCTTCAGAAGATGCTTTTTACAAGTGTGTATTTCTGAATGAGGAGCTGGACTTCCACCCCTCTCTTTGCAGGACGGCAGCTCTTGCCGCTGGGGTTTTCCTGCTGAGGTACATTGCTAAATAAATAAATAAAGTAGTTAAATAATTTCCTGTCTAATTGGTAAGAGGATGAAATGAGTGACCTAATCAGCCTTTTCTGTCTCTCGTTGCTGCCTGACTCTGACCTTACTCAGCCCAGCTTGGCAATACAGGGAGCCCAGAGTGTGTGGTTGGGTTCGCCCCATTTTCCCTGGAGCAGACATGGGCAGCATCAGACTAGTGGGCTCTGAGCTTTCCTCGGCTCATTTCAATCCCATCAACCCTTACCTGGATCTGCAGAGGCCATAAAGCTTCTCTGTGCATCCCAGTTCTCCGTGTGCAGCTGTTGGGAAGCAAGCCAGCTTGAATGTTTGTTGAGATGCTCCCATAAAAGTAAAAAAAGCCTGGAATTACCCCAAACCAGGCTGGTCTCCTGTGCCCCAATGCAGCCAATGCTGGCTCCAGGGTGTGTTGTCAGTGTCCAGCCCTGGATGGTGCAAGGAATCTCCTCCACGATTTGTTACTGAAGGGGAGGAGAAGCCAGGAATGCTCTCCTCAGAACTGGGCTGGGTCCCAACATGCAGAAACATAACCAGAAATAGGTCCTCTGTCCTTGATAAGAGGAATTTGGTGTTTCCCAAATGGCTCTGCAGCAATCAGACATCCCTACTCCCTGTGCCACCCCCAAGGAACTGCAGGGCTGCACGCTTTGGAAGTTCAGCTGATCTCCCAGGGCCACAGCAAGATGGTTCCATCTCTTCCCAGACAGGAGTTCCTCATTCCTCTGCCTCTCTCTGTTGGATTATTTGGATTATTTCCCTGAAATTTATCATGTGTTTTCCTTTCCTCAATCCCACCTTCCTTACTCCACATTCCTCTACCTTTCTAAATCATTCCCCTCCCTTCTTGCCTGCTGACACCTTTAAACCATCTGAAGGTCAATGGTTTGATACCTCTCCCCTGCTTTTCTGCCTCTTCCACCCCAACACAAGCAGGTTCCAGTCCACAGATTGTCCCCACGGGATGTCCCCCGCTGTAAAGCTGATTTTCCCTCCTGGTTCCATGATCCAGCTCCCAGGTGACAGCCATCAACAAAAAAGCCTTGGGGTGAGTTGCTCAGCCACCTGCAGAGGAGGTTTCCCTGTTTTCTAGCAGCTGTGCTGATGTGTTGGCCATGCACAGGTGAGAACATCTGCCACCCCACCCAGATGGGCATCCTCTTCCTTCTCTTCCTTCTCTTCTTCTCTTCCTTCTCTTCCTTCTCTTCCTTCTCTTCCTTCTCTTCCTTCTCTTCCTTTGCTTTCTCCTCTTTCTCCTCTTCCTCCTCTTTCTCTTGTTTCTCCTTTTTCTCTCCAGCCGTCTCCATGCAGTTCCTTGAGCTCTGCTTTCCCCCTGTCCTGTCTGTCCCCTCTCTCATGCCCATGTCTCCTCCATCCCTTGGTGTTTGGGGTGTGTTCCCGAGTCCTGGCCAAGCAGGGACAGCTCTGGTTCCTGAGAAAGTCAGGCACGGAGGGCTCCGTGCTCCACCTCCGCTGCACCTTCCAGACCCCCGTGAAATTTGTCACTCTAATCCCGTTTGGACACCTCTAACTCCGGCATCCTCCCCCTCCGCCTTCCCTCTCCGGTGCCTCGCGGTGACTCCCGCAGACTCTGCTTTATCTACATCCCATTTGTTATTCCTATTCCTATTCATCCCGCGTTCCCGGGCTGCTTGCGCCGCGGGAGACAGGAAAACAAAGTCAGCGCTGGCCTCGGGGGACCCTGCGCTCGGAAAGGAGAGGCACACGGCAGAGGGATGCGGGGATTCGGAACAGCGCTGACGTGAGGCGCTTTCACCCTGTCTCCACGGCCATCTCATTTCCCATGGCCATCACGGAGGGAACAGGAGTGACAGCAAGCGGATGCACAGGAGGACGTCTGCGGACCCCCGCCAGCTGCCCTGGGCCTTGCCCCGGGTGTTGTGACACAGGCAGGCTGCCCCGGGAGCGGTGACACGCTGACACAGTGACACGTTCCCGCCGTGGCACTGCCGAGCTGGAGGAGCTCCCTGCGGCTGCCGCTGTGCTCAGGAGACACAGATCCTCCCAAGATGGATTTCAGAGCAGGGACTGTTCATCACCCATTACTCCTGTATTTATTTGGGGTTTGTCTTGAAGTGTTGCTTTTGACAACTCTCTCTGTGCCGGGGAGGGATGGTGGAGGGGGGGGGGTGTGGGATGAAAGTGCTGGGCTGGGCAGGAGGGACCATCCATCACCTCCCTGGATCCATACCTGGATCCATCTGCCACCTGCACAACCCCACAGCGGGGCAAGGCTGAGGAGTCAGGGGATGAAATCCCAGATTATCCTGACTCAGAAGGAACCCATGAGGATCTCTAGGTTCAACAGCTGGCCCTGCACAGGACACTCCAACAATCCCACCCTGTGTTCCTGCCCAGACCAGAGGCTGCCTCTCGTGAGCATTTCCATCCCTCTTCATCTTCTCTCCAAGGGCTGATGTCTTAGGGCTGCTTTAGTCTTATCCTTAATAGGAGAAATTTAGGGCTAAGGATGGCTGCAAACTGGAAAACAAATTCCCCAAAAGTACGGCAGGCCACAGAGCCGAGACCGTCACATTGTCTTTTGTTGGAGAAGTTCACATTTTTTCAGTGAAAAACAAAATTAAAGCAAACAAGTTGTGTTTGTTGGGATTTTGTTCTGGTTGTTTTGCGCCCCAGCGTGCCTGTGCCTGTGTGCATGCGTGGAATGGCTTGCTCCAGCTATTTTCCCATGGGAAGCCAAAGCAGGGAAATAAAAACCTAAAGTGTTTTTTTTATCATTGCTGCTCAGAAACTAAACAATTTCAGCTATGCAGGATCCTGACAGAGGAAGGTAATTGAGATCACAGAGGCTTTTTCCCCATATGGGCATTTCCATGAGAGGGGTTTGATCCAACAGTTTTAAATGCTTTATTTTAAAATATTTTTTTTCTACATGGCAAAAGAATTTTCCCCAAGCCAGTGTTTTGCCCCAAACCCTCCTCTTCAGACTGTCCCCAAGGCCAGGAATGTGCTAGCCCAGGTGACTCAGGCTCAGCCTGGGCCACAACCCCACCTCAGGGATGCTGTCACTAATTAAGGTGGCATCATGTGTGTGGTGACCCAGCTGTGGAGGAGAAAGAGAGAGTTTGGCCTAAAAAAAGTGTAAATAAAGGACAAGTGGTTTGTGGGACCCAGGCAGGGAAAGGTTTGATCAGCCCTTAATGAACAAATGGCTCAAAGCACACTTGGAGGTCAGGTCCCAGAGACACCAGTGACCAGTGCCAGTGACCAGACCAGTCCCTCAGGCACTCGTGGCACCACAGAAGGCCTTGGAGCTTCCACAGATGCTGATGGGACAGCCAAAATTCACCTTGTGTAACCTTGGGGGTGCTCACACCTTGTCCACTCCCTCCGTTCTCTCTCCTCTAGTCAGGATCAAGATGTATCTGTGTGGATTCATCCATCCATCCATCCATCCAGGGCTTGCTTTTCCTCACCTCTCTGAGGAAATCCTGCCAGGCAGGAGCAGAGCTGGGCTCCTCACAGCAGCAGTGCCTCAGTCCCCCCACACCCTACTCCCAACATTTTTGTGAGTCTCCTGCTTTTCCCCTGGCCCAAAGACGCAGCCCCGGGATGCAGGGAGAGATAAGGCTCCGCTCACGTTACCTGACACTGCCTTCCTGCCACCTGATAGCATTAATTATGACTTATTCTAATATGAAAGGACCCCTTCAGCAAGTTTCCCCAGGCTCTGCCTCCATCCCCGTGCCCACCACAGGGACCCCCCACCCCTCCCACCTCCCCTTCCCGAGCCCACGGGGACTTCCCAATTTTCAGCAACACGAGATACAGGAGGCTCTTTGAAAACGCTGCACACTGGCAGCTTTCCCACCTCAGTTTCAAATCTCACTGAACAATATTCTCCATATTCCTTTATGGAAACCAGAAATTCTGGCTTCGCCGTGTCTCGGGGTGGCCACACTTGTGCCTGAGCAATGGCTGCGAGGAGCTGGGGACAGCAGCAGTGACAGCAGTGACAGCAAGCAGAGCTCTTGCCACTGGCCATCAAATAAGGTCACAGAAGGCAGAGTTGGGGGAAACTCCTCTGCCAAACCCGTTGCTTGCCCAGAAGTGCAGCCACAGTACAACCACTGACACAACAGGAATGATCTTGTACCTCACAAGAAGGGAAAAATCACATCAAATTGGCCAAACTGGACACATCTGTTCTGTTGGCTTTGAAGGAAAGCTTCTTGAAGTTCTGTGATCTGGGCTGAAATTATGTTTTCAGGAGAAACTTGCCTGTGTTTAACTCAAGCCCACTTAAGAAGCTTAAAAAGGAAAAGCTTGGAGCGCTCATGGAATGTTTACTTGATGATTGAACCAAACATTTGGGTTGACTTGAGGCAGGTTTTCTGGACAGGGGATTTTTTTCAGTTTGTTTGTCATTTTACTGCAAGTTTGGGTTTTGTCAAAGTCTCCCAAGTTTCCTGTAACCCCTGTGGAAATATGGGCTGCCAAGGGCTGGGAGAGCCCCATGTCCCAGTGCAGGGGTGGTTATTGAATTCCTACAGAAATCAGAATGGCCAGGGGCCTGCAAATAACCTGATGTGCTCTCCAGCTGCCACAAATTACCAGGCTAAATTGTATGGGATTATCCAGAATGAGAAGGGCTCTGCTGGGGCACAGGGGAACACTCCAGGGTCTCTTGTTCTGGGGTCCCTGTGGAGAGGATTGCTTGGAAAACCTCCCTTGTAAATGTGGTGAAAACAGGTTTTCTCCCAGGATACTTGTGAGGTAAAAGCACAAATATGCTCTAATCTGGTGCTGCTGGGAGCACTCATGAGCATCTGCCTGAAGGTACAGAAGGGAGAAACATCCTGTGGGGTGACAGGGGGACATTTGTATTTCCATACAATTTATAAATGAGCCAGGCATAGGGATAACTGGGTGGGATGCTCTCAGGAACAAGAGCAGGCATGGGCAGGAACAGGCAACAGAGTCATCCCGAGGAGAAAAGCCCTATGAGGTGGGAATGGAGCTGATCACGGGGGCAGCAAGAGCTAAAAATGCACATTTTCAAGTCCCAAAAAGTGAACTCGTCCCCCTGGATCAGGGTGACGCCACTCCAAGGACAGGGACTGGTAGAAGGAAAGGAACTGCACAGCAAAGGACAAGAACAAACCCTAAAATGGGATCTTTGCCCTAAAACACCCTCCAAACCCTTAAAAACCCACATGGCTTGAGTCTGGCTTGTGCAGAAGCTTGTTTGAGCAGCCAAGTGACAGGAGAGGGAAGGACCCTGCCTGAGGGCAAAAGCTGGGGAGCAGTCCCAGGAAGGCTGGGACACCTATCAACAGGTGCTGGGAAGGAAATGTCAGCTCAGCTGAACGGGAATGTTCTCTCCCAGCCTATGAAGTGGAACTGCCAGGCCTCCCGCTGCTCTTAATCCATAACATGTTGAGCAGCTAAACATATTCCCAGCCTAATGCAGCAGGGCCTTGCTAATCTGCCCTTCATCACTTGGACACTCAGGACTGGCTGTCTTCACATCCCAGCGTGCAGGTTTAACAGCAGAACCAGCAGGATGAGGGGCTTCTATTACCGAGAGTTTCCAGCTCTGGCAGGGGTGACTCCAGCTGCTCCTGAGGACATGACGAGGATGTGCACCAGTAATTGAAACAGAGCTGCACTTGTCACAGGGAATGAGCCGTGGCCTTCCCACCAGCCTGACCTTGCCCTGTGCTGGGTTGGGGGAAAAATTACATTTGTTAATTGGCAAAACAATTCTCCCAGTCATTAGTGTGACTCAGATCCTGATTCTGGGGTGTTTTCATGGAATCACAAACTAGTTTATGTTGGAAGGGACCTCAAAGGCCATTCAGTGCCACCCCCTGCCATGGGCAGGGACACCTTCCACTGTCTCACATTGCTCCATCCAACTTGGTCTTGAACACTCCCAGGGATGGGGAGTCCACCACCTCTCTGATTTTCCTTGTGGATCTCAAATCCTCATCTCAGGTCCTGGCTCCTGGGATCAGGCTGTTTGGGGAACAGTGCCAAGAGAAAACTCCCTTGAGCTGGGCCTTTGGAGTCAGTGACAGGACAGCATTCCTGTGCCTGGAAAAGCCCAGGATGCCCATCAGCCAGGAGGGAGTGTGCAGCACTCTCCTCATAGCAGAGTCAGGCAGGCACAGGCAGCTGCCTCCAACCTCAGAATAACTGACTTAATCCAGCCAAACTGGGCAAGAAATGTTCTCCAGGGATTCTGGGCAAAGGCTTGATGTGGTGGAGATTCCCCACTTATCCCTTGCTTTGGGAGAAGAGCCCAGCCAGCCCTGCTCCCACATCCCAGGGGAAACAGGAGCTGGGGAAGGGGGAGCCAGGGTGCTGCCTCGTGCTCGGCGACCCGTAGCTAGCTAGTCCCATCTCCCACTCCCTGTGCCTGCATTAGCATTCCCCAAATCCTTTTAACGCACTGATCTGATAAGGGATCTGCCTGTATTGGATTTTTTTTTCCCGGTGACACATAACCCAGCTGGCTGGGTGGCGGCTTGGGGAGGAATCAAACGGTCGGGAACAAATGAGTAAATCAAGTTACCGTTTTACATCTCTTTAAGTTGTTTCCCTCTAAGAGCTCCCCAGATTTTATCTCAGGTAGCTTAATTGGAACAGGAGAGCCGGGGCTCCTCGGAGTGCCGGGCTTTCCAAGGGAAGGGCAGCCCCCACCAGGTAGGAGGGAGCTTTGCTCGGGAAAACACAAGGGAAGGGGAAAGGCAGGGATAATTCATCCAGTCTTGTGGAAAGTCAAATAAACGGCTGGGAGTCCCCGTGATGAAGGAAGTCCTTCACGGAGATGGCCCGACAGTCCCTTTCCAGTGGAGCTGAGCACCGCGGGAAGGGGGCTGTGCCTCTTGGGGGGACCTTGGTCCCTCGGCACCACCTGCCCGGCACTCTTACCTTCACCAGCTTATCCCGGGCATCCCATAGTGCCCTCCCTGCCAGCGTTTGCTGGATGCTTTTGTCTCTAGAGAGTCACAGGGCAACTTCCCGAGGTTTCATCTTACCTACTTCAATCTGTCCCTTCGTTGTTGCCTGGCACCAGCCTGTCTCCAACCCCTAGAGCTGGAACTCCTGGGAATTTGTGCCTTGGTGCTACAAGCTGCTCATCCAGGTGAGAACTGAGCAATTGCTGTCAGTCCTTGAGCCCCTGTGGGCATGAGGCCACTCAGGAGCCTTGTCCTGGGCTGCTCCATCGTGCTGTTACCTTGGAGGAAGCCCACACCTGTTCCCTGGGCTGGGAATCCTGTGCATGTTCTCTACATCCCTGGATGTCTGCTGGCACATCGCCCTGGGTGTGCAGACACACCCCACCTTCCAAGGGCAGACCTCCCATTCCAGCCTTCCCCAGACTGGGAGAACTGGGCAGCTGCTGCTGAGCTTTGCTGTTCTCTGCTCTTGAAGTGTTTCCGCACAGAAACTTGCCTGGATTTCCCTAACCTAAGAGATAATAACCTGAGGAATTTCTAGTCAGGCTTCATTGGCCATGGCATTTCACTGCTCTTTCACAAATCCCTGATGTCTTCCTACCCCAAAACAGAGCAGAAACAGAAAACAAATCAATCCACATAACAACAGCATGATCAGCTTTTGTCTGGCCCGGAAGAGAGAGGAGAGAGCAAGGGAAGAGAGGAGAGATGGAGTGATAGGGACAGAAGGGAGAGAAAGTGCAGGGCTGAGGAGGGGCAGCATTTACGGACTCATTGAAAACCATCAATCACTGTTAGGGCAAGAGGCTGTTTAAGCTGGTGAGTATTAAATTCCAGTAGAATTTGATGAATAACAGGAGGAAAAACATTCCTGTTGCAGAAGAACAAAAACAAGAGTTCCCAATTCCCCCTGTACCAAACATCCCCAACCTGAGAGAAAGTCCAGGGAAAAGTTGTTCCTGAGCAAGGGGACATGGAGCAGCCTCATTGTGAACTCAAGAGGGGCTGCAGGTCTGAGAGGGATCTCAACTGGAATATGCAGGACCCCACTTTCCCAACCCAAACGTCCAGCTGGGGTGGAATGGATAGGGAGTGGCTCATTTTGCCTTAATGATCAGCCAGCCCCTGCTAATTATTAGCAACTGGAGTGAGTCTGCTGAGATAAAATCAATTCCTGACTCCCCAAGCCCTGCACCCTTTGGGGCTCAGAGGGGTTCCTGCTGCCCAGGGGCCTCCTCCTGCTGAACCTGTCATTCCAGTGCCTGGGACACACTCAGGGCTGCCCTACTGTCTCTAAAGATCCAGACTCCAAAAGCACAGACCCTGGTGACGGAGAGTGGCATTTGTTGCTTCCCCACATCGTTCTCCAAAGCAGTCAGCAGCAGCATCTCTCCTTAATTAGACAGGCTGGTAATGAGAGCTGAGGGCCCCAGAGGCTTGTCTGACATCACCAGGTACTGCTGTCAAGCAGACTCAGAAAAAAATGCACTCAGATCCAGAACATCCCCAGAATCAGGGATTTTTGTCCTAAAAATGCAGGGGCTGATGCTTTGTCTTTGGTGTGTCTTAGTGCTGGGGAGGAGGGAGGGGAGCACCTGAACCCAGGCAGATTTGGAAAACATCAAACAATGGCACAGGGGGCACTTGGGCTTCTGATGAAGAATTAATTTGGCATCAGCATAAATGTGAAAGGGAAAGGCTGGTACAGCTCAGATGACCTTTTCCCAGAGCTGTGTGGGCTGTCACAGTGACAAATGGGACGCTCCAAGGTCACCTTGGTTTGCTAAACAAGGGGTGGCTGCACTCTAGGGCCAGAGCCTGGACCCCCAAGCTGTTGTGGGAGGTGGGACTGAGGCATTCCCACTCTGGCCACATCCCAGAGGACAGGCAGTGGCTGTGCGCTGTTCCAGCTGGGCAGAGACCACAACGTGGCCATGGCAACGTAGGCATGGCATGAACATGACATGGAAACATGAACATGTTCATGGCCACTCACCACTGAGCACCAGGCTCTGACTCAGCCCCCTCCTGCTCCCAGAGGTGCCAGTGCTGCTGTGGGAATGGGATGGTGACACTGAATGTGTCCTGAAGGCACTGTGCCATGGAGAGAGGGCACAGAATTCCCAGCACCTGGCATGGAACCCACTGAGAGACTGGAGTGCTGGTTGGCACAGCTGGGAGAAAGATCCCCCCGAGGCCCTGGCCCTTGTGTCCCCCAGGTCCTGTCCTTGCCATGTGGCAGCAGCCCAAGGACCGCTCTGATGGGAGAATGACTCACAAGGACTCTGCTGCGGGTGTGTTTCCTATTAGGGCCGTTCAAGTCTCCACAATTAGGAATGCAGCTCAACCAGAGTGTGAATCCCTAATAGGAAACATGCCCCAGATGCACATGAGGGCCCCGAGGAAGATGCCAGCCCTGGAAAGGGCTGGGGGGCGAGAGCCGCCGGGATGGCTCCCACATGAGGCGGCATCAAAGGCGAGGCTGCAGTCCCGGGGTCTCCGTGGCCACTTCTGCCAACTTTGATCAGGGTTTGTCATTTGACTCCCAAACAGTTTTTTCACACTTGTTTCCCAAGTGTGAAGAGCCCGAAGCCATTTTGGAAACTCTGAGACAATTTTGGATTCCTTTGCAACAAAGCCAAGGCCAGGACAATGGGACTTTGATGTTATTGACATACTGGTTCATAGTTTCCTTGTTTCCATTTCCCAGCATTAGGCCGGAGCAGAGGGCTGCTGCCTTGCTCTGTTTAATTAGGTAATGTTTGTACAGTGCTTGGAGAATATAAAGTGCTCAGCAAGTGGAAAGCGTTATCCTTATTACTGTGCCTTCCATATCCACTGGCTGCATTCGGTGGAGCTGCAAAAGCTTTGAAAGAAAAATAAAACAAGGTCAAGTTTATTTTATTAAATGTAAAGTAAAATTGTATTGCTGAGCAGAAGTAATGGACTGGCAGAGGCTGGGAGGGAAGAGCTCTGTGTGTCTCCAGAGCAGGGACAGCGCAGACTGTGCCAAGCTGAGTCCCCTTGATGTTGTCCCAAGCTGTCCCGTCACTGTGTGTGTCTGGTGTGGCCTGGACAAGCCCTTCCCAGAGGCAGCAGAAGCCAGGGCAGCTCCCAGCCTCCCTGCTGGAACTGCCACCAGTGGAGCTCGTGGTGCCCATCATTGCTTTCATCAGGTGGAGATGGGACAGCTACAGATGGGGGCTGCCAAGCAGGGCCACCACGGCACTGCTAGGCACAGCTGGGCTGCACAGGGGCTCCCAGCACTGACACATCCTCCCTGGGTGCTTCCAGCCCTGCCAGCCCACAGTGAAGCATTCCAAAGACAGGGAAAACATCCCACTCCTAATGTTGCTGACCTGTCTCCCAATCCCAGGCACTGAAGTGCTGTGAGAGATCCTGGAGGAGTAGCTGAGAATGGGACACCCCTGCACTGCCACAGCTGTCCCCCAAGCCAGAGTGATGCCAGGGATGCTCCCACACAGGACTGCTCCACTTGGGCCCCTGGGCTGGGGCTGGCTGAGTCTTCTCAAGCTGCTGTTCCCTTTTTCATTCCCCTGGGTGATTTCCCCTCATTGTGATTCCTTTCCTTGCTGGTGATAAAATATTTGATGAGTTGCACTGAAGGCCCAGACTCAGCAGCTCACCCCAACCCTCCCACCCCAGCCTCTCCCCCACCAAATATGTTTGTATTTTTAACATTTTTAGGCAACAATCTTAAACCGAAGCAGATGTGACAATGAATATTTATCTGCAGCATCTCAGTATGGGATTTTCTCTTAAACTCGATAAAATAAACTGCTCAGGATACAGAACAACATTTCTCCTAATATACAATACACAAGGGGCAGGAGGGGAATTAGCAGATGAACTCGGCATTAAAGCCATTTAAAATCAAAAGAGCAGCAGCATTTACATGTGAGGAGAACAGTTGGTGCTTTCAGTGAGATTCTGGCATGTTTTCCTTCTCATTCCTGGAGGCTTGCAAACACCAGGCAGAAGCGTTCCTGCCTGGGAGGGGCAGGTGAGCTGGGGGCTCTTCCCACAGGTGGGAGAGGCAGGAGCAGCCCCTGTTCTGAGTGGGGAGCAGCTCCCATAAGATGGGATGAGGAGCGGAGTGAGGAGGGGAATAAGGCAAACACTGCTCCGGTGACAAGGAGGTTGCCAGGTCCCAGCCTGGTGTCTCTCCCATGCGACCATTGCTGTCCCTTGCTCCTGGGGGCTCACAGCAGCTCCCCCCTGCTGACATCACCAGGGTTTGTTCTCATCCAGCAGCAGAGTGGCAGTCAGGGGGAGCTGTCCCCACCCACCCTGCCTCCGTGCTTGGAGGCTGCTAGATTTACCCTGCTGGGACTGATGCACACAGGATGTTCCAGGCTCCCTGGGCTGGAACTTCTGGGCTTCCAGGGCAGGATGTGACTTTGCTGGTTCTTCAGCATCACCCTGTGCAGCAGAGGGTGGGATGCTGTGGGAATCCTCATGCCCAGGGGTAGGATGAACTCCTGCCCTGTCCTACAGGGCAGCCCCACAGAACCAAATCTGTGCTTGCTCTGGTGCTGAGAGCCCCTTCCTCCCTACCCTGCTCATCCTCAGGGCCTGGCTTTTGGGGCTCGAAGTGAGGAGTGACTAAAAACTGCTGCAGACCTTGGGATGAGTGCTGGGGCTGGGCCCAGCCCTGCCGGATCTGGTGGCTGCTGGAGGCAGCGCGTTCTCCCAGAGCTGGAGGGCATTGCCAACCTTGCCACGTTGTGCTCCAAGAGCCAGCCACGTTTCTCCAACCTGCTGTCTCTGACGCAAATCCAGAACAATATGCAGATTAAAAATA
Organism: Cisticola juncidis; assembly: GCA_013400215.1. NCBI lineage: Eukaryota > Metazoa > Chordata > Aves > Passeriformes > Cisticolidae > Cisticola > Cisticola juncidis. Next base: position 1,340,444 of record VXBR01010626.1, read on the forward strand.
ACAACCACAACAAAGAGGCTCCTCCACCGCCCCAGAGAGCCCCACGCACACAGAGCCCTCCCCAAAGCCCGAGTGGGGAGCGGGCACAGGGGGTGGGTGTGAGCCCAGGGGCCTGGGCATAGGTGGGAGGCTGGAGGGGCAGCAGAAGGGTCTGTCTTATCCTGTGTCCAGGGCTGAGAGGCCCCTAAAGTCCCTCATGCTCATTCACTGCCCCACAGCTCTACAAAGGGAGCAATTTGGAGGGACCGGGGACAGTTGTGCCACGATGTGGCACAACCCTGTGACCAGTCCCCGGCTGAGCTGAGCCAGTGACTGCAGCACCACGCACTGGAACATCTTGTTCCTCTTTGGTTTAGGACCAACTATCCTCCACCTTCTCTCCCAGAGAGGGATCTGTGTCTCTGGGTCCTGAGGGACCCCTAAATAACACATGAAAGGGACAAGGTCTACTTTGGTCTGCAAAGAACATGAACTGGAGCCAAAAATCTGCTGACTGAAAGGGCTCAGCGGCTTCTTGAGGGCAATGGTCTCAGCTGGTGGCACTCACAGTGTCAGAAATGGGATAGTGACTATTTGAGCCTGGACAGAGCATTTCCCATGCTGAACAGAGACCAGGCTGACACAGGAGATGCCTCTAGGTACCAGCACAGGCCCTTGGGCCAGGATGGTGGAAGGCTTTGGAGTCCCTGTGCTTTTAAAGCGTGGGGAGGGTCCCCAGGACCTGCCCCATCCCCTGCCAAGGAGGATCCTGCTCAGGACTTTGTGTTTCTGTCTCTTCCAGCCAGCACGATATCCCACCCCACAGTCCCCCTGCCCTGAGGAGGGATTTTCACCTTGTCCTTTAGACCCTTGGCCTTTTGGGCAGGTCAGGGCTCCTCATGTGACTCCTGGGGCAATGAACATTCCACCCTCATCCTTCACCTCTAGATCTTTGCCAGGTCCAGGTTCCCCTCATGACTTCCCGGGGTGTGGAGGAGGAAGGGTATAATTTCCTGAGCTGTGCCCAGAGCCCTCAGGGAAGCAAGAGGGACATTCCCAGCCCAGGAGCTGCCCAGCATCCCAAGACAGGTTTTGTTCATTCCCAAATTCCATGAGAGCGGCCTGATGCAATGCTGCAGCCACAGAACATTCCTTTGTAAGGAAATAAAGTGTCAGTGCCACAGCTGTGACATCCAAGCTCCGCTTCAGTAGCATGCCCTGGGCAGAAAGAGGCGGCGGGTTCCTGTTTAGGTTTTCGGTTACTGTGTTTGTAAAATATTTATTTTTCTTGGTGTTTCTATCCCAGCCTTTTTAGAATCCAAATATTTGGAGGCTGGAGGAGCGGTGGCCGGGCCCAGCACTGCTCTGCTGGCTGGGCTCGGCGTGTGCCAGGCATGCTGATGGCCCTGGACCCCCCCAGCCAGCCCTCAGCATCAGACACTGTTTGAATGCAGTCTCCAGGGGTGGAGAGGGTGGTATGAGGCACTGAAAGAGCAGGGAGAGGAGAAGAAAAGGAGAACAAAACAGAAAAGAGAGAAAGAAAAAAAGCAAGGCAGTGGCGTATAAATGAATAAATAATAGTAATAAAAAAGATCATTGGGAAGCAAAGACATTCTTTATGGTGCATTAATGTGTTTTCTCAGCTGCTCTCTTGACTCGGCACCAGCTCTTGCAGTTCCTGTCCTCAGGACACTCTGTTGGGTGCAGGAAGGTTTGCTCTGGCTGCTCTGTCCCAATCCCGCTGCCCCTGGAGCTCCTGTCACCCACTGCCTCGTGGGGGAAGGAGAACCCCCACCTGCCCCTTTCCCCATGGCCTCCACACCCATCATTGTGTCCTGGGATTCTGCTTTTTGAGAGAAAAGTCTCTTGCTCCAGAACAGCCCCTCAGATGGGAAATGCCACAAGAACCTGGGTTTTGTCCCCTTGGTGCCACCCAGCGCTGCCTCCCCCCATTTTCTGAGGTTCCCTAAACCCATGCTCTCCTCCTCCCCCATCTCCAGCACCTTCCTAGGGAAGGGATCCATCCACAGAGCTGGTGGGACCCCACCCGTGGAGGCAGCAGCTCTTATCAGGAGGCTGCCAGCTCTGTCACCATGCTGTGCTGAGTGGCGGGCGCTCCCACCTGCTCCCGGCGCTGAGCACAGGGTGCTGCTGCTGCTGCTATAGAAACACCCAACTTCTTACACTCACCTCCTTTCTTCTTTCTCTCTTTTCTTTTTCCCTTTAGACCCTCAAAGCCGCCTCTGAATTCCCTCATGATTCAAAGGAAGATCCGACGGGCTCTTCAGCGTAGCCACATCCCTGCCGAGGCACCGTGTCCTGGCTGTGACAGGGTGTGCTGATCCACCCCCACCTGACAGAGAGGGAACTCCAGAGTCACCACCTGCTTTCCAGGAGCTGAGCTGAGCCCTCTCCTGCTCACACCAGGGCCATGGGATTTGTTCCCTGTGCTGGCACGGCTCCGTGAGCTCATCAGCTGCTCTAGCAAAGCCCCACACAGAGCTCTGGTGGGTTTATTTTGCTGGCTGCTCTAACCCAGCTGTTTATTTTCTTGAGTTTCCCCCGTGAACCCACTCCACACCTGGAATTGTGCTGATGAGTTGACTTCAAAGCTGAGCTAACTCTGCAAATCCCTTCCATGCGTGACTGTGGGGAGCAGGTGCTCCTTGTTTCCCCAGAGCTGCAGAGTCCCCCATCGGGAGAGCAGGATCCATCTCATTCCTCATCTGCCAAGCAGAAACATTCACATGAAAAATGTGAAGCCTGCCCTGACACTGTGGAATCACAGAATGGTTTGGGTTGGAAGGGACCTTAAAGCCCATCCAGTCATACCCCCTGCATGGGCAGGGACACCTTCTGCTACCCCAGAAGGTTGCAACCTTCTGCAACCCCCCAGGTTGCTCCAAGCCCTGTCCAGCCTGGCCTTGGACACTTCCAGGGATGCAGGGGCAGCCACAGCTTCTCTGGGCATCCTAAGCCACCAAGTCTGGACTCATCTAGCATCACTGTGGTAGTCATCATCTCTTCTCATCCCTTCCTGATCTCATTGGCCTTGGCTGACAGTGGCTTGTTTTGGGATCAGTCCCTGTGGACACTCTGCAAACCAAACCAGCTCAGTGTAAGATCCAAGGAGATATTTACTAATGGGTTTTGGGCTGAAATTCAACCCTTCCTCAAAAAAAAAAAAAAAAAATCCTTCAAACTAAAAGGTTCCAAGTAAACCTGTCTTGAGAGTTATTTAATACCTGTCAGCTTCCCTTCCCAGTGCTCCCAGCTCCAGCAAGGTGAGCCATGTCCTTGGCATCAGGGTCCTGCTCTCCTGTGCCTGCTAGGAAGGTGCAAGCAAATCCTGAAGTGCAGATGCCAGAGTCACTGACCCAGAGAGATCCTTCAGGAGCCTGGCTTTGGCTCAAGCCACAGTGGAAGGCCAGGACAGGTCATTTCCCAATCCCCCCACTTTGATTTCCATTGTCTCTGCTGTGATTCCACTTCCCACAGAGCAGCCCAGCACTGCTGCATTCCGGAGGCATTTCAGAGTCCTTAGGGTATCTGTCTGGGCGAGTGGCACAAATGCTGTTGCCATCAAAGCAGGACAGACTTTCCAGCTGTGACACCAGCAAGAGACAGGTCAGCCGTGTTTCTCATGACCCACAGCGCAGGATTAAACACCCAGATTTCCTTCCCCTTTCCCCTTCCCCTTTCCCTTCCCCTTTCCTTCCCATTCCCATTCCCCTTCCCATTCCCTTTCCCATTCCCCTTCCCTTCCCTGTCCCCGATCCCGACTCTCCTTAGCCGCGCTCTCCCCCTGGCGGCAGCGCTGGGTACTGCCCGCCCTAGGTGCCCCCGCCCAGCCTCGGCCCACCCGGTCTCGGCCCTCCAGGTCCCCCGGGAGGCTCCATCAACAGTTCCACCTCCCGACCTCTGCAGGGACAGCAGAGCTGTGCAGGAGAAGGATCCCGGAGCGTCCCCCCTGTCCGGGGAACTCGACTCTGCCCGGGACCCCCCCGCCCCGGAGGTGACAGTCGGCACATGCTGCCGGTGACACCTAACAGGGAACTACTGGCTCCTGGAATCTTTGCTCTTTCCAAGCACAGGGAGCCCCCATCCTATGACTGCAGTGACTCCCGGTCATGAAGATGCACCTTCCAGTCCCCCACTGTACAGTGCAACTCCCCCACTCACCCTAGCCCTGAAGCTGGTGGCCTCCTTGGAACATCCTCACTAGATACTGAGGGAAGAGAAGAGAGAGATGGAAGGGAAAGAAAAGGGTGATGGAAATAGAAAGAATTAAACCCTCTGCTTTAAATGACGGAAAATATCCCAGCAGTGTTCCCTTTCAAGCCTTATTTTGCTATTCAGGAGCTTGAAAGGCACTGAGCTCCCAGGCCCTCACAGAGCAAGCAGAGATTTCACGTTATAAAATATGAATATCCTGGTTCATGAATAAACTTGGGCTTGCTGCTCAATCCAAGCCATCACAACCTCCTTGGTTTCTCTCTGGGTGTTTCGGTGTGGGGTGTCCCAGGTGTGGGGTCAGAAGGGGAGGAGGAGAGAGGGGAACCAGCAGGGAGCAGCTGGAGGCGCAGATCCCCCTCCCCTCCTGGGGCTGCAAGGGGTGGAGGCACTGCTAGGCTCTGCAGCAATGCCAGGGCTGGGAGATGTCCCAGTCCAGTGCTGGGAGCCATCCCCACAGTTCAGGTGCGTGTCTGGAGGGAGATGCCCAGGATTCTCAGTGCTGGTACCGCCACTGTTGGAGCACCAGCCCTCAGGAGAGCAAGTGGAGAGATCCAAAACCCCCATGGGTCCTGATAGAAGGAAGAGAAACGAGTACCAAAGGAGAAAGTCTGGACTCCCCCTCCCCGGTGGGGACAAAGGCAGCAGGGCCGTGGCAGGGATGTGACAGAGGGACACTCCTGGCTCCCACCGGGGCTGGCACTGGGCACAGGGCTGAGGCGCTGGTGCTGCAGGTCCAGAACTCACCTGCTTTTCCCCACCTGGGGAGGAGGAGGGGAGGGCACGGGCATCCCCCAGCCTCTGCCCACCTCTGGGCACACACCCAGGGCACTGACCCCCACCAGAGCCCTCTCCCCTGGCCTTACTGCCACCCGAGCTGTGCTGGCGAGGGACAGACACGCATAAGAAGCAACGAAGACTTCAGAAGCGCTTTGGAAGAAAAGGAAGGAAGGACAAAGAGAAGCTGGGAAGAGGCCATGCCTGGTCCCCTGATGCACTTCAAGAGAAAACAGTCTAGACTTTTTATTTTTTCTTTCCCAGACCCTGTTTTCCATTTCAAATCAGTCCTGACATTTTGGTTATCTTCTCTTTTAATAAGCCGGGTTTGGTTTGTTAGAATTCATTCATCTGTGTGGCACAGGCAGGTTCAAAGACAAATAATACCTGGGGATGAGGGAGCTCGCCAGTGTCTCAGTGCCACCAGTCTGCCCTGAGACAGAGGCCAGGGGAGCACAGGAGGACACCCAGCACCCCTGTCACCCCCCATCAAGGACCTGTGAACCCCAGGGGACACGAGGCTCTCTCAAGCTCCTCTCCACAGCCTTCACTCTCCCGCAGGAGGCTTTGGCACGGGACAAATCCCTTTGTTGTTGCCAGGGATCACTCCTGGAGAAGGCTGCAGGGAATTAGCATCAGATTTGGGGTTCCTTGAGCCTCCCTCACCCTCCTCGCTGCCACCCGGCAAAACTGCCAGAGCCCAGCCGCTCTCTGGAGCGCACTCGCTCTCTGGGGCACTGCCAGGGGATTTCCAGCTCCTCCCGCCTGACCCTCGTGCAGTCCCTTCGGCGATGTTGGGAGAGCCTCCCAAAATCCCACCCCAGGAGCCCTTCCCTGTTGGCAGTCTGGCTCAGCCTCTGCCCGGCCCCAGCCCCAGCCCCACTCTGAGTTCTCGCCCCTCATCCTGCAGAGGCTGGAAAGGGGAGAAAGGAAAGACGAGAAGGCAGATGAAGCTCGGCAGGAGAAGGCAGCTTGAAGGAAGAAAATAACAACCAGAAACACGGAGAAAGGGATGAAATGTAACAGAAAAGTTGGCCTGAGGGAAATAAGGGAGCTAAAAATAACCCGCCAAAGGCTGTGATGGGAGCGAGAGGAAAACTGCCGATCCTGAGGAGAAACGGGGTTACCCTGCAGCTGCCCCACACTGCTCCTGCTGAGCCCCCAGATTTGTGGGGCTGTCTCATGGCAGGAGGGGGCCCAGGGGCAGAGACCTCCAACAGCGTCCCTAAGGTAGGCCATAGCTCTGTAGGAATGGGGCACATCCCATTGGAACTGGGCACGTGCCCACCCAGCCCAGCACAGCCCAGCCCTGCGAGCGCTCGCCTTGATTACATTTCTGTTTCCTCCCCGAGCCGAGCACAGGAAGCTGCTTTGCCATCCATTTACCCAGGGACTTCACTGGTATTTAATAAACTCGATTAAGCAAGCGCCTTAATTTGCTTTGGTAATGAAAACATAATTGTTTCTGCAGCTCCAGTGCAGGGACTCTCCACGGCGAGTGGCGGGTGCAGGCAGTGGGATAATCAAGCAGAAGAGCCCAGAGCTGGGAAAGTCGTTGGTTCTCCCTTGAGGAAATAACCACCTCGGCAAGGCATGGCTGGGGAAGGGTAGGGGGAGAAGCTGCTACTCTGGGGGGTGGGCTGTGGTGATTTTGGGTAATCCTGCCCCCTCATCCTTCTCACCCTCCTTCAGTCCTTCCCCACAAAAACACACCCTACACAGGACCGGCGACTTTTCCTATTCCATTACCTTACAGCTCCATCCACACCCTGAGCGGGATGCACCATCCCACATAGGGTGATCCCATGGGATGCACACATCCCACACAATGTGATCCCATGGAGGGATGCAGGTGTGATAAAGCAGGTGTGATAAGGCAGGGGCTCACCTTGGACCTCGTCAGCATTAGTGCACAGCTGTGCCAGGCCATGGGTAATCCAGAACCCTGTCCACAGATGTGTGTACAACCCTCAGCACTGATTCAAAAAGGAGCAGGTGACTCCACTGTGGTCCCTCCCATTCCCTTTGGAACTGTGTAAACCGAGCATACCAGTGCCCAGGGACACGTGCCACTGCAGCCTGGGGACAAATAAAGGGGAAAACAGAAGTTCCTTGTAGTGGCAATGCCTGAAATGAGCATCCAGGTGCAGCCTGTGCAGTCTGTGTGACACAGGAGATCCCTGCAGGGACCAACCAGCACAGCCCTGCAGGGTTTGTACACTTAATGTGAGATATTTCTCACTAAATAAATAAATGATGATTTAAGAATTACTGCAATCCCTGAAAAGGTGGGGAGAACCCAGGGATCACTGTGGCCAGCAGGAGCTGGGTGAGGTCAGAGCCCAGTCCTGCTCCCCAAGGAAGACTCAGGGGAAGAAGGGCCCTGGATGTGCCGTGAGCACAGAGAGGGAAGATGGGAGTAGGAAGAGACAGATGGTCCCATTTTGTATGAAAAGGCAGAGAGGGAAGATGTAACTTGGGAATCTCCCCAGAACAAGCCATCTGTGAGGTGTAAGGCCTGAGCTGCCGCCAGTGCAGCCAAAATCCTGGAGCAGCAGAAGATGCTGTGCTCAGTCCAAAGATTTCATTACCTTGTCCCTGTTATGTGTGACTCGGAGGTCACAGGTAGTGAAAGCAGCAATTTAATCCTTCGTCTTTTTTATTTTCTTCTGCTCTAATAGGTTTGTGTTTTCCCTCACCCCTGTCTGATGCCAGCCAGGAGCTCTGGAACTCTTGTGAGCCTCAGGCAGTTCCTTCCACTGATTTAAGGAACCCAAATAAATGTTGTAGACAAATCCTTTAAAATATTAGAAACTGGAAACCTCGTGAGCCAGTCTGGCTTTCCCACTTCAGCTCTGGGAAAGCCTGTAGGAGCTGCTGGAGCAAGGAGGACTCAGCCTCAGGATTCTCCCCATCCCCGGCAGGAGGAATGTCCCATCCTGTCCAGAGAGTCACAGTGGGAACAGAGGTCTGGAACAAGGGCATCTTCTGAATTATCTCCTCTAGGCAGTTCATACCCCTGGAAATTTGTCCCTCTGGAAGGACAGAGCAGCTCTGTCCCTTCTGCAGTGCAGCCATGTGGAACTCACAGGCCTTTTTACCTCCACAGGCAGCCAGGCCAGCGATGTCCCCATGCCTGGGGCCACTGAGTGTCCCAGCCCCAGGCTGGGCTCCTCCTGCACAGGGACCTGGAAGTGAGAGAGGGAAAATGTGAATGTCCAGCCTCCGGCAGCCAACACCTCCCACCCCTCCCACAGCTGTGTCCCAGCACTGGCAGGTCTGCAGAGCCATGGTCCATCCCAGATCCCAGCTGTGTTCAGGAATGCAGGAGCAGCAGGATACAAGCAGCCTGGCTTGCCTGGGCACTGCCTGTTGTCTGATGTCACCGAATTTGGTCAGTGGAGTTAGGAATGGGAGAAGCCCCAGCACTGGGCTGGGGCCAGGTGAGATGTCCTGATGCCACCAGGCTGGGTCCCTGCAGGGTGCTGGGCTTTGTCCCCATGCAGACTCCGGCAGGATGGAGCTGCCAAGGTGCAGTCCAGGCACGGATCTGGGGATTTTGGGGGTTGTGGGCAGGAGGGGGAATGAAACAAGCCTCAAAAATAAAAGACACCGCCCCTATAAATCACTAATATTAAAAAGCATGAAAGGGCCCGAATCTTCAGCCCCAACTAAGCCCTGGGTGGGAGAGCAGGAGCAGCGCTGGCCCCGCTGCTCAACTCTGCAAATATCCATCAGCTCTTCCTGACACATCGTTATTAGCTTTCCTACGCTGAATTGCACAGGGATAAACTTGGGGCTGGGAGAAAAACCGCAGAGATTATTGTCAGCCCGAGCGCTGCCACGCGCTGTGCTTCTCCTCCTTCCCCCCTCCGCCTTTTTCATGCAGGAACACAAAGGAAATTCATGGCATTTCTACGGCTCATACCGCAGGAAGCGTTGGTGGGCTTGAAAGAGGAGAAAGAATTAGAGGCTCATCCAGACAGTGGGATGTGGGGGGCGAAGGAGGGGGAGCAGAGGCGGGGGGGCATCAGGGAAGGCCGAGAGCAGCTGATCTCAGTAAAGTGAGAGTTTGATGCATTGGTTGGGGGAAAATAAAGAAACTTCAATAAAACAAATTGAATTTAAATCCTCCGGCAGAGCTGGCTCCCAGCAAGTGAGCCCCAGGAATGGGTTTGGGTTACACTGGGACAGCCATGGCCCCTCACTGCTAACAAAGAAGGAGGCTGGAGGGGCTGGGGACAGCGAGGGGCCAACATCCCCCCATTTTCCATCCACTCCTATCCACTCTGGATCCATGTGTGGCCCACTTTGTCTCTCACACACTGGAGGGATCTCAAAGCACTGCCAGGCAGTCTATCCTTCCACCCAACTCCTGCACCAACGCCCAAAACTCTGTGATCCTCCCCCTAAATTTTGTGTCCTTCCCATCCAATTTTGGCTCATTCCAACCCCTGGATGCCCTGTGCCTCTCACAGAATGCCAACTCTGGCTCTGCCTGGCCCTGCTGATGTCAATGGGGAAATTGGGTCCCAGTACAGGAACGATAAAAGCCAACTCTTAGGAAGGGCAATGGGCTTGGGAGGCTCAGGGGGATCCGAGTCCTCCTTAGGCACTGGTGCCATCCCCAGCTGCCCGTCAGCACAGTTAGGAGATGATCCATGGAGGCCACTGGATAAGAGGAGGATCCACCTTGGATTCCACTCTCCATAAGCAGGGCTGGATGTCAGGTCCCCAGAGGGGTGAAGCCCTTGGAATTTACTCCCCTGCTGCCAAGTTAACTGCCCAGAACATTGATGATACAATCAGCAGTAAAGCCTAAAAATAGCCCAGAGCTGCTGTCAGCAGTGTAAATAGAGATTGGTGAGTGTCATGGAGCGGGATAAATACTGGGGATTCATGGATCAGCTCCCTAATATGGGCAGATGATGCCTATGGGTTATCTCAGAGCAGCTGTGACTTCAGGAGTTGCCCAGAGAACCTGGGCTCTGTGGGGACATGAGGTAGCATTTCTACCTCAGCAAGAGCTCCAGGAGAGCTGTAGAGGTACTTTGGACAAGGGCCTGGAGGGACAGGACAAGGGGTAGTGGTTTCCCACTGCCAGAGGGCAGGGTTAGACGGGATATTGGGAAGAAATCCTTCCCTGAAGGAATTCACCCTGTGAGGATTGTGAGGCCCTGGCACAGGCAGCCCAGAGAAGCTGTGGCTGCCCCATCCCTAGAAGTATCCAGGGCCAGGTTGGATGGGGCTTGGAGCAACCTGGGATAGTGGAAGGTGTCCCTGCCCATGGCAGGAGGTGGAACTGGGTGATCTTGTTGGTCCCTTTCAATCCAAACCATTCCAGGATTATGTGACGTGGAGCAGGGCTGGGTGGGGGAGATCAAGTCTCCAGGACAGGGGAGCAAAGCCAGGGATGCACCAGGCTGCTGAAGAGGGCAGCTCTGAGTGCCTGATCCATTTCCCTGCTGCACAAGGTTCCAAACGCCTTCCCAAAGTTCTGGTCTCCTTCCCAAGGCTCAGGTCTCCTTCCCAGAGCGAAAAGCCCCAGCTGTACTGGAGGCCCCCATGATTTATTTATGAGTTTATTCCTGCAGGAGGGCCCCCTGTGTCTATGGAGGCAGCCCCCAGGAGAGCACACAGCACCCTCTGCTCTCCTGGGGGCTGCCGGAGCTGAGGATTCTCGTGGCACTGGGAGAAATCTGGAAGCGATTGCTCCGGTGCGCCTCTCCAGAGGGAACACCGTGCCCAGTTCATTTCCTTTAAGGAAACACAACCCGAGGGGATAATTAGAGCTTCTTTGCGTACACAATCCCATATTGTTTATCCAACACAAATTAAAAAATGTGGTCCTCAGGAACACGGAGTGGGGAGATAAAGAAGCGATCGCTCCCAGACGGGTTTCATTACTGCCCCAGCACACCAGGCCCCTGAAACCACCTTGTGCTCCAGGACAACAGCAGGAAAATCAGGATGTTTGGAGCATAAGTGAGATCCAGGGATACACCCCGGATGCTGTAAATAAGTATGACAGAAAATCAGCTGAATCTTGGCACCAGCATCCATCTGTCTCTCTCAAGCTTTTGTGCCTCTTGTGTCACGTGTTCAGGCCTTGGGTGCACACAAACCCTGCAAAAGCCTGTTGGTGATGAGAATCATGGAATCACAAAATGGTTTGGGTTGTCAGGGACCTGTGACATCACTGAAGGCTTGGAGAGGTGCTGAGGACCAGGGTGATTTGTGCTCCCTGCCTAATTCCCGTGGCAGGAGCAGAGAGTTCTGGGTGGGGGTGGAGTCTCTCCCAGCACCAGCCGTTAACTGGGAGCTTCAGTAGACCCCGGAGATGGGAAGAAGGTAGAGAGGGAGTGGCTGAAAGCCCCTGGAGTGGAGCCCCAGCTCGGTTACCACAGGTCTGGCTCCATCACTGCTGCGGGCAGGCGGAGAGGGGAAAATGCCATCTGGGGTCTCACTTGAAAGGGGTTTTACAAGCGCTGGGATTTTATTGCAAGCAGCCCAGTGCTGGTGTGATTCCTGCCTGGCTCCAGGGTGGAAGGGCAGGGCTGGGAGCGGGGCTGCCCCTCCACACCCAGGGCAGCACAGAGCTCACCCCTGGGGGGACACCCCGGGCAGAGCCACCCAGGGCCCCAGTGCCGGCACAGGACAAAATCCGTGTCCCCTCTTGGAAATGTGCTGTGAAAGATCTATCCCAGAAGGACACAGGGTGGGTTTGAACACTTTGTACTGCGGTAATACAATAGAAATGCGAGAAGCCAAACCATGCCGGGACACACAGGAACATGCTGGTGGCATCCCCCGGTGCCTGTGGATCACGCCGTGCAATCAGGGGAATATCATCCCGGGAAGGGTCACGGGCATTGCCTGACTGCGGGGCCGGGCCCCCAGAGCCAGCACACATGGCAGCGGGTGGCAGCCGGTCCCAGTCCCCTCCTCCCCTCGGAGCCGGAGCTCATTAGGGCAACGCTGTTTGTTTGTTTTGTTAATCGACACCAAGAGGCCCCATCTGGGCTCTGCCGAGTCCCCTCTCCATCCCTGGCAGCACGGAACCCGAAGCCAACTTTCCAGTGTGGTTTCTGTGGCTTGGGAATGTATTTCAGGATCCTCACTTGGAGACCTCGATCAGAGCTCAGAGCTGTTCCCTAGCACTCCCTGGTCTCCATCTCTGCTCCCCCTGTGCTGTGTGGGACTGAATTGTTCTCCTCAGGCCACTCCCACCCCGTCCCCTCACAGCCCCTCCTGGGACAAAGTCGCTGTGGGGAGCATGAAGGGACATCTGTGGGGGGGAACACGGAGCACCCCTGGACTCATCTGGGATGAGCACCTGCAGGAGGTGCCAACCAAAGCTGGTGCCAACCAGCAGGTACCAGCAAACCTGGAAGCAGCTCCCAACCTGTGATCTCCTGGAGCCACCAGTGGAGAGGCCACCTCTGAATAGTCATGCTGGTGATTCTGCTGCCTTCAGGGGACACTGGAGCCACCCAACTCTGTGATGAGGCAACACAGATGAAGCAGAACACACCGTGCCAAAGACAACCTGTGCCCTGCAGGCAGGGACACTGGCAGGGACTCTGACAGGGATACTGGCAGGGACACTGGAAGGGACACTGGCAAGGACTCCTCTCCCCTGGGAAGCTGTCACACTGGCAGCTGAGTGTGGATGTGACACAAAGGCAATGTGACAAGCGTTTGCCACCATGAGCCAGCAGTGGGGACAAGCCGGGCTGCTCCCACTTCCAGCCTCCCCTTCCTACCCCCCATAACACCTCCCCCTTTTTGCTGGCACAGACGCCTCTGTCGCCAGGAGAGGAACAGCTCTGGCTGAGAAAAGCCACATTTCAAAGCAAAGCCACCCCTTGTGACGGTGTCCGTGGCTCCAGCCGTGCCCCCGAGCCACGTCGCTCCTCCCAGCCGTGCCTCCCACAGCCCCGCGCTCTTCCCCGTGCGGATGCTGGGCAAAGGAAAACAAAAGTCAGTGAAATCTATCAGGTGAGAAAAGCTTTCTGGAGGATGAGAATGAAAAGCAAAAGGCTTTTCTGAGCCTTCCCTCAGGCTCCCTCTGCACGCACGTCCGAGGGAGCGTCTGTCCCGCTCTGTGTGATTTAGTGAGTGAGACAGCACAGAGGCAACGTGCCATGTGAAGGAAGGAAGGGAAGCTGCTGGTGTGTTTGGCATTTCTTCCTTCCTAATGACCTTGGGAGGCACTGGAGACACAGGTAAAGGGACACAGGGGCCTGTGGCCACCAACCCAAGGGGCAACCACCACTGAACCCAGACAGGTTGTGACAGGGAGCCCCAGGGTGGCCATGCAATGGCTGAAATGCTCTCAGCAGGTGAAGGAGAGGATGAATCTCAGTACAGGGGGTTCACAGACCCCAGCCCTCCTTCCCGTTCTATCCAAGCCTCTGTACATCTCAGCTCCCTCTCCCCTCCCTGGACTCAGGGAACATGTGTCTGGCAGATTTTTATTAACTGTGCAGCTTTCCCTTGCTCGCTTTCCGTCTCTTTTTTTCTGCTCCCTGCTTGCTTGACAGAATTTAGATTAGACAAAACATGAGATCATTCCTGCCTGCACAAAAAGGAAACAGAAGAAGAGAAAGAATTAGCTCTGGCTTCTGCACCCCATTCCTTCTGCACCCCAGCATCTCCACCTGCCCCAGCCCCATCCCTCTCACCCAGCCGGCAGATTTCTGGCATTCCAGACATGATGAAGATCCAGGGCAGACCTGCTGCTGGCCACCATATCATCCTCAAACCATCCCTCTCCCTGTGTCTGATGGAGCTGTTTGCTCTCTCCAGCCCTGGCGGCTTCACGTTCCCCATGCACAGAGCCAGCCCAGCCGCCTGGAATCCTCCCTGCAGGGATGGACAGGAATGTCCTGCAGGGCACAGACTCTGCCAGGGGGGCTCTGGGCCAGCACTGCACCTCTGGCCAGCGCTGAAGGTTTCCCATCCTCACTTCCCCCCACACTCCCCAAAGAGTGGTGGCTTCCAGTGAAACGGGAGCAAGAGCCAAAGGGAGACATTGGTACTGGGTGTTCATGGGAGCTGTTTCTCATCCACGGGGTCTCCCACAGGAGACAGCCCCTGGCACAGCCGTGGGTGCTCCTGCCATCCACAGAGCTGCTCCTCTTCCCCAGGAAAATCATGAGGAGGGGGCACCACAGTGGATTCAGGTTTCCTCCTCACTGCTGCTCCCCTTTCTGAGGAGGAATCTGCAGCTAATTTTATGAACACCTGGAGGAGCTGGAAAAATGATCTAACATCTCCCAGGGCCTTACAGTAATGGAGGAAGGTGTGAGAGGGGGAGGAAGGCAGCTCTGGAACCATGAGCCATGCGGGCAGCTGGGAGGTGGGAAGATTTTCCCCCATTCCCTGGTTTCCAGAGAAACTTGCCTCTGGGTGGAGAAGAGGTGGTCCAAAGTTCCAGTAAACACTGGAGCCCAAAGGTTTAGGAATACCAAGATCATTATCACATGGACAGGCTGTGAGCCCTCGAGGGTATCCCCATATGGGTGCTCCCCACATTCCCAGATTCAGGTCATCACCTCCTCTATATCCCAGCCCTGTTCACACCTCCTGGGGCAACACTAATCCAAGGTGAGGGCAAGGGAGGACAAAGAAATCCTTCCTTCCTTCCTTCCCTTCCTTCCTTCCTTCTGCACGTTCCACACCTTCCTTCCGCACGTTCCACACCTTCCTTCCACACCTTTCTTCCATACCTCCTTCCTGCCAGGTCCTGTCCCAGGTGTGCAGGGATGGTGTTCCTGGGGTGCAGGGATGTCATCCGTGTGTGCCAGCCCTGGAGGGGCACAGAGGCTCCTGTCCTCTGTTCATGCTCTGGACAGCACACACGTGTGTTCTCTCACACAGACTTGTTCTCCCGTGCACACTCACAATCCCAACCCATGCCCAGGAGCAGAGCTTACATGGACAGGCTAGAGGACACTGTGGATCTGTGGATCTCGCAGCCTCTCACGTTTCTCCCGCATTTCCTCTCCTTTCTCCCCGACCTTCCTCTCGGACAGGACACCTGGATGATTGACTGGAATTTCATTATGACAACTGGGTAAACAAATCCCCGCCCTGACAGCAGCAGTGACATCAGCCTGTACCCCACTGCGCCTCCGGAATGCCGACTTCCAAGGATCACATCCAAGCACAGTGCCTGCTCCAGAGAGAGAGAGCACTGCAGGAGCTCCTGGAGGAGCTCATAACCTCAGCAGCTCTGGAGTCTGCTGGGACACATCTGATCACCCAGTCCTATTTCAGGCCTAGGTGACCTCAGGGAGAGGAAATCCAGAGGGGGCCAGCCTGCAGTAACACTCCCCAGGGAGCAGGGCTGTCCCAAGTTCGGTTAAATTATTTTGTTTAATAACATCCCAATGACAATCTGAGAGACTGGAGGTCAAGGCCCACCCAAAAACAGTTTGACAGAAATCCTAATGTGCTTCTCAGGAGATGGAGCCATTGGGGTTCTGCCCCGACCCTTCAGGGTGCTCTGGGGACACCTTGCTCCTGTTTCTGGTGTTTTCTTTTCCTGTGGCCACAAGGTTGTTTTTCAGCAAAACCTTCATTTTGCACCTGCTTTGCCAGGGCCTGGAGCTTTAAGAAACAAAGAAGAACATGTGAAATGTCTCCAGACCTGCCAGAAACACGGCTCTGATTATACCTCCTTCTGTGCATCCCAATGGCTCCTCCTTCACAAGGGGGACATTAGCTCTGGGAAGACAGAGGCTGCGCCACACCCCCAATTCCCACCCCAAACCCTCTCCCTACTAGGAATATCCTCACCCCAAGGACACAGCAGCCCCAGAGGAATGGGTGGGCCATGGCTCGGGCTGAGGCACAGCTCCATGAGTGATGTCCCTCCATGATGTCAGAGCCCGGAGCTGTGCCAGGAGCCTGGTGCATCATCTTCCAGTATAGAAGTGTGAGCTGTTCACAAGAGCTGAACATCTTGAATCCTGAATTTTCAATGCGCTCCAGTTCTTTGGGAGCTCAGGGAAATGTCATCTGCCTGCTGGCAGAGGGAAGACAGCCCAGGCCTGGTGCAGGCTGGTGGCTCCATCTCCAGCCGATGCTGATGCCGGCGCTGCGGCAGCAGGAGGTGTTTGGGGAAGGGGTGGCGTGTGCTCACGTGGATCTGATGGGGACAGAAAAACAATTCTGACAATTTCCAAAGCACCAGATCCAGCTGGAAGACAACTGCGGCACCCCACAGAGCAGTGCCCCCCCTTGCCACCATGGGCTGGCCTCCATCCTGGCCACAGGATCTCCCAGTGGAGAGACAGTGGGGAATGAGGAGCTCCCACCATCCCAGCTCCCCTAGAGCAGTGGGGGCTGTGAACAAGCTCCCCAAGTTTTCCCTGGGCTATTTTATCTCCTCCTTCCTGCTGGACTCCTGTGCCTTGGTATTTTCTGCTGGAAGGAAAGGAGAAGGGCCCCCCTGCCCAGAAGAGCAGGACAAATCCACCCCTGGGAGGTGGTGTGGTTCGCCCAATACAACCAGAGCCCTGTTCCTCCCATACATCTCCTGGAGTCTTTGCTTTTCCCTTGAAATCTGTTTATTCCTGGCTGTTATTTCCCCTCCCCCAACATTTTCCTGCCAGGCACCCTCCCTGCCCGTGCCCACCCCCGTGGTCCTATGTACCATCTCCATGGTCCCGTGTTCCATCCCCGTGTTTTCGGGGGCGGGGGGCCCTCCCCAGCCCGTGAGCTCCGGAGGTGCTCACCAGCCTCCGATTACAGCTTGTTAGAGGCTATTATAGCCTCCCTCATTTAGAGAATTACTCATTTTTTAGGCCTTTCAGGAACTTTAATGAGTTGTTTTAAACACATGCAGCAGATGTGGCCTTGGGATGAGTTCCTTTGAAACCCTCCCTCCTCCAGCACGCAGCCGGGAGCCCCCCCAGCTCCAAAGGAGGAGAGTGCGGTCCCTCAGTGATGTTCCTTGTCCCCCTGTACCTGAGCACCTCCAGCCTTCTTGTGAGGCAAAACCAAACACCCCAAACCAACCCAGCGATGCCTCTCTGCTCGTGGTCTTCCTGTTTTGCTGATGTAGAGATCCCAGAGTATGCAGAAGCGGGGAAAAGCACAGGGAAAATGCAAAGGGAGAGGAAGACGGGTGTGCTGGGGCTGCTAGGGGCCAGCCTGGGTTCTGTCTTTGGAACCTGCTTTCTGGAAGGAAAGGAAGTGTCCATTGGTACATCAGGATCAAGCCTCAAACCTTGCTCCAGAGAAGCCAGGGAGTCTGGGAAGCAGTTGTGGGAAGCAGTTATGTGCCAGTTGGCTGATGAGAGGTGCAAAAGGCTCCCAGTCCTGAGCCCTTCCCAAAGCCCCTGCAGAGGATCCAGCTGGGATTTGCTGAGCTGGTGGCTGCTGTGAGGAGCTGCCCCAGGAGAATACAGCCCAGGAGCTCATGGAGACACAGCCCTGCTCTGCCTCCTCCCAGGAATCTTTACAGAGCTTGTGTTCCTCTTTTCTTTTTTGGATATTCATCAATGTATTTGCAAAACCTGGACCAAATTACAGCCCATTACTCAATCCAGCCTGTTCCAAATCCCCGGCATCCCTGCAATCAATAACTGGGATCCAGCTCCCATCACAGCTGAGCCTAGGAGCCAGTGGCTGTTCCCAGCCTGTCACAGGTTCCTGCCACCTCCTGCTGCACCTTGTGCCTGCCAGCCTCAGCCTGGGGACACCAGGATGGAGCTCCACAAGCGGGGAAAAAAGGAGGGGAAAAGAGAAAGGAAAAGGAAACCAAAGGCTTTGGGTGCAAGGCAAAGCTTCAGTCTGTGCTGGAATGCAAATTCCAATTGGAATTCATGTAAACATGCCTGGAGTGCAGGTTGCACAAGCCAAGAAATTGCAGGTGCAGGACGTGGTCCCTGAGGAGACCCTCAGCAGAGCTGGGGATGGGGCAGCTCCCCCCCCTGCACTGAGGCAAGGCTGGGCATGGGATGGGGGACAGTAACAGAGCCCCTCTGACCCCTGCCCTCCATGGGACAGGCTGTGCTTGTGCTGTCCTGCCCAGGGAAATGCTTCCTTGGGAAGGGGGATAAATGGCATCAGCCGCTTGCAGAGACAGCCACATGTCACTGCTGGCAGGGATGGCTGTGTCCTCTTTTCCTTTTCATTTTATATTTTTTTTTTGCCTGTCACTGTGAGGCCACTCGAGCTGAGCGCAGGCTGAATCACACCCACCAGTGCTGCTGCGCGAGGGAATTTCAGGAGATAAAACCCGAGGACCAAAGCAGGGCTGTGGAGAGCAGGAGGTCTCTCAGAGCTGCCGGGAAGGAAGGGAAGTGTCACTTCAAATCACACTGACAAGAAGTTGCCTTCGGTGCTTCCCTGCTGAAGCTGCTCTGCTTCAGCTGCAGCCCAGCGAGTTTGGAAGTGCCTGGGTAATGGAGTTAAGTGTTTCCACCTATGCCGGGGAGCTGCAGCCACACCTGCAGGAGCTGCTGTGCCCTGTGGTCACTGGCAGCACTGGGGCTGGGACTGCAGTGCCTGGAACAACATCGGAGTCAAACAATCCCCCCGAACCTGAGGCTGGCTCAGGAGGAGGGGGAAAGATGCACTCTGAGAGCAGAGATGCACTCTGCTCCTGGGCTGGGAGAGATGCACAGAGTTCGTCTGGGACTGTAATTTGTCTTTGCACCGAGCTGCTGTGAGCCAGTAAAACGTGAGGATAGAGGAGGGAGATGAGTGGGTGCCCCACTGGGTGGGCGCCCCCATCCCGGCACAGGGCTGGGAAATGTGAGTATAAAGATGAGTGCTCAGAGGAAAATCTAATTTCTGGGAGAGCTCTGCTTCCCTTGGTTTATGCGGCCTCCAGGTTAAGCACCAGCAGCAGCACTGGCTTGGCCAGTCAGCCCTAAAAATACCTGTCCCATTAACCCAGTTCCATCCCAGCAGGGAGAGGGAGCAGTGATTCCCTGGAGCCTCCCCAGCTCCCCTGTGACCCCCAGCTTCCCCTCCCCAGCAGCCCTGGCACAGCAGAGGCTCCGGGATGGCTGCCAGGAAAACAGCATCGAATGGAAACCCGGCTGCTCCCGAAAGCGCAGCTTAGCCCAGTTTCTCCTATGTTCCCTCTGCCCTCCTTTCTCTTGGGTTTGCTCCCTGCAAGCAGCAGGAAATTGCTCTGTTGGCACTTTTTAAGCTCTCTTGGGGGGAGCTGGAGGGTCTGATGGGGATTTGTTCGGAGTATCCATCACTGGGACTTAGGGAAGAGAGACAAGACAGAGACCCCAGGGCTGCAGAGCTTCAGAGTACCACCCTTGATAGAGTGGGTGCTCCCAGAGCCTGGCACATCCCAGCAGGGACTGGGAAAATAAATGGATTCCAGCAGGGGAGACATCTCTGCGAGTGCTGTGATGCCTTCTCCACTCCCACTTCCCTTTCCTGCACCCCACATGCGCATTTTTCCAGATCCCCTGCTCCTTTCCAACTGCCACAGCTTGTCAGACCTCTGGTGGGAAGGGAAGGGAAGGGA
>VXBR01010627.1:7621-31917 GCA_013400215.1 Cisticola juncidis
CGCACCCCGTGCAGACCTTCATCCCCGGGATGAGCTTCCCGTACCGGCCCATCCGCTAGCCCGGGGTGTCCTGGCTTCCCCGGGTCCGAGGGGGCCTCACAGACAATCCAAACGCCCGGGAGCCGCGTTTTCCCCTTGGGAGCCGCATTCTCCTGTGCCCGGGAGCTGCCCCGGGAGCCGCGTTCTCCTGTGCCGGGGAGCCGCATATTCCTGTGCCTGGGAGCCGCGTTTCCCTGTACCCAGGAGTTTTCCCGTGCCCAGGAGCCGCGTTTCCCTGTGCCCGAGAGCCGCCCCGGGAGCCGCGTATTCCTGTGCCGGGAGCCGCGTTTCCCTCTGCCCGGGAGCCGCGTTCTCCTCTCCCCGGGAGCCGCGTTCTCCTCTGCCGGGAGCCGCGTTCTCCTCTCCGAGCAGAGCCGAGCCCCGCCGGCACCGGGGCTGTGCCCTCGGGCAGCGCAGGGGCCGCGCTGGGTCTGGGTGTGGGGGAGATGCTGGGGCACTTCCCAGGGACAGAAGGAGGGGATGGGGATAGACAACATCAATTCCAAACCTCTGCAGCGTGTGGAAATTGTTCTGCTCCAAGGGTGTGATAGCCAATCGTGCTTTGCAGCAGCACGGAGCTGTTCACAGCACGGCTGCTGTGGCTGTGGGAGGGCCAGAAGGGAAGGCCTTGTGTGATTTTTTCCAAGCTATTCCACTCCAGCCTGCTTGTTTCTTTGTAAATGTTTGTATCTATAGCTACAGAGTATGTGTACACTGTATATTTTTGGAAGGCAAACGTTTGTTTCGAAGCACAAGGTAGAGTAAAGCAGCATTTCCTATTAAAGGAAACAATTTAAGAAGCATAAAAACAAATCTGCTGCTTTTTTTTTTCAGACAAGTAGAAGAATTAGAACAATTTCAAACAATTGGATTATTCTCTTTCCAGTGATTAGAAGGTCCAGCTTGTCAGGCCTGTGCAGGGCTGGGGACAAAACCCATCTGTGGCTGCAGTGAGCTCCCTGCTGGGGAAATGCTCTGTGCACACTTCAGTCAGTGCTGCCTGAAAATCCGGGGTGAAATCCGGGCTGTTTTGTTAATGCTGGCTGGGAAACTGCCCAAAGGCTGGCAGTGCTGTGCTGGGCAGCTCCGAGTGCAGCAGGGAATGCAGGGACTCATCCTGGGGAGCACAGCAGAGTGGCCAGAGGGGTGAGCAGCCCCTGCATTGTCTTGCTGTGCTTGTCTGAGCCCCCTCTGCGGGTGAGAAAGCAGGAAAAAAAGGGTTTTCCTGCAGGTCAGAGAGGGTGACAGGGACCTCTGCTGCTGCTGCTGCTGTCCTCGTGAGGAGGTATGGACCACTGGCTGCAAAAAAACAAGGGGCAAATTAGCTGGAAGGTGGGAAAATCTGATCTCAATAAAACAGCTGGCAAGGAAACTGCACAAATGGAAGGTTAATAATAATCATGGAGTAGTTAGGGTTGGAACAGACCTCTGGAGGTCCCCTAGTCCAACCTCCAGTTCAGTAGTTGAACCTATAATAAAAGTAGTGTCTTTAGCTTTTGGTCAGGCAGTTGGACTAGGCAGTTGTTGTAGGTATTCTCTGACTGAAATATCCTGCCTCATCTCACTTTTTAGAGCTTCAACAAGGAAAAACCCTTAAGAACTTCTGATTTCAGGATTAGAACCATTAATGGTATCAAGTCCTTACACTGCATGACAGTTCTCCTGCCTCCTATTCCTTTGAAGGACTGGGGGAAACTTCCGGCCAGGTGACCCAGGGGCGTGGCCAGCCCTGCCTCCTGTTTCCCGAGGGCCTGCGCTCAAGGATCCCCATTAATTAGCGCTCCCTTAATTACGGACCGCGGGCTCCGCTCGGCGCCGCCCACGTGGCCTCAGGGGACCGGCGCGCCTCTGCGCGCATGCGCGGCGCCCGCGGTCACGTGCCCCGGCGCCGGCCAATGGGGAGACGCGTTACTGCGCGGTGCCCCGGTTGAGGAAGTGCCGGGGGTGCCCGTGCCCAGCGTTCTCCGTCCGGTTCCGCCGCCCGGGATGCGCTGAGGGCGCGTCCGCCGCCCCTCCCAGGTGAGCGGGGAGGGTTTGGGCAGGGGAGATCTGTGGTGGGTACGGGCGCTGCCGTTGCCACGGCGATTTCGTCCGGGACGGGCCCGGCGCAGTCGCAATGGCAACCCCGGCACCCTCTCTGAGGCCGCCGCGGGCCCGGGGCCCTCGGGATGCGCTCCCGTCCCTCCCGGTAACCGGAGAGCTCCGTGTCCGTGTCCGTGTCCGTCTCCTCCGTTTCCTCCCCCGCGGCCGCGTTTCCCGGGGAGGCCGGGCGGTGTCGCGGGTGCCGGACCCGGCCGTTCCCCCGGGCACAGCGGGGCTGCGCGGGGTCGCTGGGCTGGGTTTATTGGTTGCTCGGTGTTTCTGAGGGCTGTGCTGAGGCCGCGGCATTGCCGTGTCCAGCCAGGAGCTGAAACGCATCCTGGACAATCCACTCTTAATTACAGACATCAGATTATTATTGTGTCCCACTGCGGGCTGGCTGAATGTTTAACTGCGCTGAGTTTAACTCGGCCGCTGTGTACCCGTTGGTTTATCCCGATTTTGTTGTGCCACAACAGCTCCCAGCCCTTTCTGGGTGGTGTTGCTGAGCTCCTGAACCTTGGCCACGCTTCCCTCCCTCTGGCCTTTCATTCAGAGGCTTCAAATATCTGTACCTGCCTCAGATCAGTCTCTCTACAGATGAGGCTTTTTCCCTCTGGTTGTTCTGATAATTCCCTGTGTCCTGCTTTGCTGCTGAGCCACAAATGTTCTCAGGGAGCTCACTGTGACCCTTCCAGTGGTTAATACAAATTGGAAAGCTGGTGTTCCTTCAAACTGCATTCCTATTTAATCTACCAGCTTACAGTTTTACTTGGCTTTTGGCACTGTGGGAGCTTTCTGCAGCTGACAACAACTTTAGATTTTGCCATCCTGGAAATCTGTGCCCTATCCCAAAGGATCACCAGGCAGTTTTGTTGCATGTCTGTTCTCTCTTCCTCATTTAGTTATTATGAACCTGCTGAATGGATTCTCTGTTCACTGTGGATTCATCCTAGATGATCTTAATCTAATTAATTCTTGTAATTAATTTCTTTTAATCTGCCACAGCCTCTCTTTCTGAGGTCAGTATCCTCAGAAGTCTTTGTGGAGGACACGTGGGAGCATTTTGGGAGCACTAGAGCACAGTGTGTTCTCAGATTATCCAACTGTCTGCTGGAATAAACTCCAGCAGGTGTTTCACAAGTGAGGTGAAAAAATAATCCAAAAAAACCACCCCAGAACCCCAACTGCTGGGTCTGTCCCAGTGTGTGCTAATTAATTGTGAGCTCATTTACCAGATGAACCTGAGCAGCCTCTCCCCCTCAGAAGCAGGACGGGGATCAGGATTTTACAGCAGAAGGTTTTCCCTTGCAGGTTATAAATCAGTTCTTTAGATCTTGTGAGCTGCTCTAATTGGTGTTTCCACCCCTGGTGGCAGAGGAAGAGGAGCAAAGCTCAGGAGCAGAGCTGGGACAGTGTTTTGCTCTTTGGAGCTGCTGCTGTTTCTCTCAGCAGGTTGTTCAGTGTGCTTAAGGCAAATTGACTTCTCATGTGTGACAGGTTGCAAAGTGGCTGTCCTGGGAATGCCTCTCTAAACCTGTGGCATTCCTAATTTCCACTTCTCTTCCTAAACCACTGCCAGCCATCCTGACTCCTGGTGGCCCAACTGGATATCAGGATGTGATGAAACACTGTGGGAACTGCCAGTGGAATTCAGGAAATGGTCTTTGGCCATGAGCCTTTAACAGAGCACGTGCATTTATTTTTATTTACAAAGTCTGGTGCTTCTCTCGTGTCTGGTGTTATTTCTTTCCCAGTGTGTTTGATCTTTGTTTGCACATGGGGATGGGGTTTTTGGGGGTGTTGTGAACAGGGGTTGGGCCAGTGTGGTGTCAGTGAGTCAGTGCTGGGCTCAGAGCCTGGCAGCTGATGGGAGCTGCTCCTGTCACGCCATTCCCTCATTTCCTGCCTGTTTCCCACCTCTGGCCCCCACCCCAGCCACTCCCAGGGTGATTTATGGAGTGAGCAGGTGAAACTGAAACTGCAGAGGCTGCGCTGGGTGCTGGTGCTGTTGGAAATACCTGAGGAGTCCCAGGGGAAACTCAGGCCCTTCCTGGCAGGGCTGGGTCAGGGATCCTGGTGGCTCTGTCTTCCTGCTGGGCTGGAGGCAGCCCCGAGCAGGGACAGGGATTCCCTTCAGTGTCCAGGGGCTTTTCAAGAACCAACTGGGATTCAGCTCTTCAGAGTGACAGCAGGAAAAGATCTGCCTTAGCTGAGCCCCTCCTCTGCAAACCTGGAAGCCACGTGCTATCCAAAATCATTCTCAGAGTGGGATCACTTGTTGCTTTTTGATAAAAGGTAATGTCAACTTGGTTTCAAGAGACAGCACGGGGGCTTGGCTTTGCTCAAGCTTTTCGGTCTACAGACACTCTCACATTAATGTGATAAGTTAGTTAAATAGCATTTGTTAATTTGTCTCAGAAAATTATATACTTTAAAAGAGCTTTACTACATTAAAGAGAACAGCTAGTCTGAAAGTTAGTAAAAACTACTAAGTTTAAAAAGAGTTACATTCTTTAAAAGTAACTACATTGCAAGTAGTAAAAACAGAAAGTCTTTCTCTCTTTCTGTAACATCCCAGAATTTTCTGCAACGTTTATCCTTATCTCTCACAATCACTCCCACCTCCTGGGTTTTAGTCTGGTGGCTTCAATGCACAGTGTTGCAAAAAGACTTTGAGCTTCATGTCTCACTCTGTGTCCCCCCACCCACTTTCTTCTCTGCAGAGAGGTAGGAACAGGAGCTGCGCAGTTTTCCAACATTGGCTTTTAATTAAGTTTTTTATTTCTGCTTCTCAACTTATTACTGTGGCTGTTAGAGTAGACACCTATGCCAGGATCCATTTTAAATGTTGTTAGTTTAAAACAGCAGCAGTGGAGCTTTTGAGTTGAACCTGAGTGTCTCATGCTTGGAAAATTGCTGGAAAAGGAAAGGAAAAGGAGCCATTTGGGCTCAAATTTTAAAGCTGGGGTCTTGGAGGGGTGTTAAGTTTGGTGCACTTGTCTGACAACTGAGGAACAAATATTCTGTCAAGCTTTTTAAAATTAAAAAATATATACTTTATTGGAAAGCAGCTTGTTTGCAGTACCCTCTGAAAGTTGTGTTGGTGTCTGGTGTGAGGGTGCAGGTGGAGGGACTGGGTTTTGTCAGTGCTGCTCCATAATGAGGACAGTGTAGGAAATGGAGGCAGCCTTCAATTCCCTTCTCCAGGGGTTTGTAGGCTGCATTTCTGGCTGCTTTTCACTCATTACACACATTTTCTGTGTGGCTGTTTATTCCAATTCAGAAAGGGCCTCCAGGTATGATGGATCATTTGGGTTTTTTTGTTTGTTTTCTGGAGGAAGAGGTGCCTGTTGCAAACTTGCTGTGTATTAAATCTCCCCTCCAGCAAGGAGCTTGGTGCCAGTGTGCCTCTTCTTTGACCCTTGGGTTTGAACTCCCCACAGTGCCACTGTCACAAAGCAGATTTTCCCTTCCTCCCCTTAACAAGAAAAGATTTAACTGCAAAACCCTCTTAGAGATTCTTGTTTGCCATTCCCCGGAGGAATTGCTGTATCTGGGGCAGCAGGAAGCCAGGCCTTGTGCAGTGTGCTTTAAAGACACTTTATTTGGGGACTGGCTCCTGTGAAATCCACAGCTCCAGTAATGTTTCCAGAGCTGTAAGGTGAGAGACAAGCCCAGAAAGCGACCCACATGCAAAATATTAATATTTCTGCTGCTGGGAGTCTGACAAGTTCAGCTTGGAGTGTGCAGAAGATCAGGGGCACCAGTTTAAAAGGATTTTCACAAACAGTAAGTGTTCTTTCTTTCTAATAAATAACCACTGCTTGCCACAGGTAGAACTGCATTTTGCCTTCTCACTTCTAAATATCCTTTTGGGGACTGTTTCAAACCCTGATCCTTCATGGCAGGAGGCCAAAGTGTTAATGGCAGTGATTCAGGGTGCTTGGCTTGGAGACTGTCAGTGCTGTGGTGTGCACACCTCGATGTGAGCAGAGTGGAAAACTGTGTGGAGCTGGAGACAAGGCACAAATGTGTTCTTAGAACGGTGTTCTCAGAATTTGAGAGCTGAGGAAAAATAGCCTGAGCCATCTGGGGTGAGGCTGTAGGAGCAGGGCTGATTGCCAGGGTGGATTTCCAGGCTGTGTGTGAGGTGCTGCCTCCCTGGGGTCAGAGTTCAGCCTGCTCTGGCCAAGCTCCTGTAGCTGTTCCACACGAGCAGGGGGTGATACCCAACTGCCTTGTTTGGTGTATTTGGTGTTAGGGGGGAGTCTGATTTAGCAGTGATCCAGCAACACCCTGAAATCACAGCAGAAGCTTAACCCAGGGATGGCAGTGTGTGGTTGGATCCAAATCCAGTTGTGATGCCTCTTCCTGGTATCTGGGTGCTCAGGAAGGAGTACACAGGTTGAAGCCTGCTTTGCTTCCTTCAAAATTTACTTTTTTAACTGTCCAGGTTTTATACTCTGGGCTCAGCTGTGTGTGTGTTCCTGCCATGTTGGTCTGGCTCTCTCAGGAAGATGTGATTTTTATTAATTGGCTCAGGGCACCTGGCAATTCACTGGTGCAGATGTCTCATCTCAACACAAGGTTACCCTCCTGCCTCCCTGGGGCTGAGATGAATTCAGCTTCTTTACAACACAAGAAAAACTTCCTTTTCCTCGAGCTCACTGGGTTTTACCCTCCTCCACTGTGGGGTGCTAGTCAAGCACAATGCCCTGGATGGATTTACTGCACAGGAAAGTGCAGGCACTGACAAACTCCTTTCTCCAGAGTGATGTTCCCGAGAGAATCCCATCAGTGCTTGGGCTGTGTTTGGGGGCAGGAGGGATCCAAATGCAGGGCTGGATTAACCCTGTGTGTTCCTGGTGTGGCAGCCTGGGCAGCTGTGCCAGGGCAGTTTCCTGCACAAAAAGAAGCTGCTATTGAAGGAATTTAAATATTGAGGAGCTCCAAGTCTTGAGCTAGTGCACACTTCTGAGTGAGCTGGGGTCCACGAGGGGCTTTGAGGCTCAGTGCTTTTGATTGTGGTAGAAAAGGCAGAAAAATATGGATCAAGAGGTGTTCTGGGCTGTTGTAAAGTGACATAATCAGAGCCTGCTTCCACCCACGTTATTGTGGGTTTTCAGACCAAGGCATGGAATCAGTTTATTGTCCTAGATTTCTCATTAAGAATCTCACTCATCCCAAGCTTCTGCTAATGTAGGGAATTGAGTGTGGCACTGCTGTGGGGTGTGATGAGTGTCAGGGGTGGAGGTGAGGCTCAGTGTGTGACATGAGCTCCAGGCTCTGCTGGTTTGTGTAAGGAAGGGGGAATGAGGGGAGCTGTATCCTGCACACAGCTTTGTGTGCTGCCTCTGCCAGCTGAGCCCCTGTGGCATTCCTGGAAGGAGCAGGAGCCTCACATGGATAAACAGAGAGTAACAAATGCCCTGTCAGGTGTGCTTGCACTGCACACTGGCAGAGCTGGGGGTGTTGGCAGCACATTTGATGTCCCAACTTCCATTTGTGCCTTTAGATCCAAAGGAGCTGGTCTGGTTCCAGGCAGGGTGAAGAGATTTGCTCCTCACTGACATTATGTGGGCCTAAGCAACCTGATCTAAGTTGGGTTAAACCCCAAAGGGTCTTTCCAACCTATGTTTTTGTTATTCTATGACCATACGTGAAGTAGCACTGAGAATCTGTCAAGCCAAGTATTTAAATATCTTCAAAAATTTGGCTCCTGCTGCCTGGTGAATGTTGCCCTATGTCCTGGAAGCACCTCTTTGAGATTCTTAGTAATGAATTGATGATATTTGATATTTTGAAATCCAGTTGCACTTTCATTGTATTAAATGAAAGGAGCTTGGTGACAGAGGTGTGTATGTGGAATATTCCCTGTGAGACCAGTAACCTAAAACCACAGTAAGCTGAAAATGAAATGCAGCAGGGAAATCTTTACTGCTTTGTGGAATTAGACTGGTTCAGACTGAATGGTTTAATGTAAATCAAATCCTCAGTGCCAGATGGCACAAGGTAGAGAGACTTATAGCTGTGAAAATTGCTGTTTGTGTTCTGGAAGATAATAGCAGACTTTTTGTTTTGGGTACTGCGGTGCTCAGTCACAGCTAAAATCCTGCATTTTGGTAGCTTTAAAATTCTCCCTGGGCTTTGTTTGATCCTATTTACTTACAAGTGAGAGAGGATGCCAAATGTTATTAATTTTCTTTTTCCTGAAAATCTTGTGTTATTGGAATCTGAGGACTGTTCAGATTGTAAACAGGGATTTGGTGGAGCAGCACCTGTGGTGTGAGGGTACCAGGCACAAGGAATTCCCTCTCTGTCCCTGTGCAGATCTCCCAGGGAGTGTCTGTGAAGTGGAGCCCCTGTGACACATCCTGCAGTGCTGGGCAGGAGCTGACAGGGCCAGCAGGGTGGTTTGGAATCCCTTCCATTCCTCTGGGACAGCCCCTTTGTGGTGTGTCCTTAGGAATCATCTGCAGGAATTTAATCTTTTCCTTCTGTGGAAGGGCAGCGGATAATCCTCAATAATCCAGCAGGAGTGTGCTCAGAGTGAGTGCTTGGAATTCCCAAGGTGCAAATCTTCATCCTGGATCTGTGAGGATCCACAGTGCTGAGTGTGGGAGGTGTTGGGACACTGGGCTGGCTGTGGGTGCCTGCAGGGACAATTCTGAATTTTGGGATCCAGTTATAACACCCACAGCCTGCCACGGCCTCTCTCCATCCTTCCCTGCAGCTCTGCTGCTTTCTGTAGGATGAATTAATCCCAATTAGCTTTTAAGTAAAGTAAAAGGTATTGATGAACTTCGATCCAGCTTTGTTTCTGCAAGTGAAGAAGATTCCTTAACGTTGGTTTTTGTGTGAGCACTAAATTTAAAGTCAATACATCCCTTACTGGGAATTAGAGTTGTAAACAACGCTAGTTACTATTTGTTTGACTTTAGTCTTGGATTAGCTGACTTCTATTCAGCTAGGAAATTCAGTGATAGTTGTTGCTAGATGATAACATTTTTATTTGGGAATTTCATGAGCTTATGTGCATGGAAGCTGAAGTCAAAATTAATGAAACCAGCATCTTGTTCACTGGTGAAATCCAACTCATTGTGCAGGATGCACAAGGCAGAAACATTGTTAAAACGTGTCTAAAACAGTGCTAAACAAGGGAAATGTCAACCTGTAGAACCACTTGGCCAGGTTTTTGTAGGTATGGAAGTGCTCAAGGGATTTTCAACACATTTGAGCAGCTGCCTGCCACAGCATCAGGCTTTATCCTGCATTTGAACACCCTGCTGGATTAAGAGGGCTGGTTCTGTATGGCTGCCTGTCTCTCTAGAAATGTGATCTTATGTAGATTTTATTATGACTTTTTTAAAATACAAGAACTCTAAGAGGCAGTGAAGACCTCCTGCTCTTGAGAAAAGCTTGAGCTGAGGTGTCTTAGCTGTGAAGTAACTGCTCCATGTGAATAAACTGTTCCTGCACCTGGCTCAGCAAGAACTGCTCCTTCCTGATAGGACCTGGGGGTGCTGGTGGGGGAATATCAGTGCCTGTGCTTGGCTCCATCATCCTGAGTGAGCAGGGACAGTTCCTGGGGGTGCTGGTGGGGGAATATCAGTGCCTGTGCTTGGCTCCATCATCCTGAGTGAGCAGGGACAGTTCCTGGGGGTGCTGGTTGGGGAAAATCTGTGCCTGCGCTTGGCTCAGCAAGAACTGCTCCTTCCTGATAGGACCTGGGGGTGCTGGTGGGGGAATATCAGTGCCTGTGCTTGGCTCCATCATCCTGAGTGAGCAGGGACAGTTCCTGGGGGTGCTGGTGGGGCAATGTCAGTGCCTGTGCTTGGCTCCATCACACTGAGTGAGCAGGGACAATTCCTGGAGGCCCTGGCATGGCTGGAGCCAAAGGCTCTGCTGCCTTTTAGACAGAACTGTGAAATGCTGCTCTTTAGCTCATTATAGCTACAGCTTATTAATGCCAAAGATTTATGACATCATTTATAAATAGTAAGTTCAGGCCTCACAATGTACTTTTTAAAAAAATTATATGTCAAGTTGGCTTATTTAGTAATACATTTACTATTTCTTTTCATCCAACTTCCATTACTGCTAAATATTTGTCATTTCACCAGTTCCTCTGAACTACCCAATACACTTGAGGCCAAAACATTTTGCTAGATTTGCTTAATAGAGCAAGGCAGAAAACTAGTAAAAAATGCTTAAAACCTTTATGGTTTCTGGTATTTTTGAATTAATTTGTTATGCATTAATATCTACAGTTTTTAGGTAAGAAAGGGAATTAAATGTTCAGTTTCCAGCTCTACTTGTTCCTGACTGCAGTATTTTGTACGAGGGTGTCCTCAGAGCTTTTTCAAATGTTTATCTGCACTATCCCTTCACAAGCATGAAATGTTAAATGAAATGTGAAATGCTGGCTCATTTTCTGATCCTCCTGAGCAAGTGGTTCCTGTTTTTACAGCAGGGTGAGGTCACTGTGTCCCCAGGAGGGGAGGCAGGGGGTGATGTTGGCCATGTCACCTCCCAGACTGTGGCCATCACATGAACCAAAGGCTGACACCTGAGAAAAAGATATTAAAAGCAGTAAGGTAACTTCACTTTGGCTGTCCAAAGTGCCTTGAATTAACCACATGTCCCTGGAGCCTGCATGTGGCTTCACAGGAGCCACCATTGGGTCTCAGAGGGCAGAACTTGTGTTGTCAGTGTTGCTGCCTCTAAACCCTGAAGGGTTTAGAGGTTTTACCTTCCAGGGGTTTGTTTTACACTGATTCTGGTTTTGTTTTATTTTGGGCTTTCAAACGTGTAGTTTGTCCCTTTAAGTTGTCTCTAAAAGTGATTCTTAGGTCACTGTGTTGGCTGAGACTCGAGTTCAGGACTTGGCTGTGCCAAGGACAGCATTGCCACAGGCTGTGCCCAGGGCCAGGATCTGCTCTTAGGTGTTTTTCCAGGAATCCCAGAAGACCCAGAGGCTGTCACCTGGCTATGAAGGGAACTGATTTGCCTGGAATTTCTTCTCTCTTGGTC
Organism: Cisticola juncidis; assembly: GCA_013400215.1. Taxonomy (NCBI): domain Eukaryota; kingdom Metazoa; phylum Chordata; class Aves; order Passeriformes; family Cisticolidae; genus Cisticola; species Cisticola juncidis. The sequence continues at coordinate 18,776 of VXBR01010627.1, forward strand.
ATAGCAGCCCTTAGCAGAGCTCCTCCAGCAGCAGGGACACCTGGCCAGGGAGGAAGGGGCACAGGTCTGCTCCCTGAACCCCTGTGGCAGGACATGGTGCCACAGGGGTGTCCCAAATGTCCTTTAAATGTGCTGGAGCATCTGGATTGGGTCACATAAAGGATAGAACAAACACAAGCAGCAGTGGGTGTCTGAATTTGAGGGGAGGGGCATTATCCTGTTCAGCTAAACAGTCCTGGATTACTGTTTTGAGGCTGGCTTCAGCTGCAGGATAATGCACAATGCTTGCCCAGCTCTTTGAGAATATGGTGTTAAATACACACGGACTAATCCTCATAGGAATGTGTCCTGTGCTGCCTCTGCCTCCCTGGCTGCCCTGCCTTTTCTGCTCGTTAGCAAAACCATGGCTCTGGCACGGTGGTTTCATTTCTCTCTGATTTATTAATGCTGTGAAGGGGTATTCCCTTACAGGAGCACTGAAACTTTGCAAGAAAAATGATCCTGTGGTGTGTCCCAGCTCTGAAATGGCTCAGCAAAGGGTCCAGCAGGGGGGGCGGGGCTGGTCAGACTGGGCTCCACAGCATCAGAACCAGTGGTGTGGATCTGCTGAGCCTCAGCCAGCAAATGTTTGCCTTTCCTTCTTCAGGGTCCCACGGGGCAAAGCTGAAGCTTCTTAAAAGGTCACCAGAGGCTGGGGGTGGGGAGTGTGGGCACTGCTGGGAGAGGGAACAGATCCCAAGTCCGGCCTCTTAGCCAGCTCTGGGAGTGTAAAAGAAATTTTAAAGGCAGCAAGGAGTGCAGGTTTTGTAGGTGCTCGAGTTGTTTTGAAACTGGTGCCTGTGAGTTCTGTGGGCTGCTCAGTGAACATGCAGCCACAGTCCCAGAAAATAGCTGGGATGCTTTTTAAGGAATTCTTTGGAGAGGAACAAGTGATCCATTTCAGCACGGAGTGACTGGAACTGGCAGAATCACAGAATATGCTGAAAGGAAGGGACCCATGAGGATCACAGAGTCCAGCTCCTGCCTTGCACAGGACACCTGGGGAACCCCACCATGTGCTTGAGAGCTTGTCAGAGTTGAGTAACTTAATAATTTATAATTAATTGCTAAATGGTAAGTTTGGCAACTTAAAACTGCCCAACTACCAATTGTAACTTTGCCAGTTACAATCTTCGTGTTGAAGCTACTCAAATGGCATATGCAGTCCAATTTAAATCTGTTCCTGTTTGAGCTCTGAGCTGTAAATCAAGAACACTGAAGAGCTGAGCATCCCTTTTCACAGGAGGGCATAGACAAACACTGCTCTGTGCAGCTTTTCCCTTATAACTCGGTGCTTAGAAACCAAGACTCGAGACTCTTAAAACTGGGAAAAGAAAGTAACAAATTTAAGTAATTTGTTTTTGTTAAGGGCGGTGGTTTTGGTTTTTTTAATTTGCATCCTGGTCTGCTTCTTTTAGCTGGGAGGGTCAGAGTGAGAAAGATGAAGGAAACGACTCCTCCTGTCTCCACTGGCCTTGTCTGTCTCACATGGGGATTTGTCCTGTGTTCTCCAGTGATCCATCAGCACTACAAATGCTTTTACAACCACTTCAGCTATCACTTGTTTCTTTCCCTCTGGCCCTTGTTAAAAAGGGCTGAAGACATCGCAGCCAGTGTTCTGTCTGTGCTTAGCAGATCGTGCAGGGCTGTGGAGAAAAGGTGTCCTGGGATTTCTGTGTCTGAGCGCTCTGTGCTGGGCTGGGAGGAGCTGTGGCACACAGCAGTGAGGGGAAGTGAAACTGGATCTCATTCACCAGCATAGGTTAAACAAAATGAACATTTTAAAGGTTGGAATCCTCTGCTTATGTACCCACTGGAGATGGCAGGGTTGTGCAAGAGGACTTTCTGAATGTTCCTCTAGCAGTGCTTCCTTTTTAAGCCGTTTGTTCTGTTGTTTTAACAAAGTGTTGGTCCTGCATGGATGTTTGAAGAGCTCCATGTAACATAAGGTACAGTTGGCACACTGCTGGCTCATTTAGTGGCCCTTTTGGAAGGGCTGGTGCTCACATGCTTCTTGCCCACAGAGTGACCAGACTGTGCTCCCAGGGACCAGGATTTACCTGGATGTGGGGCTGGAGGGGTGGGTCAGGCTGAGCTGTGGGCTGGGCTTGCCCACGGCCAGTACAGCTTTGAGTCCCTTCTCAGGTTAACGCTGCCGTGTTTGCTCCATCTCTCCTGAACACTCACCCTTGTGGGGACAGCAGCTCCATCCACAGCAGGCCCTGCTGGTGCTGCTGGCTCAGCCCTGTCCCTCGCTGCCGTGGTGTCCCCCTCGCTGCCGTGGTGTCCCCCTCGCTGCCGTGGTGTCCCCCTGGCTGCCGTGTGTCCCCCTCAGTGCCGTGTGTCCCTCACTCCCGTGTGTCCTTCCCTTGCAGGCGTGAATGACAGAGGAGGTGCCCCCGAGCGCCCTGACGGATGTGAACCTGCGCCTGCTGTGCCACGATGACATAGACACGGTGAAGCAGCTCTGTGGAGACTGGTTCCCAATAGAGTATGTAGAGTGTGTCACTGCTGGGGTGGCATGTGACACCTGGGGACACACGGTGCCAGCCTGCACTGCACAGCTCTGCAGCCCCAGGGCAGCAGCAGGCTGGGAATCTCCTGTGCAATCTGCTGGTGTTGTTAAAGGGCCTCTGCTCTGTCCTGCAGCATCCTGCAGTCACCAGAAACTTTCTGTGTGTGGGTTGGGCAGGAGAATGGGCTGTGTCATTAAAGGGGTGGATCAGCTTCTTGAGAAAGACTGAATGAGATGGGGAAAGGGGGACACCTCCAGGAAAAGGAGAGCATCCTGTGCTTGTGAAAGGAAATTGTGTCCTGGAGCATGGGGCTGGGACAGCACCCTCAGAGCCCAACCGAGCTGGCCTGGAGCTGTTCCTGAGGGGCTGCTCTCAATGTCCCGGGGAACTGAGCAGGATTTCCCTTGGGTCACTGTTCCTCCTGTAGTCTGGCTTAAAGCTGATCTCAGCCTGGCCAGGCCAGCTCCCCAGACCCACATTTGGTAAATGCCCATGACTGCACAAGCACAGGAGCTTTTCTGGGGGACACTGACAGATTTTTGGCCTAAAGCATCCAGGGAAACCACAGCTATATAGACTTAATGGATTTTTAACTTTAGCTTCACAGAGAAGGTTTATAGAGGATTCTAGCAGATTATAATTAAGATTGAATAAAATGTAGCAAATCAGCGAAAGCATTCATAATATTTTGAGTTTGTAGATTCCTTTTAAAAGCGAGACATGCTGAACTCTCACTTGGAAATAAATGAACATATATTAGTTTCCCTTTAGTAGCTGTGGAAGGGGGAGGAGAGCTGGAGGCTGGTGGTGTGATTTGTTTTTTTCCCTATCAATATGTAGCATTTTTTTTACATGTGTATCAAATTAATGATATCCTTACACTCTTAGATGAGGGCAGATGGATCTTGCTTTTAAAAATAACTTACTAAAGATGGATGTGAAAGCTCTGGGCAAAGAATGTCAAATGAAAATGTGATTCTCTTAGCAAGGCAGGAGGCCATTACATGATGCAAGAACCCATGGCACCAAATGGGATGCAGGAGCTGTTTCCAGTTGGGGAGCATCCCATGCCTGTCCCGTGGGCTTTGCATCCACAGACACTCCTGTTCCTGTTCCTCCCAGGTACCCTGACTCATGGTACCGAGATATCACTTCCAACAAGAAGTTCTTCTCCCTGGCAGCCACGTACCGGGGCTCCATCGTGGGCATGATCGTGGCAGAGATCAAGAGCAGGACCAAGGTGCACAAAGAGGTTTGTGACTGCCTGGGCCCCAGAGGGACAGAATTCAAATCCACCCCCTGCCATGGGGATGGGACCTATGTGGGCTGGGGTTTTCCCTCCCCTGTTCAGACATTTGATCCTGAGTTAATGTGAGGAGTGAAGCTCGTGCTGATTTCCAGCTGATGGGGCAGGGGTGGGTTGTGGTGCCACAGAGGCTCCTCCTGCTGGGCCATGGCCCCGTGGGGAGCTGAGGGATCAGATCCTGCAGGCTGATCCATGGCTGCTGTAGCTGTGGGAGCACAAACATCTTTTTTTCTTAAGAGCTTCCTTAGCTGTACTGGGTGAGTCACTCTGGTGACTTCCTGCAGAAACTCCTCCCTTTACACAGTCCCTGTCCAGCCCTGAGGGGAGGTGACCTGTCTGCAGGGAGCTGGGACTTCAGAGATAACAGAGCTTGGAGGCCAGCAGAGACAGTCCAGGGCAGCAGAGAGGGAAAGAAGAGATGGTCAGTGAAGACAGCAGGGGAGAAGAGCACTAAAAAAGCAGGGGCAGGGCAGGGCCTGGAAGGGCCTCAGTGCTGAGGTTAAACAATAATCCCAACATGCACAGGAGCTGAGAGCACAGAGTGACCCATGGGTCCCTTCACCTCAGCTGTGTGGCTTTAATCTCAAAGCTCATCAAAGTCAGAAGCTGCATCTTCAGCAACTTCTACAAAAGGCTCTTGTTCCAGCCAAGCTGAAAGCCAAGGAATTCAGGCAGTGCTCTGGGCACGTTCCCAGTTGGAGCATGGAACGTGCTCCTTGTCCTCCCCAGCAGGGCAGAGCTGACACAGCTCAGGTGCAGCCTGCAGGCCACAAGGACTTGCAGGGTTGATGTAAACACTGCTGGGTGACTCCAGAACTGGCACTTTGAGTCCTTCTGGTAAAGAAAGCAACCATGTTCTGTCCCTAAACCCACAAATAATGTACATAGGAAAAGGCATGGTCTGTGTTCCTCCTCTGGGAGGATGATGTGAAAACAGCAATAGCCCCGTGCTTGTGTATTTTAACTTCTGTTCCAAAGCTTCAGCTGAGGCTGTTCAGTGAAATGTCCTGCTTTAGCCTTGTTTCAGGTGTTCCAGTGCAGGGTTCTTGCTTTCTCCTGTGCCTCCCCGGTAGCCCATTAAATAACCTGTCCTATCTCTACTCAGGATGGAGATATCCTGGCTTCCAATTTTCCTGTGGACACTCAAGTTGCTTACATCCTGAGTCTTGGAGTGGTGAAGGAGTTCAGAAAACACGGAATAGGTAAGGTGTGCTGGGTGCCAGCTGTTGGTGTTTGCCAGATGTGCCCAGTGGGAGCTGCAGCATCTCCCTGCAGGATCCCAGTGGGAAATACCCTGGTACCAGCAGGTGGGGTAGTGCAGGTGCACTGGGAGGTTTTTACTGGGGTGGGCACAACACAATGTGCAAATATTTGCAAAGAGCACAGGCCTGTGTCAGTCCTGTTCCCAGGGGCCAGCTGAGCACACCAAAAACTCACACTGCTGCTGCTGAGACTGCCTGAAAGTGTAAGGACTTCACCCAGAAGCAGGGTTGAAATTACTTTCTTTGTGGGTATTAGCAGTCTGATCTCCAAAGCAGAAAACAGAGCTGCTTTTAATCTTTCAGCTTCAACAGATAGAACAAACTGTGAGAAAACCACAAAGGGAACTGGAAAATAGCATCACTTGTGCCTGATTAGATCCTGAATGTGCAAGTCAGCTCTGATTGTTTGGTGCCACATGCAGCATCCCTGCAATTTCAAACCCTGGAGTCCGAGAGGTTTCTCTGCTTGGAGCAGCTCTGTTCTGTCACCAAGTGCTGCCCCTCTGGTGCCATTTCAGGCAGGATGGGGATCTTTGATCTGCCAGGTTTGGCAGAGTGACCCAGGTGCACACCTGGAGTCTCTTCAGTGGATATGGGGATAACTCAGCACCCCCAAGTCCTCCCTTCTCCCCCAGGTATGTCTGGACAAGTATAAACTCAGAGGATACAGAAAGAAATGACCACAGAGTCCTTGGTGAGAGCAGTGTTTAAATCTTCCCTTACAGTGCCACTGCAGAGAACGTTCTGTACAAAGAAGGTGGTAGCACAGAAAGATGTTCACAGAGGGTGGTAAAGAGGTCTTTCTGTAAAATGATGGTGGTTTTCAGTCTCCTCTTAATTTCTAAATCCAAATTTTTTTCCCCAGTTCCATCTTGCTGGATTTTTCTCCTTTCAGAGTCAGTATTTCCTGTATCCATTCCATTGGCACAGCGTGTTGCTGTGCTCTCTCAAAAACTTTGAGCTTGCACCTGTAGCAGCACAACCTAAAAAAAGCTGCTGCTGCTTTCTGTGAGACCTTTCTCTTGAGTTTTTCTAGTGGTGTTTGAAGCTGTAGCCTTTCATGCAGGAGGCCGTTCACTCCAGCCATGCTTCTGAGCACTAAAGCTCTGATTTTCCTCTGATTCTTGTAAAAGGGTTTGATTTTTCATTCTCTGCTGTTCTTAAACCACAGAACAGCTGGATTTCTGAGAGGCAGAAGACTGGAATATCTCATACCAAAATGGAACTGCTCTGTTGTCAATGTCTCAGTGGTTTTTTGGTCTTGGCTGATGTAGATTCTCACTAAGTAACAAAAGAACATGAAGTCAGTGCTGTTGACTTTGCTCTGAAATCCTGTGGGTCCAGCAGGCCCTGGGGGTTGTGAAACAGCAGCTGCCATCTCCCCTGGGAGCTGGGCTGATCTTTCAGCCTGGTGTTACCACAGCTGCAGGGAGAGTTCCAGTGCAGGTTCTGCTGGGTCCTTCATTGCTGGGTCCTTCATGCCATGTTGAGGTGGTGTGGATGAACCCCCAGGTCCTGTCTCTTGGGGCTGGAGTGTTCCCTGTACCCTTCTGGTTCTTTCTGCAGGCTGCAGCAAATCCAGATTGGATGAGACTGTCTGCACTCCTCCTTAGAAGGCTCCTTAAAATCCCAGCAGTTCCTAGACTTTGATTCAAGTTCAGCAGACACAGGACAATAATCTGCTTCTGAAGTGCTGTTTTGACACTCTGCTGTATCAAATGGCTTTAAAATAAATAAATGTATGGGGTGGAACTGATACCATTGAAAAGGAGTCTCTGACCTTCCCCAAAGCCAGGAGCTGCTCTGCTGGGGATGGGCACTGTTGTCAAAGTTCTGCCTCATCCTTGTGGTTATGGAGTCAGAGGTTTGTGTCTTTACAATCTCTGGGTTTTGAAGCTGTGCTCATAGGTGAGACCACATATGAAAACCATGGAAGGTCCTGTGAGAACTGGTTGGGGTTTGGGGTCTCCAGGTGTGTGCAGCCATCCCTGGTGCAGGAGAGCTCAGCTGGGCCCCACAGGAGGGTCCTGGGGCTGCACACACTGATCCTGCTGCTTTCCCCCCACAGGTTCCCTCTTGCTTGAGAGCCTGAAAGATCACATCTCCACCACGGCCCAGGACCACTGCAAAGCCATCTACCTGCACGTGCTCACCACCAACAACACAGCAATAAACTTCTATGAGAACAGAGACTTTAAACAGCACCATTATCTCCCCTATTACTATTCCATCCGAGGGGTCCTCAAGGATGGCTTCACCTACGTCCTGTACATCAACGGCGGGCACCCCCCCTGGACAATCTTATATCCTTTCCCTGCAGGCTGCTGAGCAGAGGCCAAGCCCTGTTTTGGGCTACCAACAGCAAAGTGTGGCTACCTGTGGGAACTGAAACCCGCTCAGATGTGGGTTTAAGCTGAAGCCAGAAGGAAGGTGATGTTAGAGTTACTTGCAGCGAGTTGGATGCCAGTGAGAGTGAGTGCTGGTGTTAGGCCAAGGTCCTGGGTGTGCTTTGGCTTGTAGGGTGCAGGATTTGGCCAGGAACAGGGCAGAGAAAGGCTTGGTCTTGCTTCCTGTGGCCTGGGATCCCCTGTGAGTCTGGGCTGGGCTGGATCTCAGCAGGCTGCCCCCACACTGACTTAGGGGGTTTGTTTCAGGTCAAAGGATCATGGAGAAGAAACTCCATCCTTCCTGGGTGTAGCTGGGCAGTTCCAACCTCCCAGGGCAGGTGTGTGGGTTGCTGTCCTCACAGGATCTTCTGTGGGGTGCAAAGAGAACTGGCAGCTGCTTAGAGGAGGTATTTCCCACATGAGCTGGAGCTGCCCTTCCCAAATTGCCATCCTTTACCTGCTTTTGACAGAGAGGTGGAGGCAGTGAGTGCAAGGAGCAGATCTGACTGAGCTGTGCAGCCTCCACGGTGTCAGGGGTCCCTGCAGGCAGCGCAGGTCCAGGAGTGATTTATGTTCTTTGCTGAGTTACAGTGCAAGTGTTGCTGTCCTTAACTGGTGGCCACTGACTACCTACAGCACATTGGCTCCACACTGGCCAGCCTGAGCCCGTGCTCCATTCCCCAGAGGATATACAGACAAGCCCAGAGCCTCCTCTGCAGCCTCCTGCCCTGGTCTGGCATTTCTGCCAAGAGCAGCATCGAGTACAGCCGGACAATGTGAGGGGCTGGGCATGCACAGGAAGCACAGGTGGGTGCTGGGGACAGCTCCTTCCCTGCCAGGGCCCCTGCTCTGTGACAGATCCTGCAGTGAGCCCATCCTGCTGCTGGGAAGGCGTCTGGGCAGGGCTGTGCTCAGCTCCAGCAGCAGCTGAGCTCCTGCTGGTTTCACTGGAAGGGAAATCAAACCCTGCCCTTGTTTACTTGGGGTCCTTTGGGAGCCCAGACCCCAGCAGCAGGGGCACCCTGCAGTCCCTTTCCCTTTCCCCCTGCTGGAGCAGGGTGAGCACCCGCAGAGGGAGCCGTAGTGACTGCAGCCCCGTTTGCTGCCAGTGCCACTGTCACTGTCTGACACTTTCCCCAAGTGTTTCCCTAACACATCTGCCCTCTTTTCTTTCCCTAGGATCGTTTGTCCTTCACCTGACACCTGGCTCTGCACTGGTTCCAGTGACGACAGCCCGGGCTGGGCCTCCCTGTGCTGCTCCTCAGGGACCGACCCTCGGTAGAATCCCCCCTGGGCTGCAGCCCCGGCTCCCCGGCGGGGCGGGCCCACACTCCGTGCATGTTGCACCGTCCCCGCCGCTCCCTCGCCCCGGTTTGCTCCTCCCCGTGCCCGGGATGTGTCGGGGGTTCGGCTGCTGCTCCTGCTCCATCCGCAGCTGCTGAGCTCAGCTGGGGGAGGTTCGTGGATCTGCACTGAGGAACCATTGACAGGAACGGGAGAGCCTCAGCAGGCCCCGGCTGCCAGGGCAGAGGGAGGGCAGCTGGGATGGGGAAAGGGGGGAATGGGAATCATGTTCATGTCCTGCCACAGCAGCCAGCTGCTGGTGTGTCCTGTGGGTAACTTCCAGGGAGAGCAACTGCCTCGCATGAGAAACTACCCAGCCCCACCAGCCCCCTCTGGAGTGATGTAAAAAGAAGCATATAATTCAGGATGCATAAAGTAGAAGGCAGGGAATGAAATTGCTATTTCATAGTGAAATATATATGTATTATACTGTATAGACCTTTCTGCCTTTGTCCAGGATGGAATGTAGCAGGGGAGGGGAGCTGGGAGTGTAGAACCTGGTCCAGAGCCCTTCCTGGCTCCAGGCTGGATTTTGCAGGATCTTGAGGGATGGGATATGTGCAGAGAACACAGCAGCTTTTCCTTGCTGAGGATCCCCTCCAGCTGCTCTGTGTCGTGCTTTGGGCTGTGGTTTGGGCCCCTGTGGGCTGTGCAGGGCAGTCTCTCATTGCCTGCCCGTGTCCTGGCTCATGTGCAGCCTGTGGGGGCCCTGAGCTGCAGCCAGGCCAGGGGCCCTGCTCTATTCCCATGGCAAATCCCTCTTCCCTTGCTCAGCACCGTGTTCCTTATTCCCACTTCATGTTTTAACTGGGGCTGGAGCAGAGGGATCCATGCCAGAGGAGGGCCTGGGTGGGCTGGCACTGCCAGCTCTGCCAGGGGCTGGGCAGGGCCTGGGGGTGACAGTGGCTCAGGCTGGGCTTTGGAGGAGCCAACGAGCACCTTCTGGGTTTGCAGCCTGGATGGGCACAGAAAGCCCTGGCAGTGACTGAGCCCCTGGTGGGAGTTCACTAAGAGGAGGAGGCAGGAGCTGAGCTGCTGTGACCAGTGCCAGGCTGGAGAGCAGGCAGCCCCAGGGGCTGGCAGGTTTGGTGTCTGGGAGCAGCACCAGGCTCCTCTGGGAGGTGCTGGTCCTTCTGGGGCTCAAAGACAAGGTAAAGAGGAGTCAGAGAGGGCACTGATGGAAACCCCAGCCAGGGCTGCCCTCGGAGTGGGCCTCTTCCATCCCAGATGTCTCTGGCTCCCCTCAGTTCAGCAGTGCCCGTGGCACTGGGCACTGGGCAGGCAGCTCCTCTCCCAGCCCCAGTGCTTCCTCAGGGCCCTGACAGCCTTTCCAGCCTCAGTTGTTACCTCAGTTTGGGGTATTTTCGTTTATCCACTTTTACTGAACACAGCGTTGAGTGACAGTTTCTTTAGCAGCCCAAGCCCGTTTTTTCTCAGCACTTGCTTTCTCTGGCCAGAATGGGGCTCCTCTCTCCTGACTGCCTGGGGCTGGTGTGTGTCTGTGTCTCCAGCTGCTTTCCTGCCCCTTACACAGCCCAACCCCACCACTCGAGCCCATCCCAAGGGAGCTGTGACTGGTCTGTGTCCTCCCACCACCCTGTCCTGAGGTGTCAGCCCTGTCCTCACTGTAGTCCATTATTTATTGAAGAACCTCTCCCTAAACATCTTCAATTAAACCAAACCTTTTTTGAGTTGTCTGTCCCTGCAGAGATTCTGCCTTTGACGAGCTGCCTGTGCTCTGCCCCACGGTGGGGTGACCACAAACCCTTTTCTGTGGGGCTGGGGGATCCTGGGGGAGCTGCTGCTGCTCCAGGCCAGGGATGAGCCTGGAGCAGGCAGAGGGGGGACAGGGAAGGGGAAGCAGCTGAGCCTGCCCTTCCACAGGGACTGCAGGATGGGCGGATTTTCCTAAGGCTCAGCTGAAATGGACGGGGCCTTGTGCAGCTGCAGCGCTGGGCTCCCCCCAGCTGTCCCCACTTCAGCCACGACCAAGGCCCCTCCTGCACCTGGGACAAGCTGCCCCCAGCCCCTGCCTGGAGCCCTGGGGAGCACAAGCCCTGCTGGGGTAACCCAAACCAAGGGCTGCAGTGGTGCAGAACCTGAGCCAGCCCACACCTTCCTGCCACCCACAGCTCCAGCCCTTCACCTCTGACCCGTGTGCTCCCCAACCCTGCATCTCCCCAGCTCTGGGTCACCATCAGCTCTGCACCAGCCCTCAAGAACGATCCCAAGAGGTAAACTTTGAGCAAAGCCATTTATTCCACTTTCCTGTTCCCACAGATCACCAGGTAGGGACCCACATGAGCATCCCCAGCGCCCCAGAGGGAATTCACAGCACGGCTGCCCCACGGTAGCAGCACCCTGAGAGGGAGCCTGGCCACAAACAGGGGCAGAGGTGCTTGACCAGAAGCCCCAGGCGTCAGCTGTGCCCAGCGCCAACACAACCACGTCCAAGTCGAGACAGGGCATTTAAAAAATTACATGTTTTGTTCTTACAAATGAAAGGGGGACCTGACAGCAGCAGTGTGTCCCTGAAATCAAAGCATAATTCTAAGGCTCTGGCATCCTCACATAAGCACATGAACTCTCTGCAGGGGCTGTGCAGGTTGATCTGGGAAGCTCGCTAGGAGTTTAATGGCCATAAAAATAAAATCGCTTTTCCCTGCTTTAGACAAACCCAACCCCTCCCAGCCGGGCAGTGGGATCGCGTGGGCAGCCACTGCAGCCAGCACGGGTCGGAAAGTTAGAAGTCTCTCAGCTCACCCACTTTTAACTGAGCGCCACCACGGCGGCGTCAGTCCATCACATCACCCTGCTCGGCATCGCCCAGCCCCTGCTCCAGCGCCTCGGCCCCCGCCAGATGCTCTGCCAGGGCCTGGCCCTCCAGCCCCACCAGCTGCTCGGCCCCCGCGTGCATCATGCCCGCGTGCTCTGCCCTCTCGCCCAGCTCGTTGCTCGTTGCCCGCTCGTTGCCCGCCTTGTGGTGTCCTGCCCCCCCAGAGTGGTCGATGGCCCCCTTCTTGGGCCTCAGCGTGGCAGCCACCGCCTCAGCCAGCTTCTCCTCCGGCACCATGTTCAGGATCTTCAGGGCAAACAGGAGCTGGAACTTGGCAGTTCCTACGAAGGAGTTGGCCAGGAAGTTGGGCAGCCCACCCATGCGATCCTTCTGGGTGTAGAGGGGCACACGGACCATGCCCATCACCTGCAACAGCACGGGCACAGCTCAGCAGGGGCCGTGGTGACACCGGCCCCCCGCCCCGCACCCCCTCTGCCCCACNCGCGTGGGGACACCACGGCTGAGCCCCGAGTGCCCCTGAACCAGGCCACAACCCAGCGCCCGCTGCCTCTGCTCACGGCTGCCGACACCCACCGGGCGCCCCGAGGGCGCGCGGGGAGGCCCCGGCGCTCGCGCTCTGCCCCGGCCACAGCAGGACAGCTCTGCCCGGGAGCAGGAAGGTGCCCCCGCCCGGGAGGAACTCGGCTCACAGCGACATCACCACACCGAGGTCAGGTCCAGTCCGGGGCACTCGGCCCGGGGCAGGGGAATCCCCCCGGCTGCAAACGGCCCTCGCCCGCATCCTGAGGCCGAGCGGTAACACGGGGGTCATCCCTGCGTGGGTGGACACCGGGAAACGCTGAAAGCTCAAGCCTGCTACGCTCTGGAGCCTGCGGCACGACCGCGGCCGCGGTTCCTAACGCCAATGCCACGGGCGGTGCGGGCACCTGCCGCCGGCAGCTCTACCTGCGGTGCATTCCCCGGCCGGGCTGGCCAGGGCAGCCCGGCAGACCCAGGAGGGAAGCGGTGCCTTCCCTGGGCTAACTGAGCTCGCACACCCCTCCCGGGTGTCCCACCTCCATCCCGTGGTCTCGGGAATGCACCGCGCTGATCTCGATGGTGTGCAGCTCCTCCAGGGTGAGCTGCCTGGCGTAGAAGTGTGCCACCACGCGATGTGGCCCCTCTGTCAGGTGCGAGCACAGATAGTCAGCTTCCGTCAGGCGCACACAGCCTAAACCCAAGCCCAGCACCCGATTCAGACCGTCCTCCAGGGACCAGTAACGGCGATCCACGAACCCCCCGGGAAAGCCCAGCAGTCCGTCAAATCGCATCTGCATCTGCAATAGAGGCGCAGGGTGTTAATGGGCACGGCGCGGCCCCCGGCGGGGGGCGAGGGGGCGTCACGGAGGCCTCCGGAGGAGCCGGAGGAGCGCGGGAGGCGTCGCGGCCGCTCCGTCGCGGCCCTACCAGCGCCGGCGCATCCAGGACCGTTCACCGACAGCGGCCCGGCCG
>VXBR01010627.1:33046-51083 GCA_013400215.1 Cisticola juncidis
CGCGGGCTCCGGCGGCACGGGCAGGGTCCGGCCCCGCTCACGAAAGGCTCTGCTCGTCCTCCAGGTGCAGACGCGTCTGCTCGAAGAGAAGGGGCTGCGTGGGGCTGCCGGTGCCGCGGACGGGGAGCGTCTTGGTGAAGTCGGACGAGCCTGGGTGAGGAGAGAGAGTTCAGCCTCAGCCATGGGAGCCCTGGCGGGGTGCTCAGCCATCCCTCCTACCCTGGGCTGACCGCAGGAGATGGGGCTGGAGCCAACCACTCATGCCCTCAGGTGCAGGCTCAGTGTCAGGGTGAGACACAGGACACTGAGGGGGGACACGATCTGCCACAGCCTGCGGGAAGCCAGCAGGGGATGGATGTTCGTGGTGCCCCGGAGGCAGCAGAGCCCACACTCAGCAGAACCCAGTGGGGAGGGGTTTCTGCTGCCCTGCCTGGTGTCCTGGCACTCAGGGGCAGCAGGGATGCTGTGCCAGGAATGGGAAGGGACTGAGGACAGAGGCAGCAGTGCAGTCTGGCTGGGTTGCTGCCCCTCCTTCCCTGCCCCAGTGGCCAGGACCAGCCCCATCCCTGCTCCCTGCCAGCATTCCCAGGAGGGCCCTGCTGCCCCGCACAACAGGGATGCATAAGAAGAACGAGAAGACATACCAGCTTACTCCTCTATACCAACAGAGCAGGAATCAGGACCCAGTGCTGCCCAAGACAGGAGGGAGGAAGGCAGACAGAGAGGGAAGGAGACATTAGAGAGGTAACTCAGAACAGACTGCGACTCTACGGGAGAAAACAGGCTGCAACGACAACAGTCAGAGGTGAGGACAGCGCCGTGTCCCACGGGCGTGCTCAGAGCACGGCACATTGGGACCGTCCCCGCCTGACAACGCTGCCCCAGTCCCCCGGCTGCCGGCCCAGATGGATCCCCTCCCTCCCCCAAAAGCAGGAGCACATTTGGGGAGCACACAGGAGGCCTCTGTCACACAGAACTGTGCCAGGGAGGGGCTGCGGCCCAAAGAGAAGAAAGGAGGGGAAGGACAGAGACACAAGGGCGAGGGAGGAGGAGAAAGAACTGGGGCCAAGTTCCCTCTGTAGAAGCCCCCTTGCCCACGCTCACTCTGCCCGTTCCAGCTGTATCCCAGGGCTGCGGGGCACAGCTCCACAGCCCCCCAGCAGCCCCGGCCTTACCTGGCAGGAACACGTCCACCGGGGGGTCGCTCTCGGAGCGCGTCAGGCTCCGGCTCTCGCCGCAGCCGCCGTCCTGCAGCACATCCTCCACCGAGGGCGGGCGGCTCCCTGCAACGGCCCAGAGCGCCCCCTCAGCCCCGGCACCGACCGCGGGCGCCCAGGGCCGGCCAGGCTGGAGTCTCCCGTGTGAGGAAGGTCCCAGCCCCACTGATGTCCCACGGTGCCGGTCAGACCGGCCCAGGTCACAGGGCTGTCCCTTCACGTGCAGCCTCGCAGCCCAAAACGTGCCCATCGCTCCTCTTTCACCCCATCCTTGTTCCCTGTGGGTGCTGACTGAGCACCAGAGACCCTCCTCAAAGACATAGAGACCCATTCTGTGCCTGCTGCTGTGGATGTGCTCTCACCAGGGCCCCAGGGGTGTCCTTACTGGTGCAAGCACAGCTCATAGCATGGAAAGCTCTACTTGAGTATAGCCCAGAGCAAGGTGATACGTTTGGCAAATAAACCAGGGAGTCCTGTGGACTTTGCTCCCTCACCTCCAAGAAAAGACCCCAGCACCTTTCCCTGGTGAAGAACAGAGCCTCAGAGATGGGCTTTAGGAGGCTGGATGTTTCTGAGCTCGTTTGTTCATTCCCCAGTTGTCCCTTGTCCCACCACAACAGCCCTGAACACGAGCCGAGGTCTGGCTGCACCCACACCTACCCTGCTGCACCGATGAGGCCTCCTCCATCTCTTCCCCTGCCACGCTCTGTAAGGAGGGACAGCACAGGTTACTTTTGCAGCTGGAGGCCTTTGCTGTGCCCTGCTCCTGCTGTGGCTTTCTCCAGGGAGCTGTGCTTGGGGCTAGGCCTTGTTCCAGGGCAGGAACAGGGGCATATCCCAGTGCTGTAGCACCACAGGCTGGGATGGAGGGGTCTTACCAGCAGTGAGCACTGGAAGCTCCTAAGGCCCAGCTCCCACCCCTGCCCCAAACTCTGCCGGGCTTGCCCAGGATGCTGGGGAAGGTCAGCTCTGCAATGGCTCCAGCTGAGTGGTTTTATACTCCCAAAGAGGTTTGAGGACGACAGGGAGTGGCTATATCCTTCCCCATGGAGCACTAGGGGTGAATAAAGCAGCCAAGACTTGGCTCCAGGCAATGGCCCTTCAGGAGGCACTTCCCATGTCCCAGGAGAGCTCTGGCTCAGAAGCCCCCAGCAATCCCACACTTACCTCTGGAGAGCTGGTCTCCCTCAGGACCAGCTCACCCCCACTCAGCACCGCCTGCGAGTCCGAGTCCTCGGAGAGCTTCTCCTCATCCTCCTCGTGGATGGGGGATGAGGGAGACCGTAGTGTGCTGCAGCAAGAGAAACTCCAGCTGCAGGGAGCTGCCAGCACCCTGGGCCTGCAGGACTTGGGGCAGCACAAGCCAACTCTCATGTGCAGGAGCTCAGACTGGGGAGCTGAATTCACCAGGGTCTCTGGCACTGGGCACATGGAGAACAGCAGCAGCAGGGTGGGACTGAGCCAAGTGGTGCCAAACTTTGGCACAGCAGCAAGAACCCAGGTCCCATGCTGCTCCTCCCTTCAGGGCTCCCTTCCCAGGTGAAATTCTGGGCTGGAGTGCAGTGAGGATGGCCAGGAACAAACCCAGTCTGATCTGATCTGAACAGCCCCATATCTTCACCTAAACCATCATAGGGCCAACAGAGGAGCCTTCAAACAAGAACTACAGGATCTCAATTCAGCACTTTGTGCTCTGAAATCCAGGTTACTTCCCTCCCCATTCCTTTGCTCCTGAGGAGCTCCATGGAAAGCTGAAATCCAGTAAGGTTTGGACATGAAATGTAAATTCTAGGACTAAGTGCATTGGGAAGGAGACATTTCCATCCAAAGTCTTTACTGTGGGGGTGGTGAGGCCCTGGCACAGGTTGCCTAGAGAAGCTGTGGCTGCCAGGGATGTCCCTTGGACACAACCCTGGAAGTGTCCAAGGCCAGGCTGGAGAGGGCTTGGAGCAACCTGGGATAGTGGAAGTTGTCTGTCCACAGTGAGGGGTGCAATGAGATGAGCTTTATGGCCCTTTCCAACACAAACCATTCTGTGATTCTATGATTAAATTCTCCCTGTTAAAAACCCTCTTTCTTTTGGTGACAGAGCCAGCCCTTTGGAGACACAAGCTGTAACCTCTGGTTGAACACGGGGACAATGTCCCAGTTCTTTCCCTGGCACAAGTACCTGCTTGTTCCATTCCCCTGTGGGAATGGTTTCTCTCCGCTCAAGGACCCCTAGAGCTTCTACCATGTAGTTTGACCCTTCCCTCCCTTTCTGACCCCATTGGCTGTGTCCCAAACTGCCCCTCCCTGGCAAGAGCTGAGAACAGACTCTGTTCTTCTGTGCACGCCCTCTTTCCCTCTGGAGACCACCTGGAATAAACATCTTGATCTGCAGCTGAGGGTCTGAGCCTCTTTTGGGTCCTTTATCCTGTCTGTGAAATATTCCTCCAAAGCCTGAGAAGGCCTGAGCTAGCTTGGAACTTTGGAGGGGTTCAAAAGGATTTATTTCACCTGCTGGCCTCCTAAAATTCGGAGTTGCTGTGCTAGCAGTGATAGGACCAGCCAGAGCCCTCTCCTGGCTCTCGGTGCGTGTGGCCACCGAGCCTCGGGGCTTGCAAGAGGAGCGAAGCCGCGCCCTGCTGACCTGTCTGGAGACTTGGAGCACTTGCCCTTCTGGTGGGCGCCGTCCAGGGCTCTGTCCAGGGCGGGCAGCGGGCGGCCGGCGGGGGGCGCCCCGTCCCCCCCGCCCGGGTAGCCGATCTCATCGTAGAGCGGCGCCGAGGGCATGGAGGGCGACGCGGAGCGCAGGCCGTTCAGCGCCTCCAGCAGCGAGATGGGCTCGTAGCCCGCGGGGATGTTGTCAGAGCTCTGCAGGGAGAACCGGGGGGATGTTAGGTGTTATAAATGTGAAATGGTTAATTCATGTTCTTATGATAAATAACGAATTGGAAACTGTAAACTTC
The DNA here is from genome assembly GCA_013400215.1 of Cisticola juncidis. NCBI lineage: Eukaryota > Metazoa > Chordata > Aves > Passeriformes > Cisticolidae > Cisticola > Cisticola juncidis. The sequence goes on from VXBR01010627.1 coordinate 37,215, forward strand.
TGTAAATGTGTATGGGATAGTTGTGAACGTGAGCTACAGGGTGTCTCCTATCATCACGCTGAAACAAAAGGCAGGCACTGCCTGAGAATGTCTTGTCCAGGAACAGAAAGAGGATGAATGGAAGGCGTTGGGAGAAGAGCCTCAGCAGGATGGCCTATCAGTGGACTATCAACGCTGCTGGCCGACCCCCCCAGCTCCTGCGAGAGCCATTAACCATATATCGATTATTCATCAGCCACGGAGACAGACCCGAAACTGAACATTAACACTCTGGCCAGAGAAAAAGAACTCCTTTCAGCCTGGTCGGAGACACCCATGGACTTGAATAGCTAACACGGACACAAAGGAGAATATGGGGAAATATTGCCAGAGGGGAATGAAGTGTATTTAAACCAAGCCCCGAAATGGGCACATTCATGACCCATAGGGGAGGCAGCACAGCCAGGTCTGTGTCTCACGGGTCACCCTGGGCATTTTCCCGGGCAAAATTGTCAAGTATCTCCGCTGTTGGTGGGTTTACCGAAATTCTGTGATTCGATCGTTTGTGTTAATAAACCAAATTATTTTAATTGGAATACTGAATCTGGCATTTATAACATTAGGGAAATATCACCAGGTTGGAAGGGCCCTGCCCCCAGGCAGCCCATCCCCACAGCCACCTCTCCAGGACCCCTTGGCTCCTTCCCTGGGAGCAGCCACACATTCCCCTCGGGCTGCAACGCTCCAGGCAAATTCCCAGAGCAGCGCTTGAAGAGTGGGCATCCCTCTGATGTGCTATCAAGAGCTGGGCAAGGAAGGTGAGAAAGCAGGCTCCTAAAAAGCTGCTATAGAATGTTTGGATTTTCTCCCCTGAAAATGGTTGAGACCCTTCCAGCTCAATGAACACCCACTGGTGCTCCCAGCCATGGAACATGCAGCTGTCTCACAGCACCACCAGTGTCACCAAGGCAGAGCTGGAGGAGGGGAGCATGTGTGCTCCAGCTGAGATGGCTTCTGAGGCCCAGGCCAATTCCACTTCTCCCATGTCCTCTCAGCTGCCAACATTGGCTCCATGCACAGCCACCTCTGCTAAAAGGCAGGAAAGGGATCACAGAACCACTGACCTCGTAAGGAGGAAGGAAAACCACACCAATTCCCATTCCCTCTGTAAATCACAAAGCTGACAGTCAAAGGGACCCTTGCAAAGCCCTTAAATCAACACTGGTTTAACTCCAGAAATCCTCCTGCTCATAAAGACCCTGTGGACACACAGACAAATGGGGTTTATGCTGCAACCCAGGAGGCCACAGGCAGCCCAGCCCAGCCTGATTCAAATCAAAAGGTGACATTCCCACAGTTCAGGCTACACTAAATTGAGATGTTTCAGCCCTGTGTGCTCAAGGAGGTGGTTCTAAGTGGTACAGAGGATGGCACGGTGCTGTTAAGCCTGGCCATGAACCTCAACAGCTTCTGTGCCCCATGTCCCACTCACACCTGCAGATGAACCTGCCCAGCAGCCCTTTCCAGCACAGCCCTGATCTGGAGTGAGCTGAGTGCTGAAGTGACTCACCTGTGGTCACAGGAGGAGCTGGGTCTGATGGGGAGGGAAGAATGAGAGGGACCTGGGACAGTCACAGACCAACATCCCAGTACTGGTCCTGTGAGGGTTATGAGCTTTGGAGATAAACAGCTCAGCTAAACAAGGAATGGGTTCCCAGTGCTGCCAGCTGTAGGTGCTGGGGCCAAAAGCCATCTCCAAAAAGCTTTTCATCTGTAGATGGCAGCTCAGCTGCATTATTCTGTGTACAGAAAAGTCAGGGAGACAACCCCACTTGCATTCCTGTTTGGGACTTTTCCTCCTGGCTGTGCAGAGCAGGCCCTGAGGGTTCAAGGGCTGCCCACTGCTGTGGTGAAAGCCCAGGTTGCACAGCACAGCTCAGAGGCTGGAGGAGGATTTCCCAGCTCCAACACCCTCATGAAGACACCACTCTCTTCTGGGACACTCACACCACACCCCCAGAACACTGCCAGTCCCTGTGGGAGGCTTGCAGAGAGCCAGATCAAGCCAGAATGGCTTCAAACCTGAACCAGCACCAGGTTTTCTCCAGACCTGACAAGCCCAGCAAGCCATGTTCCTACAAGGCTGAGCATCTGAGCTTGCTTGAGCAAAAGGAAACTGCAACCTCCTTGACAGAGATGAGAGCCATGGCTGCATTTGATGGGAGTAAACAAAGAGGGCACAAAGCCTTCCTGGCCTGGGGGCTCCCTCACCTCTCCCCTTCCCATCTCTGGACCCCCACAATTGCCATTCAGGCTGTCCACAGCACAGAACTTGAGTTACACACTCCCAAACCAACTCAGAGGGTCCCAGCCAAGACAAGCTCCATCCTTCATGTTCCCATAAAAGCAAACCAGCAAGACCAGCTCCAGCTGCACCTCTACATCCCAGCACCACAAACCACACCAAGACATGCCCACATCAAACTCCCAAGGGGATGAGGGAAGTGCAAGGAAGCTTTTGGGTGAGCTGTGGGGACTGCAGCTTGCTCACAGTCGTATGAAGCTGTGAAAACATCTTGGCCAGGAACCACAAATCAGCCAGGGGACAGTCCCTGAGGGTAGCATCAGACCCCTGTGCCAAGCTGCTTCCTTTTTGCTTGTTCCTCCACAGGCAAACCAGGGATGTCAGTGAATATCTGTGCAGGGTGTGAGCATCTCACTGCCAAAGTGAAGGATGTGGAGTGTCACAGCCTGGCAGGGGCACAGGCCAGCCCCAGCGTGTCAGCAAGCCCTCGTGTGTTACACTGCCACGTGCAGGTGACACTGCTGGCACACAGCTGCCAAGTGCAACCAGCCCAGTCCACTTACTGTTCTTACTTCCCTCCTAGGCTTCCTGCTGGGCAGGGAGACAGAGCTCACCTTAAGGGGTTTAAAGGGGTGCTGTCAAGAGAAAACCATGTTTTAAAGAAGTTGTTTCTTGAGGTTAGTGACAGGAAGAGACACACAGCATCTCCTCACCTCGCTGCAGGTGACAGCACCCGTGTCCTGCACAGATACAACCCCTGGGGCTCCTCCACCACCCTATTCCTCAGCCCCAGCTGAAGGCAGCAGAGGGCAGATGGATAAACCCAACCTTTTTCTGTGACCATTTCTGTTCCCACGAAAGCCTGTAGGATGATCTAGATGCAGTTGTCCTTCTCCTCATTTTAATCTCAGTGTCTCACCAGAGCCAGCTGTGCAACAGCTCTGCTCAGGCAATGAACTGCTGCCCTCATGAGCCACACTGGGGACATGCAGCTGGTCCATGACCCATCCCACATCCCTCAGCTGCACACCAAAACACCCAGGGAAGATGCCACAAAGAGGCCTTTCTACTCCCATGCTGGGAACCCCAGTGCCAAGGGCATTTCATCCATGTGCTGCCACAGAGAATGCGTGTGCAAATCAACCTGGAACCTCTCTGTGCTGTGAAAACCTCCCACCCTGTCATGCCCAGAGTCTGACACTTTTCTGTTGGGCCAGGCAACAAGAAGCCCTCTCATCCTGAGAGTTCTGTGAATTTGTTTCTCCAATCCAGTTTGTTACTAATCCAGTGGGTTGATAAGAAAAGGCAGTGCTGTTTGGGAAGCCCTCAGCAGAGGGTCTGACCAAACCTCCTGAGGTCCCAGGGCCACCAGCCATCAATCCAAACAACTCCTGCACCCAGCAGCTGCTTGCTCAGGCTGAGCCCAGGCTGAGCCCAGGCTGCTCCCAGGGGGCACCAGGTACTTACAGAGTGCTCGTCGTGGTCCACGCTCTGCGCCAGGACAGGGCTGAAGGACACGGGTGACAGAGCCCCCGGCTTCTTCCGCACCGCGCGGATCTGCAGCAGGGCTCGGAAGGCTGCGAGAGAGCAGGAGGGGGTGACTGCCCAGCCCAGCAGGGCCAGCCCTGCCAGAGCTCCAGCCCTGCCACAGACACTGCTGGCACCAGGGAGCTCCCCTGGGCATGGGGATCCCCAAGCCAAGGGATGGGGTCGGGCTCCCAGTCCATTGATGCACACAGGGAAGGGATCTGCTGGCTGACAGAGTCTGGTGCACAGAGCCCTTGTGGAGAACAGGCACTGCCTGCCCCAGAGCAGTCATGGACAGGGTGCTTCAGCTACTGTACAAGTGTAGAGGCCCAGAACAGTTCCCCTTAAGGCTAAGCCACAACAGGACAGTGAGTAAAACATGAGCTTGGCCTCAGGAGTGCACTGCATGCACAGGTTGGGTGAGAGAGGGGGTGGTTATAGGGGCTCCTCCTGGCAGCCTGCCCTGCCCTCACTAAAACCCCCTTGGGATCCTTCAGCCCCACAAACCCCAGCCCTGGGGTCCAGCTGTGGTGGTGAAAGGCTCAGCTGGAGGGTCAGTGGCTGTACTTGTGTCTCCAGCACAGCCACCCCTCAGTCCTCCCACACCACAGCTTTGACCTCCCCTCCCTGCAGATCCCTTCTATCTGCAGATCTTTAATTTTGCTTGTTCCTCTGTGCCAAGGGCACATACAAACGAGCCAGACATCTGTTCTGGTGCAGCTGTGAGAACTTGCCAGGCATCTCTCAAGTTCTTGTTGCACCCAGCCCCTTTGAGATCAGCCTAGAGCCAGAGAACAGAGGTACAGATCTATCCTTGCTGCCTCTGCACTCCCCAGAAGCAGATTCCCAGGAAGTCCGAGATGGGGGCATTTTCCGAACAAATACAACTTACTCCCCTACAGCCTGCAGATGAGATAATGCTGTTTCTGTATTTTATGATGTGCTACTTATAGTCAAAGTTGTCTGGCATTTCGTCTGGTGAGATCTTGCTTTTGGTTACTGCTCTTTGCCATGTTTGAACTGTTTGGACTTAATTTCTCAGGCCAAACATCTGTCTTAGGCTCTTTATTTCTTTCCCTGAGAACTGTCAGTTAGAAACAATCAAATACCTCAGAGAGCAGGGTGTAAAATGCACACTCTGCCCCTTCCAGCAAAACCACAGATTTCTCAAGGGCCTCCTGTGCCTCTGTGCTTTTGAGAAAAAACACAGAATTTAGCAAATGCTGCCTGAGTGTTAAAACATGTATTTAAGTTTTTCCATCTTTTGGGAGCTGAGCAATGCAGGGGTTAAGCAAATCCTCGTAACTCCTGGCAGAGCAGAAGACTCCAAACTGACTGTGATCTCATCCCTGCCTCCTGGTGAAATCCGGGTAAGGTTGGAAGATGATTTTAAAAATTCCTGCTCTGTACTTGGACAGCCCTCCAGTGGTGCTGGCTGCTCTCTCAGCCGGATACCCTCAGGATAAAGCAACTTTCCATCACCTTCACCAGAACCAGAATGTGCTGCTGACACAGCACATCCCAGAGCACCTGCACCTTCAGATCCACCCTGGGGACAGGGTGAGTGGCACAGGACAGAGCCATTCTCCTCTCCTGTCTGAGGACACTCAGTCCAGGTGCCGGGAATCTCCGGATGCCAGGGAGAGCAGCAGCACGTGCAGTGCTGACCCTGAAGGGCTGGGGTGGTTAAGGGGCTCCCCCTGGCAGCCCACACTGCCCTCAGATGCCAGGCAGGGCTGGGCACTCACGCAGCCTGCAGATGGGGCAGTTGTTGGCCTGGTAGCGCAGGGTGTCGGCGCAGGAGTTGCAGAGGCAGAGGTGGCGGCAGGGCAGGATCAGGGTGTCCCGCAGGTCCGACAGGCACACCACGCACTCGTTGCTGTTGTCGCTGTTCTCGTCGTCTGAAGGCTGCAGGGAGAGGTGAGGGGTTGGCATCAGAGTGGTGGGGGCTGTGCCAAGCTGCCTAGGGACAGGAGCCTGGGGGGATTTCCCACTCAAAATTTGGGAAATTCTGTTTTTGCAGCTCTCAGCAGGGGTTCCTGATGGAAAGCAAACTGAGCCCTGCTCACACTCCTTTCTCTCGGGGCACTGCACAGTGAATTCATGGCAGAGTTGTCCTTCCCCACAGCCATATTCTGTTCAGAGGGGACACATTTTGGAGCAGGAATCCCCTTGAGTGAGGCTGACCAGGAACAAGCTCCTGCCTCCCATCCTGGTGGCTCAAGGGCCAATAGGGAAGAGAACTCTTTGGCACTCTGGCCTATCTTCCCCACAGAGAGAGCAACCCCAAAAGGAATCGTGTGCTGCCTGTCATTCCAGCCATGTCTAGCCCAGCTTCCACAGGTCCCTGAGCAAGTGAGTGATTCTCCTGCATCCCCTTGCTGGCACAAGCTCTGAGGCAGCTGCAGCAGAACCAGCCCAGGGCGCTCACCTGCCCACAGCTACCCTGGTAAAAGGTTCAGAGTGCACCCATGCAACATGAACGTGCCTCACACCCAACTTTCCCAGAGCTCTGTAGATTAGATCACAGCTGTCTCTGGACACTGGCAAAAAACTCACTCTTCAACCACAAGACTGACACCAGAAAATTCCACAGTGTCCCACTGCTGTCCCAGGAGCTGTGCCAGAGCCCTCCACAATGACCCAGGATGGGTGAACCTCCACCTCCACCTGGGGCTCCTCTGGTCACCTAACACGTGCCAGACCAGGGCAACTCCAGTGTAAACAGCAATTGTGCTGCTGCCACATCCTCACCCAGGCTTTTTTTGGAGGAAGAGCAGGCTCTCTGCTGTCCCACTCACATGGTTTGCTAAATAAGGAGGAACAAAAATGGCCCCAGGCCACTTGTCTGATGGGCCAGGAACATGGGATTGCTGGATCACGAGAATCATCACAAGACTCTGGAAGGCCCAAAAAGAAGCCCTCAATCCAGTTAATTCCCTCCCCCAATCCTGTGCAAGAAAAATATTGGAAAAGACTTCTCCCTCCTGCCTCTTCAGGTGCCACCTGCTGAGGTAGAGAGGTAGAGAGGGATCACAGGATGCCCTGGGCAGGGCACTGGAGAGGAAATCCTGCTTGCCTTGCTCTGTGGCTACTCCACTGTGAGCAAATCATAGACTCCACACCCTGGAGTGGTGTGACCCCAAGGCCAGCACTGGGTACCCTCCACAGCCCAGGTGGCAGCAAAAGGCAGCTCTACAAAGGCTAAAGGAAGAACAGAGCAGTCACACAACCTGTGCAGGGCTGTGCAGCAGGCTGGGGTCCAGCAGCAGCCCCTGCCTCAAGGTGGGAAATGTTCCTGGTTATGGTATTTGCAGATACATTCCTTAGGGGTGCTGGGCTCCCTCCTGCTGGGGAATGCAAGGAGTGTCTCTGGACACTGGCAAATCCCAGAGCTCAGTTCTCTGAAACACTGCAGGAACAGGCAGAACTCCCAACCAGGGTGTGAAGGAGCCACAAGAGCAAAGCACAGACACCAGGCACGACTGCCTTGACTGCAGGGAGACAGCAACACTAGCTCTCTAAAAACCAGTGCTCTCACACACCCCTGGGGCACTGGTACCCTTCTCTCCTTGCAATCTCAGCCACGGGGAGCATCCTCAAGAGCCTCAAAATTACCTCAGCACACCTCCACTGACTATTTGGGCATGATCTGTCATCCCTGGGCTTCTTGGGTGCCTGCAGGAATGACACAGACTTGATTTTGGGAAGCACCTCCACGTTGCCCTGACAATCCCTATTGTTAAGCTCAAAAGCAGAAGGTGCAGGCTGGAAACCCCCAGCTGAGGGAGCCCCCTGGGCCCCTTTACCTTGGTCTCCTGGTGGAAACCCCCAGCTGAGGGAGCCCCCTGGGCCCCTTTACCTTGGTCTCCTGGTGGAAACCCCCAGCTGAGGGAGCCCCCTGGGCACCTTTACCTTGGTCTCTTGGTTGTTTTTGTTCTCGATGCCGTAGATCTCCTGCAGCAGGTAGCTCACCCGGTCAACCTGGGGGAGAACACCACAGCTGGAGTGACAGCTGCTCTGTCCTTACTGGTTTATAGCCACCTCCCCTCCCTCCCTGTGCCAGAAGTTCATGTAACCCCCAGAGCTTCCCCACAGTGACATGAAAAAGGTAACAGAAACAAATATTGCAAAGGACAGCTGGGAGAAGGAGTCTCCTTGCTCAAAAAGAGCCTGTCCTGCCTGGTCTGAGCAGAGAGTAACAAATGTGGCAGCTGGGCTATCAAAAACATCTAAAAACAGGTAGTCTGCTTGTCCCAGATGTCAGGAATGCACACACACAGCTCAAATCATCCAGAGGCAATCAGCCTTCTACAGTCCTCTCCTCTGTGAGGTCCTGCTTAACTCTAACCAAGATGAATTTCCACCCATTTCTGCAGCCTCAGAGGATGGGCTGTGCCAACAGCTCCTTACTGGCACACCAGCACATCACCTCCTGTTCAAACCCTGGAGAATAAGGTTAAGCTACTGAGGACAGACAAACCCTCAGCATGAGAAGCACTCGAGGAATGACTCTGTGTTAGTGCAGTGTCATTTATTGCCATCCCCAGGCCCTTGGTGGCATCTCTAAATTGGGGGTGTGGTGGCAGAAGGTGCTTAAGGCACAGGTGGAAGTTGCTCAGAGCCCCAGCCTGGGACAACTCCAAGCCATGACTTCTCCAAACTGGCAGCTGCCTGCAAACCCCACTGAGCAGCAGAACTGCAGCACTGAGGCAGTCAAGATTCAGTCCTGTTAAACACCTTTATTGATGATCTGTACCCTCAGTGAGTTCACAGACTATGTTTGGTGGGAGTGCTTATCTGCTGGATGGTAGGAATGCTCTGCAGAAGGATCTGTAACACCAGGAGAGGTTCAGGTTGGACACCAGGAGGAATTTCTTCACAGAAAGAGTTGTTAAACATTGGAAAGGGCTGCCCAGGGAGGTGGTGGAATGACTGGGCTGGGTGGCGTGGTGGAGATCAGTCACAGGTTGGACTCGATGATCTTGCAGCTCTTTCCCAACCTAAATGATTCTGTGACTGATCTGGTGCTACACAGCAGCTTCACCAGAGCAGGATGTGTTCCTCCACAGAAACCCTCAAGACAGGTAAAAGGGTGAGGAGGTTGCAAGGCTCCAAACACAAAAAGTGGGAGGAAACACTTTCCTGCCATCTCCAGTAGCTGTCCAGCTCCCAACATGCAGTGAAGCCAAATCACCATCACTCCAGTGCTAAAAAGAGCTCATCAACCCCAGGGCCTCTGCAATTTCCATGTCAAACTGGCCTCTCTCCCGTCCTCTTGTCAGCACTCAGGAGTGGCTGTGCCATGGCATTCCAGTGCTGCAGAAGGTGACACATGGCGAGGTGGGGGCAGGAGCTGGCTGTACCCAGCCCATGTGCCAGTTCAGAAATGCTCTGAGCTGGGACACAGCAGTGATAACAAACTAATTCCAGAGTCTGTCTCCCTGTGTAACTCAGTGAGCAGCTCACAATCTGTTCCAGGCCTGCATTTCATGGCAGTTAGATCAGCTGTTGGACTGCTGAGCAAAACCCTCGGCAGAGGCTCACAGCTCACCCAGGAAGTCCAGGAACAATTATGTGGGAGATGTTCTTTTGTAACTTGGCATTTCACAGAGAGCCTTGCTCCAGCATCCTGACTCCTCAGAGGATCCTGATGAGTGACTGTGAGTGCAGAAGTTCAGCTCAAAGCACAGAATAGGTCAGGAAGAAAGTGGCCCAAGTCTCTGCAGGAGTTTGTGCTTCTTTTGACTGCTTCCCTCTAAAATCCTGAGGAGCTTCTGTCCCAGTAGGGAAAGGGTGAACAGTCCAACAAGGCTCTTCCTGGGAAGAACTCTCGGTTTTCAGAGTGGGAGTAATTCAGAAGGAGCAGGTGATTGTACACAATGCTTCACCTCCATGCTTCTCCAACCCATCCCACACCTCATCATCCTTCCAGAGGCTTCTGCTGCCTTTACAGCCTGAACAGATGCACATTAAGCCCCTGGCCAAGGCCAGGTCCTGGTTTTCTGCTGATCCACCTGTTTGTATTCATCCCTGCTGACTTCCTTCAGACAGGCTGGTGCTTACACTGACTGACCTCAGCACAGAGCAGCTCAGCCCATGCACTGCTGCTTCCTGATCAATGCCCACAGAAGAAACCCACAGCCCTGGCAATGGCAGGGAGGGGAAGGCAAAAGGAAAGCAGGGATAGCAAAGAATGTACAATGTTATACAGATGGCTTACTCCAGACACAGACTCTGCACCTCTGCTCTCCTAAAGGTGCAGATGCTATCTCAGTTTCAGTAGTGCTGTGTGTCTTTCCAAACGCCACCTTGAGCTATGATTACTGACAGTCCTTGTAGCTCTTTTCTGACACAGGGACTGGAATGAACATCTTAGAGCAAAGAGTGTCTTATTAAGGCACTTAATGACCTTCCTGTAGCAAAAGGTACTTAATTCAAACCAGAAACCCCTAGCTAAGCAGGCAAGCAGATGAAGTGAAACTCATTTAAAGCTAGAACACAGCACACAGCTAAAACTGAAATGATCAGCCACCAAAATTTCATCTCCTTCTTGAAGACACTTCAAGCTGATCCTTGCAGCAGAATCTCTACCAGATTTCTTTTCAAAAGCTCTTGGCAATCTTAGCAGTTTGCAGTTGCTCATGTATTTCTGGCTATGCAGGACTGGATGCAACCTCAGTCTTGATAAGACACTATCAATCTTCTGCACATCACACCACACCAGGATGGGGGACAAAACAGCAAAATTAAAGGCTGCCAGCACCTCTCTGCCTTTCCTTTCCATATCTGAGCTAAGGAGGTGAGATCTCAGGCTCCCAGTGAACACCAGATCTTCCTACTGGGTACAGCCAGGCACCTGTGGGACCCCAGCAAGTCTTTTAACCAAGAGCAGAAAGGAAACAGGTACTTACAATCTGCTTCTGTTTTAGAGGTTTCACAGAAAAACTGCCATCAACGTGCTAGCAGGAAAAAAAAAGACATTAAAGCATTAAATAGCTGCAGTGTACAAATGAGAATGGGCTCATTTCAGAGCTGGCATCTGCTAGCTAAGGGTGTGGATGGCAGCAGCCCATCCCAGCAGAGTCAGTGGCCTGGGTACTGGAGAGCTGCTGGAGCTCCAGTGTGGAGCCAGGTGGACTCAGCTCAGGTTAAACCTGGCTGAAGTGGGTCAGAGCCCCCACAAAACTCCCCTGGCACCCTGGATGCTGTCAGGGTGCCAGCATTGGCACCCTGGGTCCAGCTGGGTGCACACACTCCCTCAGCCAGTCCAGCAAGACTTGGCAGGGGATATTTGTTAACTCCCCAAATAACTCCAAGTGACAGAGTCACTCGAGGCCAGAGCCCTGAGAGAGCAGGGGCTGCCACGAGGCTGAGAACAAGGTTTGTCCACTGGATGGAGTCAGAAACAAGTCCCTTATGCTCATATCCTCAGAGCTATGAGCATTTCATCTGCTCAGTGGCAGCAGGCACAGCTGGAACAATTCTGGTAATTCTGCCTGGTGCCAGAATTAGTGATGGGAGCAGTGTTCAGTTCCACTTTCCCCATCATCCACAAGGGTCACTAAACTGAAAGACACCACCTCCCCTGCCTCAGCCTAGGGAGCAGTGAAGGAGACTCAGGGATGCCCCAGCAGGTCCTGGAACAGCTGCAGACCTGCATCTGTTTGCTGAAGGAGTCTCAGAAGGAAGGAACAACAACACTGCACCACAAACAGTCCTGTTTTCAGGCAAACCAGTTTCTGCCTTTGGAGGAGCTGTAAGGTCAGACTACACACAGGATCAAGGTTATTCTTCTTATTTAAAGATAAATACAAATAGCAAGTTACCAAGTCCTGCTGGTCTGTTTTTCCTCCAGTGCTCATTTATCAAGGCCCTCCCCTGGATTTATGGACCAACACTTCAAAAGCTGCAATTACTTTAAGGATGGGGGAATATATTTTAACCAAACAGGGAGGATGATGAACTCAACATGTACTTTGCCTTGTGACTTTTTATTAAAAGGGAGATTTTAATCTTGTTTTTAGCATTCAGTGGAAGATGAGAGGTAAGAAGGGGCTGAACTATGACTGAAGGATTGCAGTGTGTTGTTTTTTCACATCAGCCAGAGGAAACTACAATAACATCCCTGCCCTGTCCTAGGGGTGCTGCAGCTGACTCCATCTCATTTCTGACAGATGTCCAACTCCCAGCAGTAAAGCTACCTAAAAAAAAACAGTGCTCAGAGCAGCCTTTCTAACAGGGAAAAACTCACTTTCTTCACAGACCAAGTCCAACAAAAAAAGCAACCTAGAACACTTGGAGCATCTTCCAGCCATATGCTTCCTTAGGACTGACTGTGCTTGCCATGCCCTCTGACTCAGCTTGTCAGCATCCACATCATCCACCTCGCAGGAGCAGAATTAGGACCTGGCAGGAGCCAGGCAGACTGAGATACAAAAATCAGCCACCTGCCAGCTGGGAAGTGGGGAATTTCCAACAGCACTGCACTGGTGCTGCTCCCCTCTGCATTTCCAGCTCTGCTCCAGCCCCTCTTGCCTCTCCTCAGCATGTCACTGCAAGTGTCACCTGCCCAGAAAATGTGTCTGCCGTGCTGCCACAATCAGACACAGCAGGGTTATGCTGTGGATGGGTCCAGCTGGGGATTTTGCAGCTGTTTTCAGGGTCCAGTTGCCAAGGGAAAAGAGTTTTTTATCAAGGCTTGTGCACACAGCTTGGCCTTACCATGCAGGCAGGGGTCAGCTATATCAAACACATCATTCCAAAGCAGTGGAACTCAGCCTTTACACAGGATTCATCCCAATCCTTCCAGGAGGGCTGGGTCCTGTGAGTAAACTCAGGCCTAACAATGGAGCAACAGGGTCTGGACACAGCAGATCCAGTTCTGCACAAATCATAAAGCCCTGGAAAACTGCATGGCAGCAGCCATGGCCAACACCTTCCACCCTCCTTGGGAACACACCCTCCACACACAGGAAACAGCCCTGCTGCTCCCTGAGTGACTGCCCAGATACAAATGATAATTACAGGCTGCACAGGAGCTGCTGCAAATGATTCTTGTACTACAGCAGCACCCAGGAACCCCAGTCACAGACCAGGACTCTGCTGTGCCAAGTGTTATATAAATACAAACTAATGATCTGTGGAAATGTTTACATACACAAGAACAGGCACAGAGAGATAAAACCCCCTTCATTTACCTTTTCAAATGCAGCCAGAAGAACATGGGCATGACCAGTGACCTCAACCACCACTGCAAAAAGAGAAAGGGCAGAGCTAGTTAAACCTCTCAAGCAGCACCAGCATCAAAGTACCCTGAGCTGAATTTTAGTGCACTTACAATTTCTGAGCTGCCATCTGTTCTATTTTCACCTTCTCCTGCATTTAGAACTTTTCTTATCTTGTCATCAGGTTGGTTCAGAATAGAGCAAGAATAAAACCCTACTGGGCTCTGTGGTGGGCCCTACAAAACCATGCCTTCATTGTCCTGGGTGCTCCAAACTATCCCACTTTGTTAGCAGAGGTTGGAAAGGGACACTAAAACAAAGCACTCAGTGGGATTCTCCTGTCCCCTGAAATTCCTGGGCTTAATTACCTGAATTAATCGGGTTTAACAGCAATTGGCTGCATTTCCAGCCCTGTTCCTTATAATTTTATTTCAGTCCAGTCAGACACGCTTATAAAACATGAATTGTTCATACTGACTTCAGACACTGAAACATCTCTGTCCAGCTTTCCCCAAAGACAAGCATTTCCCCTCTTCCAGACTTGAGGGTTCCCTCTTAATCCCACAGCAATGGGAAGGGGCTGTCAGAGGTTTCAGTACTGCATTCCTGGCTCCTTCAGCAAATGGAGAGAAGAGGAGCTGAGCCACAACCTCAGTGTCTCTCACTCAGGACTCTGAGGTTCTGTTCACCTCCAGCTGGTTGGATCCTGTTCCTGAATCCTATTCAGACTCAACATATGGACATGGGAGACAGGGATTGTGAAGGAGTCACAGAGGGAAGGGAAGGGAAGGTTTGGGAAGGGAAGGTTTGGGAAGGGAAGGTTTGGGAAGG
>VXBR01010627.1:51964-82828 GCA_013400215.1 Cisticola juncidis
GGGAAGGTTTGGGAAGATTTGGGAAGGGAAGGGAAGGGAAGGGAAGGGAAGGGATGGGAAGGGAAGGGAAGGGAAGGGAAGGGAGCTCTCATCCTGCCTGTGGGCTGAGAGCTGTGCTCAGCACAGGCAGGAGCACTGGTGGGCAGCCCTGCCTGGAGGTGCAGCTCAAGGAAGCAACTCCTGCTCTGTCTGAAAGGGAAAAGAGGTTCAAAGCTTCCTTTGGGCTCCCAAAACAGCAGAGGACCCATTCCCTGGACTGTGGCACACAGACCATGTTTGGGAACAGCCAAATGTGAGAGAGGGGAGATTTGCCTGCAGATTTGTTGGGTAACTGAGGTTGGTCGTGGAAATTTGGGTGGAATCAGGAACACAACAAAAGGCAGAAAAGGGGGTTAAAGCTGGGAATTCATCTGCTTTTTCCTCTCACTGCCAGCCCAGAGCAAGGCTGCTCTCTCAGAGTAAACAACATTCAGGTCCTTTCCCTCAGTCTGAGCGCCCAAGGAAGAGGTGACAATTCCTGTCCCCTGAGCATTCCAGGGGTGTGTGTGTGGCCAGAGTGGTGTAACCTGCTCTGTGCCTCTTCCTGGGAACAATCCCACTGGCAGCAAGGGGCAGGGCTGACACTGCAAGCCATGGCAGAGCTCAGTCCCAACCAGCATCTCCCTGACTGCTATTTTAATTTACAATTCAACAATTGTAAATTGTAAATTCAATTTAATTTACAATTCAACCTTATTTAACACAAGCGGTTCCAAGCCAGCTGTGATTTTCCAGGTGCTCCAAACACACCATGCCAGCTCCTTCCAGTCCCATCAGTTAAAAAAAGAACCAAAACACACAATTTCCTCAAATCTCACACATTTTTGTGCTGATATTCTTTCCAGGAGGGGATTTAAAAGCAGTTGGTTTTCTAGGTTATTAAAATAGATGGGAGTGCATTATTGGCTAAGACTGGGCATGGTATGTGAATAAATGTATGCTTCCCATACTGCCTGCTGTTCTATTTTTGATCCTTCTAGACATGCCCAACATTAGGCAGTATAAACACCTTGCCAAAAGTTCCATAAACAGAGGAAGCTGTTTTATATTTATGGTCAAGAAATACACATATATGTTGATTTTACTAACAGTGTCTGAAATCACTAAAAATAGATGCACTTTAGAAGTAATTTCCTTTATGTTGCACTGTGCTTTGTTAGTCACACTTTAAATTGGCTTATTCAGTTCTATTTCTGTCTGCTTGGAAGACTGTAAAATAATGTAATGGGTTTCTGGGCTTTTTCACATCTACAACGTAAAAAACTGAGCAAGTGGCTGACTTGGACAATGTCATCAACAATGGATTTTTTTCTCTTCCAATTATCTTAATTTTTGTACAAAAAAAATTACAGAAGTGAAATGCTGGTCCTGCTGACCCCCAGTTTCAAAGAAAATGTGACTTTCTTGTGCCCTGTTCATTGCTGACACTCCAGATGAGCCCAAAAGCACACATCCCCTAAGGGAAATACCATCTAAGGCAAGTAATAATCTAAATATTCACTGGACTCCCTCTCCAAAATAGCAGTGTGCTTTAAAAATAATCATCAATTAATCATAATTATGAATTATGATTAGTTATTATTTTTAATAATCAACCATTATTTCTCTTGAAAGGTTATGTTCTTTTATTACAATCATTCAACATCCCCAGAAAAGGCATAATTTGAAACTGCTGAATGAAGCTGCATTTGGCTGAAGAGTGACCTGAGTATTTTAAAGCCATTTCCTTTTCTCTGCCCATGTCCAGGTTTTTAGGAAGACAGCTGAGCCCTCCAAAAGGGAGATCAGCTCCACCCTCCTTGACCTATAAACTGCAAAACTAAAACCCAACAAACAAGGATGTCATTTCCTCTAATTTGTGTGTCTGGCACTGGTGGCAGAGCCAGGAGCTCTCCTAAACACTATTCCAACACTAAATATCTGTAAAAAATAAAGCTATTTCTAAAAGCATGTTTTTCATGTGGTTAGCTTGGGCCTTTTAATAAAGGGAAGTTACAGTGAACTCCTGTAGTATTTTTATTCTGGAAAGTCTCCCCAAGGGGGCCAGTCCTGACAGGGGTCACACAAGCTCAGGGAGAGCCAGGAGAATCCCATGGGAACAGAACTTCCATCCTTACCATCCCCTTCATCCACCACTGCTCGGATGACCACAGGGAACACGCCACGGTCCAGGTCAAAGTTCAGCTGAGGGAGAGAAATGGGCTCAGGTTACACAATTCACACCAGGCTTGAGGATGACACTGGAGATGATTTTAGTTCAATGAAGGGCCCTTCTGACAGACCCCCAGCTCCTGGGCTCAAAAGGACACGACAGAGCAGGAGGATTTAAAATTCCAGGCACCAACTTTAAAAGGCAGTCAGCTACAACATCCACACATTGGTGTGGCACTAAACACCAGCAAAGCAAGGCAAAGCATCTCGGTTTGAATTCCAAATGGTATTTAATTCTCATTAATTCATGTGTCCTAGAAGTCTTCTGAGTGATTTGTAGTAGGACAAGTTTCTCAAAATAGATCCAGTGCCACAATTTTGCCTACATACAACAGGATGTGTTGGGTTTAGCACAGCAGCACATTGTGTTCCCAACACCACAAAGAGACCCTGGCTCTGGTATGAAGTTCCCAAAGACATAAGAGGAAAATCTGCAAAACTTCAAGCTCACACAACACTTTAGGGAAACACTGGACTCATCTCTTGGCTTGTTATGAAATGCAGGTCCTTGAGCTTCTAATTGGTGAGAGTGAAAATTTGAGTGCAAGGGCAACAGTCTCAGTTTCTCCCTTTGCTCTACACTTCATTGAAGCACATCAAAAGCTCTGTGTCGTCCTAGAAACACAAGGAAAAGGCAACCTCACAAACACTGTCCTAAGCCAGGAATGGAAGTGGCTCAGGGACTGGATTTCTGTTGTTTTTGTTAATTACCAACTTGGATGTTTTTGTCTCATCTCTTGCCAAGGTTGAAAAAACAGATGTCATTAATCCCTGATGCTCCAGGTAATTTGTTTTTGGTTTCTCCACAAAAACTGAGACCCAACTGCAGGTGCTGCAGCACCATTCAGGCAGATGGAAGCTTTGGGGTTTCCATCACTTTGCCACAACCCCAACATGACTGACTTGCTCAATTCCTCAAAAAATAAACCATTTGAAGGAAAAGTGACATTAGAACTCAGTCACATAAAGAACTGAGGTTGCTTTACCGTATAAACCCCAGTGTTCTCAAACAAAAGGCTCCTTTTCATTTTTAGGGCCCTGAACACAACTCACTCAACACAAACCATACTCTATAATTCCCAAGCAAATCAGTAAATGAAGAAGATAAAAGAAACTTTTATAAAGCTTTTCACAGAACAACCCAACACAACATCAGTCTCCCTTCTTCCCCAGCCAAGACCTATGTCATCTCCGAGTATTACACTGTGCAAAAATATAAAATAAATCTGGTTTTGAACAACACCAATAACAAAGCTGGAAAGAAATCTGAAATGTCAGTTGTACACAGCTAAGACACTGCCAGCTGTCTCAGACAAAAGTGATGCATTTTGGTGGCCAGTTAGGAAGATTTAGGACAAGGACCAGTATGTAACACAGAGGTGACATGGGAGGGGAAACTCTTTGGAATGACAGTGATTGTTCCACATTTTTTTCCAGCTCCCAGTAACACCAATGAAAAAAGTGGGAACAGAGGATGCAGCAGAACAAGCAAAGAGAGCTGAAAACTCACTTTTCCTTTAAGCTGTCAAAGGGATATGACTTTAGTACTTGAGTTAAAACCTTGCTGACAGGAACAGAAGTGAAAATTAAGCTTCTCAATTCTTTAAGAAGAAAGGGAACTGAGCTCTCTCTCTCAGACAACAGAAGGGATTGAAAAGCAGCTCTTCCAGGCTTTTGTAGGCTGAACTTGTGAAATCATCTATTGGCAGAGAAGCCAAGACATCAGGAGACCAGACTCTGCAGGCTCTTGGTAACCACCATGGCATTTGCTAAGGCACGAGACTGATTATAGCTGTAACTGTAACTTCAGGACAATAGCTATTCAATCCTTCAAATACATGAAAGATTACTTCTTCTCCCTTTTTTTTTCTTTTCTTTTTTTTTAATAAGTAGAGTTATCTACCAAGGTTCACACACACAATACACTTGCACAGGCTTGGGTCAGGAAATGAACACCATTATCAGAGTGCACTTCCTGGGAGAGGGGTCCACAGAAATAAATATATTAGCAGTAGCTACAGAACAACCACTCTGCCTCTGAAATCTCTTATCACAGTTCTTCACAGAGCAGGGGAAAAAACAAGGCTCTCCTTCCCTAGGCCATTTGCAGGGGAAGCCCTTGGGTCAAAGTTTTAAGGCTCAAAAACGAGAGGTTTACTGCCCATGTTGGAATTTTGCCATACTAAAGATACCAAAGATATCAAAATTAACAGGACTCCACAAATCTCGGTATGTAAAAATGACACAAACCTTAATTAAATCCATCCCTGCTCTGTTTTCAGTTATGGGTTAAATTAAGAGGAAAATATTCCCTTATTTAGCATTGATGCACCAGTGTAAATCTGCCCCAGAAGGAGAATACCCCTTCACAACACTGCTGCAGGTAACAGGGCAGGATGTGGCCCTTTACCAGAACAGGACCCTTCCAGAGCAGTGGTCTCCAAACTATTCTGAATATTCATCCCATCAGAAACGTGTTTGGAGCACATACTCCCAATATATCTGTGTTTATCATCTGTGGGTTATATACATGTATTTTTGAAGTTCTTGCCACACCTCAATGAACTGTATTGCAAGCACCTCACTTTGGAGACCACTGTTCTAGAGGACCATCCAAAAAACCCCAAAATCTTAAAACTAAACCCCACAAAAACAGAGGTCATGACAGACATTTCCTCCCACAAGCTCTTTGGCTGGCAGGGAGAGGAAGGCCAAGGAAAGCAGGTTTTCCAGGAAAAGCTCCAGTGTCAATCTCTGCAGCCTCCCTCTAAATCAGCTGATCAGAGATATCAAAAGTCACCTCTCTGGATTTCCTCCCAGTTCCCTGATCTGCCTGCCCAGTTTCCACACTGCTCCTCCCAGGGCAGTACCCACAAAACAGGCAGGAGGAGCTGGGAGGAAGCATCTTCCACCATAACTTCATGGCTCTGAACAGAGGCTCTGGGACAGCAGGGTGTGGGAAGAAGGGGACACTGTGAGGACACTTACCTCATCGTCCTTCCACTCTGAGAAATCAATCTTGAAGGAAGGCAGGGAGAATTGCTGGCTTACCCCTCTCTTGTAGTGCACGGTCTCGGACTGCAGAGAGGGGTTCTTTGTGCTGTATCTGGGGAAGGGGAAAAGGAAAGGAGCTGTAACCAAGGGCTGCTCCTGCTCAGATCTCCTCCCTCCCTGTCAGGAACCACAGGTGGCAGCTCTAAGGGCAGAGCTGGCAGGGCTGGCAGCCAGTGGGGCACAGAGAGGGAAGGGAAGGTCAAAGCAAGAAGGTGAGCACAGGGAAGAGGAAGCAGCGCAGACGGGCAAGGTCTGGTCGTGTCCGTACTGACCTGCCTGGGTGTTGGAGAACAGGGGTGCAGCAGCTTGGCACAGGCCTGCTCCCTAAATCCACAGCCTAGGCAACACTGGATTTAAGCCCAGCACAGTCCTGATTTCTGCAGGAAACCCAGGAACAACGAGCTAAGACCTAACACTGGGAACAGAAACCCAGCACGGTGCTGAAAGCTCTCCCGTGTCTCTGTGGGACAGCTCCACAGTGGGAAACCCTGCTTGGCCTCCACCATCCTGCTGAGCCATTCCAATCCACTCCCCAATCCCTCCTGTGCTTCCCCAGAGCTACCAGCACCACCCTGGCCACCCAAAGAGTCCCTGTCTCAAAGCTTGTCACTGGAACACCAGCACTGCCAGGCTGGGATAAACATCTGGAATGGGACCACAGCTGCATCCAGCATCTTCTGCACCCTGAGCCCACCTGGTGCTGTCCTCCCCAGGAGACACTTCCTTGCCCACTCCCCCTTTCTGGAGGGTGATGTCTTGAGCTGGATGTGCAATTCTGGCACAGGAGAGGAGGCAGTGAACCCCAAAGCAGGGTGGGAAGAGCTGAAGCTGCCTTTACCACCAAAGCCTCTCTTACGAAATTCCCAACTGTGTGTTCAGAGCACACTGACAAACTGGAGAGAAGGTGAGAGATCCCCTGCCCAAGAGACACTGCAGCAACATCTTCCCTCAGCACAGTGACAAGACAGGCTCCAGCTCTACAAGAAAATCCTCTGCCTTTCTCTGGAAAGCTACAACAGCTCTGCACCCTCTGAGGATCCAGAAGGTGAAGGCTCACAAGATCCACATTAAATGCTGGAAGGTCTTGACAAAGGGCAGGTTCACCATGTGCACTCTGCTCTTCCTGCCAAGGCAGGTGCATTAAATTATTTATGACAATACCCTCGGAGCCCATTCTGTGCTGAAATTGTGCTGCTTTACTAGAAGGTCTCACTCCATCCTTTGCATTTCAAGCATGGTGTGGGGGTGATCAGAATGACAGGTCTTTTATATGTGAATTACAGAGCGAGCAATTGAGTGAAGTTTTATTTACTGAGTTGTCAAGCACAATGAATAGAGCAAGCCTGTATCTAGCTCCTTTTGTGGCACTCTCAAAGCCTCCCAGCTCTGCAGAGAGGCACAATTCTCCCTCCACAGCTGGGAAAGCAGGGGATGGAAGAGTGACTTATCTAAGGTGACAGCAAGTCAGGAACTTACTGGAAATAAAGTGCAGAGGAGAGAGTGGAGCTGGGAAGGGGGGTAAACATGATGCTGCTGAGTGCCAGGAATGCTGGAGGACCTGCATTTACAGCACCAGGAACCCAAACTAGGTTGCAACAGAAAAATTAATAACACTCTTCCAAGGAGGACAGGGCAGAATAATACTCACATTGACTGGCTGCTCTCACCATCCCTGGGAAAAGAAATAAACCAGGCACATAGATTTTCTGAGCTGGAGAGCAGGACAAAATTATTAAGGAGGCTTCCCCAAGTGAGCTTTATGCCTCAGACTGTGTGACTGCCTGGCCCCCATTGCCAAAACACATCAGACTTGGATCTGAACACCCAGAGAACTCTGAACACCTCCAGGCAGCAGCCAGTGGGCTGCTGAATTCCCTGGAAGTCTGATGGCCCCTGACTGACTCACAGGAATGGATCATCCTTCTCCTTTCTGATGTGATGCAAAGGTTCTCTGCACGAGACAACACTCCCTGTGCTACACAGGAGGGAAGCCTAACAAGCTGTTTCAAAGCAGATATCTGCATCTTAGGGTCTGGGGGGCTTCTACCCATCTGTCAGAGTCTAGAACATCCCTGTGGCCACCCTGGAGGGTTTGCAGACCGGACAGGGGGTCTGGGGTCTGTACAGGGGGGTCAGAGCCTCACACAGAGCCCAGGAGGACACTGCCTCTGATCCCTGCCATGGCAGTGAATGCCCACAGTGTATGAAGAATCACAAGCTGAGAGAATTCAAAATAAGCAGTATTTAGTTTATCATAGAATGTAAATGTAGAATCTGGGATTTTCAGCATATGGGGTTGAAGAGACAAGATGGAGGAATTGGGGAGTGGCCCCTGTGCTCCTTGTTCTTGCTCTCGTCCCCCATCTTTTGCTGAGTTGGATTTTAGAGATTGGTTTAGAGTAGAAATGCCATGTTAGCATAGGCAGTGGGCATTGGTAAAATTCTGTCAATAAAAAGTTCATTTTGGATGTGGTTGGGTCAGGGGTGCTGTACATGAGGTGTGGGGCTCTCTGAGCCGCCCAGTCCTGCTCTGCTGGGGATGCCCTGCAGAGCTGAGACAGAACTGAGATAATGCCCCTGCCAGGGAGGCCTGGCAGAGCTGAGACACAACTGAGATAATGCCCCTGCCAGGGAGGCCTGGCAGAGCTGAGACACAACTGAGATAATGAAGAATAAACAACCTTGGAACAGGCACTGGGGACTCAGCTTGTCTGCTCTGGCTCCGGTGTGAAACACTTAGGGGCAAAGAGAAGACAAAAAATCTGATTACCTCGGGGAACAGCAACCCCGAGGAGACTCCCAGTGAACAGCAACCCTGAGACAATTCTGCCACTGCCACAAGCTGTGACTGCCTGGCAGGCCCATGTCCTCTTACAGGTGATGAGGAAGGAGTCAGTCAAGTTCTGCAGAACTCAAAGGGGACAGGAGGTGATGTGGAACAAGCATCCTCTCCTCCTCTCTCTCCCACCTGCTCATTCCCCTTTCATTCTGAGGCAGAATCCCACAGGTCAGCTTTTGAGGAAGAGGGAAGTTGAACTAATGTTTAAACTCTAAGTGACTACTGATAAAATAACACCACCACACTACAGGAAACCATAGCCCTGGTCTCAGTCAGAATTAAACAAGAGAGGCTCCCACAAGGAGTTTGGAGGTTATGCTAAGGGATTGCACTGCAGTCTCTGAGAGTCTTCTCCTTTCCTCCTGCTTCCTTCAGGACTGAGTTTCCACTCCAAGGCAGGCACAGACAATCCCCTCCCCACACAGCTGAAGCCCAGTGCCCACATTGCCCTCAGCCCTGCAGAGCTCTGTCTCCAGCTGCTGGAGCACCACATTCCCAGCTCCAGCCAGGCTTCAAATCTCACACAACAGCTACACAGAGAGGCACAAAGGCCACAGCTCTTCCGACAGACACAGGGTTTGTCTGCTCCCTGAAATCTATAGAATTTGGCTCTCCAGCCTGTGAACTCTGCACACCCCAGTGCTCCCTTGGGGACTGGTGTGTGCCTGGATCAAAGCCACCAAGGCTTGTTCCTAGCAAAACCCAGCGCTTGCCTCTGATTTCTTCACACAGAAGAAACCTCTGCACATACAATTCCTATTAATCACCACCAAAAGCAGCAAGAGCACCTTTCAGAGGCCCTGAACAGACAGAGGCCATTAAACAACCACAGGAATATCTGAGTGCCTCTGTCTCCTACGCAAGCTTGAATGAAAACAGCTGTGCTGAGCCACCAGTGGGGTTCATTTTGTGACCCAACTCCTCAAACTTCCACATGCACACAGAGCAGGGAATCCTGGCAGTGTCGTGTCCCCCATCAGCTCAGAAGACTGTGGGGAGGAGGTTTGGGATGAGTTTAGTGAGCATTGCAAAACAAACAAGGAAATGGGGTTTGTTTTTTTAATAAATCCATTTGCACATCAGCAACACAAACAGCACAGCCCCAGAAAGGGCAAGGATTACAGAGCTAGACTGACCTATTTTTATTCTGTTTTCTCTTTAAGTTGAGAAAATAGAACTTGGCAACAGCACTGGGATATGGGAGAGAATCTTTTCTGTCCAAAAAGGAAGATATTTTTCATAAGAATGGGCTGCAAGACTCCAACATCTCACGTCATATTTATCATGAGTTCCTGATCTTCCTGGATTGCTCATGCCTTCAGATCTGGCTCTTTTAAGTGCTTCCAGCTCCAGGCTTGGTTTGACTCCTTGCCCCGAGGAAAGAACTGCTGCTGTCATGTTTGAACTGCACAATCCTTCCTGTAGTCAGCAGGACACCTACAGCTGGAGAAGTCCCAGGGGCCCTCCCAGGAGCAGCTAATGCTGTGCACATCCAGGAGTTTGCCAGACAAGGCAGGGATGCATTCACAGGCAGTGGAGCACTCACAAAAAGAGAATACAAATAGCTCTGCAGCCTGCTCCAAAAACACACTTATCTCCCAAATCAAGGGTATCCAAGGTACAAACACATGAACCAGTCATTGCAGGAGAAGGCAGGCTACAACTGGGAGTCTTTTAACTATTCTCTGTGACCTGCTGCCAGCCCCACAATGGAAAGGCAATGCAGAGCACCCTTTCCTTTATCTGGAAATTACATTATGGGCTGAGGTAACAGCTCACGTTTGCTCCCGATTTCCAAAACTAAAGAAAAAGGACACAGCCAGAAAAATAAATGAAACTCAAGATACTGGGGGTCTTGAGCTGTTCAGAGGCAGGTCATGCTTATTCCTTGCCACTAAAGAACTTGGGCATAGGTAGATCTCTGTTACCCTTGGGGTGATGCACTGAGCTCATCCTCTGAGAACTGGTGTGTTTAATCTTTAGAGTGAGCTCTCACCACAAAGCAACCAAGCAAAAGACATTTCAAAGATGAGAGGAGCAACCCCCTCCAGATTTAAACTGGTTTCTGTTTCAGACAAAAGGCTTCTACAGATACCTGCACAGGGTACCTTCCCCTGGGCATGGGGCTGCAGAGGTGAACACACCTTTATAACCACTGACACAACCACCTTCAGCAGACCTTGCTGGTCATCTGTGGTCCCACAGAAGGGATGACACAGCTCCCTGAGAGTTCAGCAGCTCAGGACAGAGGCAGGTTGGGAGGTTCCCAGGATCTTGGCTAGGAAACACTGCAGCTGAGCAGATCTCCCAGCACAGCTACCTGGGAAAGTCTGCTGAACACACTTTGAGACAGGTTAGGACAGGACTGACAAAGCTTTTAAAAGGAGCCCAAATATCTCCAGAAGGAAGCTCCCTGGCTGGCAGAAAGGCTTCCCCTTGGTGATGGAAACCAGCTAATCCCAAAGCCAGGCCCAAGACACAGCTCTGTGGCTCTCAGGTGAGCAGAGGCTCCACAAAAAGCAGAGCCACAGCTCAGGGAGAGCCACCTTCCCTCCTCTCCCTCCCTCCTCTCACCCCCAGCTGCAGGACCATAACCAGGCTCCTGTGGGAGTTTTGCAGGAGTGCTGACACTACTGGGATCAGTGGCTGTTCCAGCAGAGAAGCAGGAATAACTTGTTGAGCCATGCTGCAGGCTGAGAGCTGGGAGAAAATTCCTGCTTTTCACAGGGGATCAGAAAGTTTCTCCCATTTTAGGATTCGGCATTGATTTAGGAGAGTGGAAAAAAAAAAGGGTGTTTTGTTTTAAAGAGCATCTTCATCCCAATCAAGTGCAATAGAAGTTTTGGATTTATACACAGGACAGCTTTTGCACATGCTTGTTCCATGAATGCAGCTGTTAGCACCAAAAGAGATTGGGGAAAAGGAAAATCCACCAGCCCAGGCAGGGGAAAGCTGCATTCCTGTTAGTGCACTAAAAATGCACTCGCTCCACTCAGAGCTTGAAGAATGCAGCCCAGATTTTTTTTTTTTTCCACTAGAATTTGAAAAGAATAAATCAAAGTAATTACAGCACTGGCCTCACAGAATTGCTTTGCAAAGCTGAAATCAGAGCTTCAAAAGGTTTTTACTAGCAGCCAGCAAATCCAGAGAAGCAGAGATGCCTACTTGGGCAGCTGCACTGTCCCCAAGACGTGCTTCAGGAGCCACTTCCACATGGAAAAATAGCCTGGGTTGAATTAAAGCAGCTTATAAAGGCTATATTTGTATCTGACTTCCCCCCTACACATCTGCACGAAATCAGGATCATGCCTTCCAAAAAGTTCCCTGGCTTCTGGTGCAGCCCCTGCACCCACATTTACATAACATTTATTGTTCAAGCACCCCAGAGCAGAAACAGGCAGTTCATCATTCCTGTATTATGGAGAAATGAAAGTATGATTTATTAAATGAAAGGCCAGAAGTGGAAGAAAGAGCTGAATATGTGTGCTTTGACCTTTTAGAAGGTTTAGTGCACCAGGGACCTCCCCAGCATGACAGCACAGAACCACTGGCTAATTTTTCATTAGTGGGGAAATCACTGCTGATCCTGGTTTCATACAGAGGGTTCATGAACACAGGCTTCAGCTCTGCCATCTAACAGAGATCCCTCTCTCACTGAACCATGGACAGGGTGGATTTAAAAAATTCACATTAAAAAAGTTCTTTGAAGTCGACAGCTCTGTTCATGTTCAGAAATTCTACCTAGCAATTGTTCAAATTTAATTTAAAAGCCATTGGGTAGTTCATGTTTGCTGCACAAGTTTCAAAGGACAGATAACAGCACTGGTGACAGTCACTGGCTCAGTGCATGGCACTAAATTTCAGAAAACTTTTCTTAAGTGAACCAAATCCTGTGTTTTCTTCCTCCAACCAACCAAGAGGAGAGCTACCAGTTACAGAGGACTGAAAACACTGTCTGTCCAGAAACAGTTGGTTATATTTGGTAACTAAAGCAATTCTATTAAGCAATTATTTCTTCAAGGCACAACTTGACAAGAGAGTCTCTTGTGAGTCCAATATGAGCTGTTCAACCAACAAGAACAAACACTGCTGGTCTTGGGTCACTCAGGTACAATTCCAGCCTAACAGCCTGGTTCAAAATCTGGGCTGAAAAAAATTTAAATATTTCTTTTCAGAGTAACTTTGGGTTATTGCCATTTTGGCATAAATGCAAAAGTATGAGTCTGAAAAATAGATTTTAAACTATATGGATATCTTTTATAGACTATGGCATGAAAAATACAGCACAAGGTCTGATATGAAGCTCACTGTGCTGTAGATGCAGATGTTTCACTGCTACTGACCAGTGACAATGAAATTCTCCTTCAGGGTAAACCAGCAAGGTAAAATGAGATTAAAATCAGTTATTTAAACCAAGTCTTACTGATTTAAGGCAAGGCTTAAGTCTGGCAATGTAAATACATCCACCCTGGCCATAGAGGCCCTCAGCTCTCCCCATCAGCCCAGAATGGTTTCCTGCTCAGGTCAAACCCAAGGGACACTGCAGGGCAGCAGAGGGACAGTGGCCACCTCTCCACGTTGTACCTGTGGTAGGGAAAGGGCTTCAATCTCCAAGGCTGCCATTCCAACACCTTCACTAGCACTAAATTCACAGGAAACCTAAGGACCTAAGAGACAGAACATGGAAACTTTATCAGGATTTCTAAGGCATCCTGCTGCAATCAGCTCTGCTCAGGAAAAGCTGGATCTAAACAGAAAGTGTATTCAGAGGTCGCTGAGAGATCATTTTCAAGCACTTTAAAAAAGGAGCTCATTTATTACCTCCCTAAAATAAATGCAGCCATAGGCTTCAATAGAAGAAGGAAAAGGAGTCTAAACAAAAATTCTGGATCAGGATATCCTCCAGTTTGAAGGAATGCATATCTGGATTGGAGAATTGAGCCACTCTGGTTTCCGAAAATATACTAGTCATTGATCATTAGTGGGATGTTTATACTTTGCATAAAACAAATAAGCCCTGTAATGCTTTGTCATAGATATTTCTCCCTGCTGAAGCCTCTGCAGGTCCCTTCAACCAAGGCAAAGTTTAGCCCCAGCTCCAGAGCATCCCTGCAGAAGCTACCAGCACTATGTGCAGGAGCCTCTGGTCAGCCAAAAGCCTCTACTAGAGGAAGCCAAGAGCTTCTGCAGCCTGAATCTTCCTTTACCCCTGGAGCCAAAGGAATTCTTTGTCCCATGGCCATTGGAAGTGCACCATGCCACCCAGCAGCTCACCTGTACCCAGCTCACACCAGGCAGAGCTGCCTTTGCTCTGAACACAGAGAGGAACTTTTCCAGTGTCTTGTGGGATACAGTGGGACTGGAATGGTTTAAATGTGCTGATTTGGATAAAAAGGTTGTAAAATCTGCAGGGATGTACTACCAGGATATGAGATGGTTCCCACAGATGGCATTTTGGTCATTTTTTCCACAGCTAACCAAAGACTAATGTGTACATGGCAGGAAACACAGACAGGGCTTCAGGAAGTAAATCCTCTCCCATCTACCAACAGCCAGTTTTGAGCTGGGCATTTATCCCAAAATGGGCTTTGGGTGGGCCTCAATTCCACACACTCACTCTCTTAATTCAGACTGAACTTTACTTTGGTGGCCCACATGTCCTGTCACAGAGAACACAGAAAGGCAGTGAATTGGGTGATCTAGGAAAAAATACTTCATGTTTGAAGAGAAGGGTGGTTGATTTCTTAATTTTACACAACACCTCGTTGACAAAACATTCAGCTGTGAGTTCCTCTCCTTTGCTGCACACAGAAGGGTTTCCCTACACTCTGAAACCGAGCCAAAAAGGGAACTAGAGAAGATATTGGCTAAGAAAAAAATAAAAAAGAATTTCCCACTCTGCCATGCGTGGCAGCAGTGCCTCAGGGGTGATCAATGGGAGATGTTTACAGCCCAGCACCATCTCCTGTGCCCCTCTGTGTGCCCACAAGCCCAGGACTTACACGGCCATGCCACCCACAAACTCCTCTGTGGCCTGGCAGTAGATGGTGATGGCAACTCGGGCGTCTGCATCAAAGGTGAACTCCAGGCTGTACAGGACCTTCTGCTTCCCATTCTCCTCAGTAGGGCTGTCAACATCATCCTTGTACCTGAAAGACAGTGCCAGAGGATTAGAACTTATCTTTATGAGATATCAACAAGATCACTGTGGAAATAAAGACAAGAGTAGTCCAGCCTTGGTGTTCTGGGCAAGCAAAGCAGCCTGGGCTTCCACCTTGGGCTTGCCAGGTTTCCATTCTTTCCCCTGAGAAAGGTTCTTTCAAGATCTGACTGAAGTTATTAAAGTGAACTAACAGTGCTGAGGAATCTCACCAGCCTTACAGAGCCAGGACACAGAATGAGACAAGAAGGGAGACCCTGAATGTCAAATGCTGAGGAGAAGAAGCATTATCCTTCCTTTTAAATATTCACATTAGGCCCAGTATTTGGGCTAAAGAAATCCTGCATGGGCTTGAGAAATCCAAAGTGTAATTCTTTTCACTCTGCAATGAAATGGTGCTTTACAGGCAAAACCCCCAAGGTTTCTGTAACACAAAAAAAACCCTGAAGCTCAACAAAAGGTACCTCCAGTATCACACAGGATATTTAGCTCAGAAAGCCTCCAGATATAGGAACTTCAAACACCTTTAAATGTACAAATGAACTAAACCTTTGGCGCTGTGAGGAACTGGCACTCACATGCATTTATTGTACAAACAAAAATTAACACATCCAACTGCAAACAGACACATGATAACCAATAGCATGAGCTTAGAAATAATTTCAATTAATGTAAAAGTGAGCCCTTATTTGGCTATGGGTTCCTGCACAGCTGGATCCCACTGTGATCACCACTGCCAGAGTTACTCCTTTCCCCTACTGCAGGAAAAAGCACAAATCCAGTGAGGAAGAGGTGTGGAGCCAGCTCTGGGGCAGTGAGCTGTGGCCACGGGCCAGGGGGAGGCACAGCATGCCAGGAGTGGCCACAGAAACCAGCAGATCTTGGAACAAGCAGTCAACACTACACACCACAAGAAAATTACAGAGTGACAGAATATCCTGAGTGGGAAGGCACCCCAAGGATCAGCCAGTCCAGCCTCTAGTCCTGCAGACACCCCAGCAATCCCACCCTGTGCCTGAGCACTGTCCAGGTGCTCTGGAGCTCTGGCAGCCTCGGGGCTGTGCCCATTCCCTGGGGAGCCTGGGCAGTGCCAGCACCTCTGGGGCAGAGCCTTTTCCAGAGATCCAACCTAAACCTCCCCTGACCCAGCTCCAGCCCTTCCCTGGTCCTGTCCCTGTCCCAGAGAGCACAAATTGGAGCTGCCCCTGGGGAGGAGCTGCAGCCCCTGCTGAGCTCTGCCCTCAGTCTCCTCCTGAACTGACCAAGCTCTCCCAGCCTCAAAGAGCTAAGTGACAAACAAATGGATGGGATTCACTGAGAGGGCAGCAACAGATTCTCCATGAATTCAAATCCCATGATCACAGGTACCACTGTGAGCTCAGGCACCCTGTCAGAGCAGTGAGGGCAGCAAGGCTGCCTCTGACTTGTCAGCCAGCTCCAGCCTCACTTGTTTATCAGGAATAAATACCTTTATTGCCATGATGTCTGGGTCACAGCCAAGCAGCTGAACTATTCAGGAAAAGCTTGGCATCGACTCTGTCTTCACAGTATCAACCTCTCCCCTCACTGAACAGCCTTGATGAATACACTGTACTGTCAAAAATACTCAGAAATGGGTCAGACATACCTCATAATTCAATCTAAAAATTGCCAAGGGAATCCTTATTTACCAAGTTCACTGACATATAACAACTGCTGCCTAATTAAGAGGGTTCCAGCATGAATTTTATTTAACACCACACCGAACAAGAATGAAATGTTCAGTTTCATAATTTAATACAGAAGGTGCAAAGTAACATTTAAGAGCAGCATAATCAAATACCCAACACATGTACTTGTACTAATGTAACCCCCGTGAGCCACTACAGCACACACCCCATTCCTGTCTGAAGGGCTTGGAGAGGCTTTTGCAGAGGTTCACCTAGGTCAGAGCAGCAAATCAAGCTAAAAACACCCAACATGCCAGTATAAAAAAAAACAAACCCCAAGAACTGGAGTCTTAACATCTGCAGAAACCTGGACACAATATACAGCACAGAGCAAGATGGTATTTCCACACAAGCTATTTGCATTCAAAGTGCAAATCGTGGCATTTGAAGGCTGTAAAGAAGAAACACTGGGCAGAAGGGCAGATTTGCCTGAAGAACATGGGAACCATCAACGTTTTGTGCTGGACTGACCCAAGAACACAGATGGCAACAATCCACTCACAAGTGTTGTGTGTGTCCAAGAGAGGAGCAGCACAGGTCAGCTCTTGCTGTGCTGCACTCCATGGATCTGAGGTTGGAAATAAAGGATCCAAGCTATGACAGACTTGTCACTTCTTCCAGAAGCAGCAGGGTGGGAGAACCAGCACCTCCTGAAGGCAGAGGCTCCTTCAGACTCACCTCATGCACAGGTAGGTGTTAAATGGAGATGCCCAACACATGTGAGAGCTACAGCACAGACTGGGATACCTGTGACAGTACCAAGGAACAACGGGGACCCCTGGGCATGGGGCAGCTCACACCCAAACATGTCATTGGCACAACCCCTGCCTGCTCTGCCTTCTCAGAGAAGCCCCAAAAAGCACCCCAGATCACCCTCCTGCTCCCAGCTTCACCCTGCACCTCACACACAAACATCATCCCACTGGCACAACCCCTGCCTGCTCTGCCTTCTCAGAGAAGCCCCAAAAAGCACCCCAGATCACCCTCCTGCTCCCAGCTTCACCCTGCACTTCACACACAAATAAAATGTCATTGGCACAACCCCTGCCTGCTCTGCCTTCTCAGAGAAGCCCCAAAAAGCACCCCAGATCACCCTCCTGCTCCCAGCTTCACCCTGCACCTCTCTGCCAGCACTCAGAATGTGCTTTCATCCTTCCAAGGACACAAGGGGTTAAAGCCAGGCTAGACTGGATCTGTTGCCCTGGGAAACCACCGAGGGGCCGCTGCAGAGAATGCAAGTGCTGGGAAGGAGAGCTGAGCCTTGTGTGCCTGCAGCAGCACCACTGCAGCAGAGGGCAAGGTACAAGTGCCTAAAAGGCAACAGGCACAGCAAGGCTGTGCCCTCCTGCTGCTGGAGGCACAGAAAACCATTCACAACCTTCCAGGACCTGAACGGTACAAAAAGATGCAAAGAGAGTATTTACAAGGGGCTGGAGGGACAACACAAGGGGGAATGGCTTCACACTGCCAGAAGGCAGGGTTAGATTAGACATTAGGAAGGACTTCTTCCCTGGGAGGGTGGGGAGGCCCTGGCCCAGGGTGCCCAGAGCAGCTGTGGCTGCCCCTGGATCCCTGGCAGTGTCCAAGGCCAGGCTGGACAGGGCTTGGGGCAGCCTGGGATGGGGGAAAGTGTCCCTGCCATGGCAGGGGGTGGAAGGAGATGAGGTTTGATGTCCTCTCCAACCCAAACCAGTCTGGGATTCTGTGATCTGTGACAGAGCAGAGAGTTCAGGTGAGAGAAGACTGCACAGATGGCAGCTGGCCTGAGGAATAAGCAAAGACCACTTTGGTGCATACTCTGAGAGGCAGAGACATCTCATGTCCCACTTCAAGGTGCAGGAATGGTGGGATGTAACATCAGTGAAGTAATGAGACAAAAATCACACATTTTGCATTCCTCTTTCTTTGAAGGGGACGTGGCAGACAAGGAGGTGGTTCAGGAGTGGCTCAGCTGCTTCAAGAGCTCATTTGTCACCACCTGCACTTGAATTTTATGGTGCCCATTCAGCCAAGCCCTTCAGTGTCCTTGAGGAGTGGCCGCAGATGCATGCACAAATTTGGGAAAAAGTGATTTTGCTGAGTGTGCCTTTGGTTCATGCACAGAGGTGCCTCACAGAGCCTTCACAATCACAGGTACAGAGGAAAAGGACTGACCACCTTTGAGAACAAATAGCTGATCCAATGTTTTGCTGCAAAAGGCAAAGCAGGATGACCAAGGGAGCTGAGGCCACCTGGTCTGACATCACTTCTGGATAAAACAATGGAAAGGCTGGAGCTTTTTATTGTCTGTTAAGGAATTAAAAGATAAAAGTATAATTAACAGCAGCCATGACAGTTTTATGGAACAAGGTTGAGTCAAACTAAATTTCATGCTTTGAGGAGATTCAAAAGTCTGATGAACACAGCAGACATACAGGATAAATGTTAAGTATGAGTGCAGTCAGATCTGCATTTACCCAGTGTTTCAGCAGGCAATAAATGAGAGCAGAATTAGTGACACCTCTGCCAGCACTGACTTTCACAAGGGAGAGCATCACCAAACACAGGGGTTGTCCTTTTTGGGGTTTCTGCAAAGATCTGTCCAGTTTAACATCATCCAGGGCTGCAGAGCAGGCAATCCCAGCCCCTCACCACCTCCACAAACAGATCCAAGGACCAAAGTCTGTCCCCTGTGCTGGAGAGGGAAGAGAAGGGATTTCCTTTCTCTCACTCCCTGCAGCTCACCTGTTTCCCCTCTGCCCCCACTGCCCACCTCTCTCAGGCCCTCACCCAAAACACTCAGGGGTATGAAAATTGTATGCCAATTCTCATGATACTCCTGATGCTTCAGACACATTCCTGAGGCACCACAGCTGCTGATTCCTCCAAGGCTTTTGCTCCATGATGCCATCCAAAGCCCAGACTGAGGCAGAGAAGCTGTCCCAGGGTGCAAGAACAGACATTGTCTCCTGAGCTGGTCCTCCTCCTGCAGCTGGAAGTGTTTCCAGGAGAGGAGGAACAGGCAGTACCAGCTCACCAGGTACTGAAGATCCAAAATAAAGCTTCCAACCCAAGGCCAAATGTGGGACACAGGACAAATAGAAGGAAATCTTTCTCTGTCAGTGGTTAACAGCAAAATTCCTGCTACCCTGCTCTGAGGTTCAGTCTCCTCCTGCCAGAAATCAAACACTCATAAGTAACACTGGAGACTCAGAATTTCAACACCAATATCCACAGGTTTATTGTTTATCCTGTAAAAACTCAGGACCTGGCAAAGCTCAGAATTTCAGCTGGGCAGGAAGGCCAGAATGGACATTTCTCTATATCCTTCCATGGCACCTCCCCTGTGAGGACAAGCTGAGAGAGTTGGTGTTGTTCAGCCTGGACAAGAGAAGGTTCTGGGAGAATTTAGAACCCTTCCAGTGCCTACAGGGGATCCAGGAGAGCAGCAGAGGGACTTTGGACAGGGGCCTGGATTAACAGGACAAGGGGCAATGGCTTCACACAGCCAGAGGGCAGGGTTAGATGGGATATCAGGAAAAAATTCTTCCCTATGAGGGAGGGGAGGCCCTGGCACAGGGTGCCCAGAGAAGCTATGGTTGCCCCTGGATCCCTGCAAGTGCACAAGCCTAAGTTGGATGGGGCTTGGAGCAGCCTGGGACAGTGGAAGGTGTCCCTGCCATGGCAGTGGCTGGAACAAGATGCTCTTTAAGGTCCCTTTCAACCCAATCCAGTCTGGGATTCTATGAAAACCAAAAAACTTGTGGGGATGTTACCCTCAGAACATACACTTCAAACTTTACACCTGGACACTTGGCTCAGGATCATTATATTTGGTGGAGGATGTGGTAAATTGACCAGTTCTGGAAAGAATGTGCAAACCTCAACCACTGGTTGTGAATAAGCCAGGCTGGAGAGGGCACAAAGTGTCCTTTACGTGCACAGAGGGAGGAAGACAAAGCCTCTGGGCCAGAAGAGTAGAAAAGCACAAGACAGACTGTACCCTTGGGGACTGCCAATTAAAACCTCATTTTGGGTCTACATCAGTGCAAAATTCAATAGAGTCATGTTGGCAGTATTGTCGTCAGCACTGACACAGCAGCAGCAGCACAAGAGCCTGTGAGAGCTCATGAGGCAGAAAAGGAACTGCTAGTACCAGGAATTAGATGGATGAAAACCTGGTTACTGTCAAGGTGCATGGACACACATTCCAAATAGTCCAGAGCTGCTTGGAGAAATGGGACGTGCAACCACAGAAAGCAGAATGATAGAATGAACTACATGTACTAAACAACACCAACTGCTCCATCCACAGCCAGGCCTCTCCCAGGGAAAAAGCCACTTCCCATTTGGCTTATGCTTCTCTTTTTTCCTCGAGAAGCACTTCACCCTTATGCTGAAAAACCGAAGTGCTTTCAGAGCAGTTTACCAATGGTCACTTATCTGCAAGTTCAATCAGCTGAAACCACAGGTTTTGCTCATTAAAAACAAAACAAAACAAACCAACCCAAGCCTGTTGGGTTTTTGGTTGTGACTCAAAGTGCTCACGTTACAGCACATTCAGAGCCACCTTGGCTAGGAGCTGCAGCTGGAGCCCTGCCAGCTCCAGCCCCAGACGCACAATCCCAGCGACTCCAGCCAGGATGGTTGGGAAAGGCTCTGCCTGGACATCTGCCCGGTGCTCAGACCCAAACAAAGCACTGAATGCTGGGCCCTGTACCTCGGCCATCTGTTGGAAAGGGGACAGCTGCAGGTCTGAGAGCCAGCCAGTGCTTCAATCCAGCTCTGCTGGTTCAGATCTCAGTGTGGAGCAGTGAAAGGCAACATCTCCATGACTGTCCTTCCCCCAGTGAGACACAAGCCATCTAAACAAATGCATAACACTGGGACAAACTTTATCTTGGCAGCAGGAGAAACCTGAGGAATCAGTTCCACTCAAACCCATCAGCCTTCCTGGCCCGTGACTCGCACCAGAATCAGCTCCTTTCTGCCTTTGGGCTTCTCCTTGCACAGGAATGCAGGAAGGAATCTGTCTGTAAAGTTTATTGACCTGACTAATATCTTCCGCTCGTGCTAATGATTTCATGGCTTTGTTTACCACTCCAGCCTGTCCTGCAGAAACAGACACATCACTGGTCCTGTTTGGAAACACAGATTGTTTGGATAAGGAGCATATAAACCACTTGAAAGCTCAAAAGGGAATACAGAAAGCTCTGGACGTATCTAGCAAAGAGGATGTGGATATCAGCCATTCTCCAAACCTCACTAGAGCAGTTTGGCTGTGGCTGACACATCAAAGGGTTGAGTAAAATGAAAGGTTCAGGTAAGGGCAGTACCTTACAAGGCGGAGAGAATCCTTGCGGATGTTCACCAAACTCCTCAGTGTCTTCACTGGCTCGTGTGGAGCTGGAGTTATGTAGGGAAACTGGAACAAAGAGGCAAATATTCTTCTGTTATTACACCATAAGGGGCAGCAGCATGTTACCTAGCATACAGCTTACCCAAATCATGAAATATGTAGCTGTCAGGGCACTCAGTGTAGCAGCCACAAGGAACAGCAATAGTAAATTTTATTTACAGATAAATCAAACATGTTTCCGGGTGAAAATCCTGCCCTGGCCCAGCAACAGCTCATACTGGAAATACACACTTTAAGAAAGGGCATTTTCACCAGGTCTTTCTCTCCACCCTGAATTCCCAGACAGGAAAGCCTTGCTCTCCTCTCCCAAGCTTTTATTTCCACTAAAGAAACCACCTCCAGCTGGAGCAGAAGAAATACAGCCCTTTCATGTGTATTACAGCATGCAAGCAGTGATCTGACTGCTAATCAACATGCTGAAACCCTGGATTATGGGGGAAACTCTCTTTATTCTGAAACAATGGGGCAAATGTTCTGGAAAAGAAAAGAGACAGGCATAGGGGGCCTCATTCTATTCTACAGTCAAGAAACCTTCTCTCACAGATTGTCCTTTAAATAGGGACAATAATGCTTCAGACTGTAATTCTCCTTAGTGGGCAGGAGATCTCCAGTGAGAAATGCAAAGGAAACTGCTCATTGTGGGGATCACAGGCTGTACAGCTGCAGCCCTGCCTGCTGGGCACCAGGGACCACCAGCACACGTTTCCTGAGCAGTGAGGCAAGGCCTCAGTCACTCCAAAGCAAGAACTGGGCCCATGGCCAGGACACAACGTTGCTGCTCAGTGTTTGAGTGTATTTTTTTTTTCCTTGAAGATTAGTCAGAGCTGCCAAAGGGCTTTAACTTCACATAGGCAAGATCTATTCCACAACAGCCTCCTTCTCCTGAACCTACTTGGCAAAAGTCCCAGGGTGTTCATGGCCTCTCACCCACTCCCCTGTGAGAAATGATGAAACCCAGTGCTGGGATGTCAGCAGGGAAAGCCAGGCTGGGACATGCAGGTGATTTAACTCTGCCAGCTCAGCCCCTGCAGGGAGGGCCCTGTCTGCAGATGTGGCACAGGGGATGTGCTGAAGCACCCCAGGCCTGCCCAGCACTGATACAACCACAGATTTCCAGCTCAAGTCCCTCCTTCCTAATGCTGTTGCCCAACTGCACTTCCTGCTTAAACAGAGACTTTCCAGATTCCTCCCTGTCCATCCTGTGAATTGAGTGTGGTTCTAAAATGACCAATGGCACAGCCTGAGGAGAAACTCAGAAAGCAGAATGTGCTTGTAACTGTTCCAATTCCACCTTGCCTCAGTTTCCCCCACCTGTAAAACCAGAGTGACCCTAAAGTGCCACCAAGCACTACAAACATGAATTAATTAATGGTCACAGCTTTTCTGATGAGGAGAACCACGACTTCTACTTCTCATTTTCATGTTTGGAAGCTGCAGAAACAACTAGGAAAATAGTGAACAAAGCAAGCAGCTCTCCCCTTTCCTCTCCAGCACTCAGAAAACATCTCCAAATGGCTCCTACTCTGTTACCTTTTGGTTCTTTTCAAGCAGTTCTGAGAGGCAAGGGAAATCCAAAACACAACACTTGCATATAATTCCTGTCTTTCCCTCAGAACAGCTATTATTCCCTTTTCAAGAAGAAGCTGTTCACTTGAGCAAGTAGCTTTTCAGTTTCACCTGTGGGCCCAAAATCACATTTATGTTCCAGCTAGGAGAAGAGAAGGAGGGACTTTCTGAGCAGCCCACCTAGGTATGAAACCCACAAAATGTCAAGGTCTGTCTGAACACTGCCTTGCACCCAGTAGGGCACTCAGACACAGAAAACAGCATGCATTGAACATGTCTGGAAGCCATCCAACATGCCCAGGAGCCTTGGGAAGTCCAGGCTCTGCTTCTCAGCCCTCTCTGCAGCATGTTTTACACCTGCTCAGGCAGGCAGGCAGAGTCAGTGCCAAATTCTGTGCTCCTGAGTCCTTGTTCTTCTTCCCCCACCACTGATTCCTTCTGTCCTGAGTGAAATAAGCCTCCAAGGTGAATTCAGCTTCTCAGGAAAACTCAGTTTGCATCTGAACAGACTGGAATGACATTCCCCAGGCACTGAGGACCTCTTAGGTCTGTGCCACTCTCCTCCACAAACCCTACACAGGATTTTCCAAAACAGGCAAGAAACAAAAAAGAGTAAAACAGACAGAACATAGGAACTTGCCTGAACTGGTCTATTCCCCAGGAAGTTTAAGTCCATGTTCTCACCAAAAAGGTAACCCTCGGGGTGAGGGGTGTCAAACTTCTCACCTCCCATAAAGAAGTGACTTGCAAAGTAGTTTCCTAGAAACAAAAAACACAAAAGAATTTTTAAAAAACCCTCTAAATGAGTGTTTCCTGGAGAAGTCTGTGCAGTGTTAAATTCACAAGTATAAAAGAGCCACAAGACACAGAAAATACTTGATTATTCTCTGTAGTACTGAGGGCCACTGCCAACAGTAGAAGAGAGGAAAACAAACAAACAAAACTAAAATCAAAACCTGGAATAAATATTACAGTGGAGATAATTCCATTTCAACTTGTTTTCCAGAGAAGGGGCAAGGAGTAGGAAAAGTCAACTCCTTCCAATATTGCTCCATTCTGGTCAATTCCTCCTGTTTTCTGCTCTTCCCATTATGAAGCTCAGTCCCACAAACACCACGGGCCTGCTCAGAGAAGGATGAGGCCTCCTCCCACTGCAGAGTTCAGCACAGCCAGAGGCTCCTGTCAGGCAAAGTTTGCCTTTTGTCCCCTCTTTCACTCCCATATCCCACACAAGAACCACTCCAAACCCTCACTGGGAGTGCTGGAGACTGTGCACCCTGATGCAATTTAATTAATAACACTGACAGTTCTAAATGCAGAAATGTGAATGTTTGGGAGAAAAAACAGGGACTGACAAGGTGAACATCAGCTCTGAAAGTTTCACCACGAATTTGTTCCATTCATCTTTAAGGAGATGCACTCCAGTGCAAATTTCAGGACACAAAGCATGTGCAAGGTCACTGGGATTCTGGAGCATGGAATTGACTGTAAAATGAACAGAATTAATACAGGTGAGAGCACCACAAATACAGCTCCATCCTAAGAAGACTTCAGGAAAACACTCCTACCTGAACTTCCCAGAGTTTCAGAGAAGTACCAGGAGAGAACTAAAACCAAGGCTCCATCCAAGCCACTTCCCTTCAAGTTTCAGAGTGGGGGATGAGAGACTGAGCCAAAGGTACATTTGCTTCCCTGGGTGCAATGCATAGACAGCATAAATTTGTGTTAAAATGAGTCACTCCAGAAGCAGTTACTAATCATCTGAATGACATTCTGAAGGGATCTGCAGTCCCTCCAGCTAGGAGCAAGCAGGATTTACTCTGAAATGGAAGGGTTTTCATGAATGGCCCTGTTTTTTCCATTAAGGCTTTTCCCCTTTATGCTTCAAGAAAGGCTCTTTTCACTCTGCACAGATGGCAGTGCCTTAATGATGACGGTAGGGCTCAGCTATTGCTGAGCTCAGCTCACAAGCACCCAGATGTTTGTAGTACTGAAACACATCCTTCTTTCCAGATACAACAACCAACTCAGCACAGGTCCAGCATCTACTTGGAATCTGTCTTACAGAATCAGAATAACAAAATCATAGAATCATTTAGGTTGGAAAACCCCTCCAGGATCATGAAGTCCAACCTGTGACCTATCATCACCTTGTCAATCAGATCAGAGCACTGAGTGCCACATCCAGTCATTTCCTGGGCACAAATGTAGGTGCCTCAAATGACAGAGAATCTTTTCCCACTCCTTCCAGGAGCAACAAATTAAAAAATAATCTGTATATAACCTCCAAGCACAGCCAGCCTGGCACTGCCTCTCCACCAGAGATACACCACAGTGGTTTGTGTTTGCATTGAGGTTCAGAAAACCATGATGAATGCTGGAGTTTAAAAAGATTTTATATTTTATGTGGGTCAAGTAGGATTTATGATTTGGAACATTTTATTTGATCAGCTGTGAAGACAATGCTTGTGCAGGACATCTCAGTACCACAGCAGGTTATTTGGGATCAGAGTCAGAGAACTCCCTCTTATCCAGTGAGTGAGACAAAATTCCAGACTCATAGACCTGCCTGGGCTGGAAGAGACCTTAAAGATCCCACAGTTCCAACTCCCTCCATGGACACCTCCCACTGTCCCAGGCTGCTCCAAGCCCTGTCCAGCCTGGCCTTGGACACTGCCAGGGAGCCAGGGGCAGCCATAGCTGCTCTGGGCACCTGTGCCAGGGCCTGCCCACCCTCCCAGGGAAGAACTTCTTCCTAATATCCAATCCAGCCCTACTCTCTGTCAGTTTGAAGCCATTCCCCCTTGTCCTGTCACTCCAGGCTCCTGTAAATAATCTTGCCCCATTGTTTCTCTAAGCTCCCTACAGACACTGGAAGGCTGCAGTGAGGTCACTCTGAAGTTTCTCTTTTCCAGGCTGAACTATCCAAATTCTCCAGCCTTTCTTCCCAGCAGAGCTGCTCCATCCCTCTGCTCATCCTGGTGCCTCCTCTGGACCCTCTCCAGCAGCTCCAGGCCATTCCTGTGCTGGTCCCTGGGGCTGGGGGCAGCTCTGCAGGTGGGGAACTCCCCTGATAGGGGCAGAATCTCCCCTCTCCTGCTGCCCACTCTGCAGGATCTGCCCAGGACGTGGTTTGAGAGCATCTCCAGAGATGAAAGAGCATCTCCCTCTTGCTCAACTGGAACAAGACCCAGACACAAAACCAGCATGTTCAAGGCACTGTCACACTGCCACCACCTCACTAAGAACTACTTTTGGCATCTCTACCAAATTGTTGGGATTTCTCACAAATACACTGGAATCACAGCTTCATTTCCACATTCAGACTGTACTCTCTTCATCTTCCCGCTAAGTCACCTCCTGCAGTATAAAGGAGAGGTTTTTTTTTCCCCCTAGGCACTTCCTTCACAAACAAACAAGAAACACAGTGCCAGGCACGAGGAACACAGGGCAAATCTGAGGTGCTCAGAGGGGAACACACTGGTGAGCAGAACAACCCCCGAGGCTCTGCCACTGCTGCTGCACACACAAAAGCCGCCACGCACACACGAGGTCTCAACAGACAAACAAACCAGAATGGCAGCAAACTGTCTCCACAAATTTATAACACAGTTTTCAGCAGCTAAAAAAAGATATTCAGTTGCAAGCTTTCAGAAACCACTTGCTACAATGACACCAGAAGTTCAGAGCTCTCAAGACCAAAGTTATGCATTAATCCTCTCAACCATTATCACAACTACCTCAGAGTTGGCCCAAGTTGGAGGCAGAACACTTCAAGAAAGCATTTCTTAAATATCACACAAGGGACTAAAATGAAAAGGAAACTTCCAGATGGAAAAGATGAGGCATCCTCTTTTGCAGTCACTGTGACATTTAGGATTTTTAGTGTCTCTAACAGGCATGCGTATATTTTCTATGCATTAGAATCCCAGGTTCCATTTCCAAATCCATTACAAAGACAGCTTGAGGATTTTAGCCAGGCTATTGTGCCTCTTGAACCCTGTTCCCATATGTCCTTCCAGCCTATAAAACCACCTTAACAGGTGTTCCAAGGCCAGCTTTACACAGAGCTCTGTAGCTATGGCACAAGGAGAATGCTAAGCACCATCCTCTTTGGCAGGAAAAAGGAAAAGCAAAAAATCCTTGGATTAATCCTCCACAGAACAGCTACAAACAGAAACCCTCCAGGAAAATGCAGTCACATGCTGA
The DNA here is from genome assembly GCA_013400215.1 of Cisticola juncidis. Lineage (NCBI taxonomy): Eukaryota > Metazoa > Chordata > Aves > Passeriformes > Cisticolidae > Cisticola > Cisticola juncidis. The sequence goes on from VXBR01010627.1 coordinate 79,150, forward strand.
CCAGGAAAGAATCACACATAAATAAAAAAGGATGGAATATGCCAGAGCAAAGAAAAGGTGTGGTTTTACTTCCCCAGAGCAATCAGCACAAAGCACAGAGGAGCACGAGATAAAAGAGAACATGACCAAGCGACTGCTGAGGGAGATGAAGCCCAAGCAGTGGTTGTAAAAGAAATTGTGGTGGAAAACTTTACAGTGGCTGGAAAATCTGGGACCACTGGGACACCCAGAACAGCCAAGCCTGACTCATTTGTTTGTCCCATGCAAAACTAAACAGGAACCCAAGGAATCAAATGACACCAAAATACTTTATATTTAGTCCAACATAGTGATGGGGGTTTATTATGGTAATTGCAACAGCATTAAGCACCAGACTGCTCCAGCCATTATTACCTCTCCCTAAACCAGCATCCTAATCCCACATCCATGCAACACATGGATGTGATGCTCAAGAGACATGCAGGGAAGGGACACAGCCTAGAAGAGCAGGAGCACAACTCTAATCCCATCAAAACTGTGGGATTGTGTCACACAACCTTCGTTAACAGAAAGCAATTAGGTGTCCATTTAGGCTTCTCACCACTAATACAATTAACAGTGAAGTGACAGAAATTGAGTTCTCTTTAATTACTCAGCCACAGCAGAGTGACAGCACAGTCCCAGGCACAGCCTGAACCAGCAGCAGTGTGTGAAATACGGGGACAGTGACACTGCCATAGTACACAGCCACACAGAGATGGACTGGGTGTGACTCTGGATGCTCTTCTCCTGTTTAAAATCACTCTTCCTTTGATTAAAGCCTCATTCCCAAACAACAAACCAGTTCAGCTTCAGAGAGGAGCAATTCATTTCCTTTTTTTTCCTCCCAGAAATCTCCAGGGAATTCTCTACCACGAGCCCATTCCAGAGGAGAAGAGCCCTCCCAAGGGCAGGTGCTCCGTGCTGCAGAGGAGCTCAGGGAAGGGGAGCAGAGCTGTGGGAAGCACTGGGGCACTGCTCACTGGTTCTATGGGAAACCCTTTCACTGCTCCAAGCACTGATGCACCACAGAGAACACAACTGTTCCCTGCTAAGCAGGGGAAAAAATACCCATTTTTAGTCATTTTTAACCACAGAGGCACTTACTCTTCTGTACAAACTGGGCCTTCCTCCCAACCGGTCAGGCAGGCAATGCCAGCACAGCTCCAGAAAGGAAGAAATTTTGGGGAAAAGGTACCAGCAGAGAAGGGAATTGGGTATCACCTTACAGCAGCCTAAGTCATCCAGATGCAGGAGGAAAAATGTAGATGATACCCACCCAGAGCCTTGGAGGAATAAGCAGGGCACTTTCAGAGCATTTTTGACTACAAAACTGCACACAATTTCCACCACAGCTGTTAAACAACCTGCTTCACTGAGGACTGGCTCACACAGACCAAGGTGGATTCCACAGCAATCTGCTCCATCCTCCCCACAACACGTGACTGACCCAGCAACAACCACATCAAAAGCCAATAAAGGAGAAGTGAATATTCACCTCTGCCTTTGCAAACACCTGTGACTCAACAGGGCAGCCACCGTGTCCCTCTCCACAGGCAGGGGGACACGCAGCTGGAATCACAGCCAGAATACCTGGATTTGGGTTTATTTTCTTGCACAGTGTGTCCTTGTGAGGGGGGTATTTGCACCCTCACCCCTCAAACTGATGCCAACCATGGACAGCAGCTGAGCAGACATCTGTAGTAAGGCAGGATCTGTTGAAACCCAAGACAAGGAGGGATGGAATGGGAAAGGAGAAGGAGGAGGGCAGCCCTCAGTGCTGCACACAGGATGGGTGACCTCAGGCAGTGCTCCCTCACAGCAGCAGTGTCCAGTTAGAAGTCATTAGCCATCATTTTGCCCAAGAACATTTTGTACTACTTGCAGCTTGCTTCACAAAATCAAAACCATACTCACTCACTTCCAGTCATCCTCACTGTCAGGTTTGGTACCAACCCTTCCATCTCCAAGACAATCACTCTGAAGATGGCAGGACCTCAAAGGACACTGTCCCTCTGAACACTCTCCACCTGAGGGAGGGAGGGGAGCTGCCATCCTAACAGCCCTCACTGTTCTGGGCTTTGAGCCTCCACCTCAGAGGTGTTCACCACCTCTTCTTCTGCCTAGAGCTCTTCTCTCTCCCACAGGATGAGAGGACCCTTGGTTAGACAAACCCAAAGAATGTAAAGAGAAAGCCCTGGCTTAACATCAGCTTTCAGAAAGAGCACAAGAAAATGCCACAGAGAATTCATTAACAAGCCTCTAATTGCATCCAGAGCCTTTGTAGAAAATAAAAATATTTTTATTTAACCAGCTGCTTGAAAGCATAGGCTGTTCAGTTCCACAAGGGAGGTGTCACACATGGAACACTCTTTGTGCACTCATTATGGTGCACAGATGCCCTTCCAGGGAGCACAGTAACACACAAACCCAGCCTCAGGTGTGTGATGGGGTTACCTTGACAAGCCAAAAACCCAACACACCATTAACTTCCAGTCCAACAGCACAGGAACAACAGGATGATGATGTGAATGACGTTTAATGTCCATTGCATATGGTGGTTATAATTAACCTACTCCTTATCTAAAATGCTGTAACACTCAGATCCTGCTGCAGCCAAGCTGTGACACTTGCCCTTCCCAGCTGCCCAATAAACCAGCTCCCAATCCCATAAAAAAAAGCAGGTTATATTTTCTAAGAGAGACAACACAGCTGCTGGATTTTTCTAGGTGGGTTTTCCCCTTCCACTTCCTCCACACCACCATTCCTGCTGAAGGCCAACCTGCAACAAGACAAGGTGTAACAATGACAGGACTCTATTTGAGATGATCCTGCACGCCCCCAAACTAAACAGGGGTCACACAGCCCCAAGGATGTCACAGCCAGCAGGTCATGGACACACACAGGACCTGAATCTCTGAATGAAAAGTCGTTGTATCTGAGAGTGAGGAGACCCAAACTGTTGCTCTGAAAATTCTTCAGCCTGCCTGGAAAAGCCCCAACAGAACTGAAACCTAGAAAAATTTGTAAGCAAATGTATATCGCAGGGAAAATAGTACCTGAATTTCCCTGACCACTTGATTTCTGAGAAGGATAAATAAAACTCTTTGAACAAATTAAACCCGGGCAACCCCAAAAGCCAGCCCAAGACAAGGTGAGTCAGGGGCTCATCCCAACCGCACACAAGTGGCACTGACACGTCTCCAAGCCTCCAGAACAATTCCCTGTGGGAAACAGACACCCAAGAGCTGTGTCAGCCCAACAGCACCTAGGTGAGAGCCACTGCTATTCTAAGGAGTTAAAGAGGGTGGTCGTGCGGGAATTTTGCCATCCCGTATTCAGCCAGACACAATTCTGTTCCGTGTGCCCACCGAACTCCGCTTCTCCATCATCAGCCGCACTCGCCAGCCTGCTGAGGCCACATTTCCATCGTGGGGAGCGCTCCTGGTGCTCCCTCAGTGACCCCCGGGAGCAGGGGCGGTGACAGCGCCGGGCGGGATGGCCGAGCCCTGTGCAGGGCACGGAGACTCCCTCACGGCCGAGCCCCGTGCAGGGCACGGAGACTCCCTCACGCCTGATCCCCCCGGGCGGACCGGCCCCTGCCACCGCTGTGCCACGGCCAGCCCTGCACGGCCCCTCCGCCAGAGCGGCGGGCCGGGCC
>VXBR01010627.1:88367-100626 GCA_013400215.1 Cisticola juncidis
CCCGGCCCTCCCGCGTGGCCGTGGGCTGGAAAACCCCAGCGCAGCCTTTCCCACCGCCCTGCCCCGGGGAGTTTGAGTTCGCCGGCAGCCGTGGGAAAGGAGACTTTGTAGGTCAGAGCTTTTCTGGCTCCAGACGCCTTTTCCTCTCGCTCGCGGGCGGGATACTCCGTGACATTGACAGGGGTTAACGCCGCGCGTGGGGCGGGGGCGCCGGGGGAGCCCCCGGTGCCTTTCGGGGTGCTGAGCTCCTCCGGAGATTCCCCGACCCGAAGGGCAGGGAGCAAAGAGGAGTGCGGTGGCTGTCGCCAGTAAATTGCTTTCTAAATGAGATTTTTTTCCTTCCCTTCTGCAGCTCCCTAGGCTGGAGCTGATGGATTTGACGCTAATGGCACCTCGGTAATTGAAGTGTCTGTGCGGTGCTGCGGGAGCGGGTCTGAGCCAGGCCGGGGAGCAGGAGGCTCCGTTTGTGCCTCCTCCGTGGCCGGAGCACCTCTCCTCCCGCCGGGGGCCGCGGGCGCTGCTGCCCGGGCTGTCCCGGGGCTGTTCCTAAGGGAACGGCGGCCGGATGGAGCCGGCAGGACTGCGTCCATCGCCGTGCGGGCACGGCATTCCCAGATTCTCTGTCACAGGCCAGGAGGCATCCCAAAGCTGTGCGTGGCCGGGAGAGCGGGGTGGGCTGGCAGGGATGTGCGGAGGAGCGGTGCCCCCGCCGTGCCCGGTGAGCGGAGCAGCGCTCCGGTGTGGGTGTACCGCGTGTGTAACGTGCTGCGGCGTTTGTTTACCAACACAGCCCGGCACTGGCCTCTGGGACAGGCGGGATCCTCTTCCACCACCTCCGTGCGTGTCGCAAAAGAGCCCCGGCGAGGGATGACAGGAGTTTTAACGTGTCTTTCAAAAGGCTTTTTTGCAGAACTTTGCCACCGTTTGGCGAGTTGCACAAGTACAAAGAGCCGTGTGCTGCCGGCCGGGCACTCACATGACCGGGAGGAAGCGGGGCTGTAAACAAACGCCGCCGTTACCATGTTGGCGCTCACTTTTGGTGCTACGGTCAGATAATTCCCTTTGCAAAATGGCCGCTGGGCACGGCTCCTCCTGGGAGCCGCGCCGGGCAGGGAGCACCTCCCCACGCCCCTGCCTGCGCTCACCTCTGCTCTGGGATACTCCTGGGGCTTTTGTTACTCCAGTGCAGCACCCGTGTGCTGGCTGGTCTGCATCTGCAGCGAGCATAAATCGGGGGAGTTCAGGCAAGTTGAGTACGAGGGAAGGCAGCATAAATTAAGCATCTCCTTGGAGTCAGAGCGCTGCTCCCGGGGCACGGCGTGGATTCGATCAGCCTGTTTGTACCTGAGGATTCTGCTCCTGCCTGTCAGGCCACCACGGGAGAGGTGTTCTGCACAGGGGAGCCAGGCTAGCCCAGTGGCCCAGTGACACACAGGAGGAGTTGATTTGTCCCAGCTCTGTGCCTGTCATGGCCAGGGCAGTCCTGGCATCCATCTGCCCTGCCCAGGAGCTTTCCTTTGTGGGCACGAGTCCCACTTGCTGCCTGTAACAGCCCCTGGGGTGTTCATCACCAGCAGGAGGGAAAGGGGGGCTGCTGTGGAACACAGACAGCTTTGGGGTGCTGCTGCTTTGAGATCACTTCCCTGGGCTTGAGCTGATTTGAGGCTGGCTGCTGAGAGCCCATTGTGTGTAGGAAGATGAAGCGAGGGCTGCAGGGTGGGTTTGCTCTGTGTGTGACTTTCCAGCCCTGCTAGACCCAGAATTTTTCCGGGCCGGAAGGAACATGATCCAGGACAGTGAGCAGGGTTGGAAGGTCAGGAAAACATTTGGGATACAGTCACTTTTGGCTGTGGTGTGAGCTGATCAGAGTCTGTCCCATACTGAGGGGGTTGACTAAGGAGCCTTTTTTTTCTCATCCCATCTATCCCTGGGGAGCAGGGCAGTTCATGGGTAGGGTGTGGATTGCCTCTCCTGCTCGCTGTGACTCCACTCCTGTTTCCTAGGACCCTGGGCAGGCTTTCTTCTGTTGTGCCCAGTTTACTTTGCAGCTCTTGCAGCGCTGTGGGCCCTTCCATGCTTCCAGGGATGGCTGCTGTGGGTGCCAGCCAAAATGGCCCTGCCAGCCCAGCCCTCCAGCAGCTGGAGCAGTGCCATGGCTGATCCCAGGGGGAGGTTTACAGACCCAAGAAAGCAACTTGGAGTGTCCCTGGGTGAAGGCTGGCACTTGGGCTCCAGGGCCTGGCTTTTTGGGAGAAGCCAGGGAGAGCAGCTCCTCCATGGCTGGAACCCAGCATGTTACCAGGCAGACATTTCAGAGTTTGCAGAGTCTCACTTGGGGCTGGGCTGTGGATCAGGCTCTTTCTCTGGTAGAAAGATATTATTTGGCTTTATGTGCTCATTGCCCTTGGGGCCATTTGGGAAGGATAAGAAGAAACTGCTTCTAAAAAACCCACCCATTCCTTCCTTTTCCTGGTGCTAAGAGCCTCCATTCAGTGTAGAGAGGTTGTGTGAGGGGAACAAGAGGAGAAGCAGGTGTCTGGCTTTGCTCGCTGTGTCCATGGCTGGATTTCACTTCCTCTAATGTATTTAAGTTTCATGAAGCCCCTTTCTTGGTGGTTCAAGGACAGGGTGCCCCCAGGGCTGCCCCTGCTGCTGGGTGCCCCATGCTGGCAGGGCACACACCTGCAGCCACCCTCTCTCTGACTGGGTCACCATAGGTGCCTCTTGGCACCCTGGCAGAGTCCTTGTGTGATCCCTCTCCTGTGAAAAGCTCCTGGTTTTGCATCCTGGGAGGGGGCACAGTGGCCAGGCCATGGGTATGGGGCTGCCCTGCTCCCACACACACCAGGGTGACACAGGCAGTGGGGCCTTAGGTTCAGGGTCAGGGCTGAGCTTGGCTCAGGCCCCTTCTCCATCAGAGGAGCCTTAATTGACTTTGCCGTTGCACCAGTCACTGTGGCACTTGTGTCACTGTCTGGAGACCAGGTGGCATCAGTGGCTTTGGGTACATGTGTGTGTCCCTGGCCCCCTGTGGGAGTGTGGGGCCCTCCCTCACCAGGCTGGGGCTCTGCAGGTCCCTTGGGTCCTGGGCTTTGTGCTGGGCACAGGGGCTGTTTCTGCTGTGCTTGAAAAGGAGCAGATGAAGGGGAAGAGAGACTGTTTTAGGCAGAGGGGCCTGCACTGGCAGAGTGCTTTCTCTGCCCAGTCACAGCTTCCATCCCAGCGCTGGCAGGGATTGGTGGGCAGCTCAGGGGGACAGCAGGGACCTTCTCTATCCCTGTGTGCCAGTGGCACAGTCCCAGATATGAGGCCGCTTGGAAAACAGGAGCACAGAGCAGATTTAATCAGTTTATGGTATCTGGCAGTGCCCACACCTCTGCCTGTGTTTCCCGTGTGGTGTTACCCCTCTCTTATCTCGATCTGGCAGCGAAAGGCCCTGTGGGTGTTGGCGTCCGACCTCACCCAGGACGAAGGGTAGCGTGGCAGGGGGGTCACTGCCTCAGAGGTGTCTGTCTCTGTGGGACATTTCCTTCATCCAGACCTGTGTACTGTCCTGTCCAGAGCTCTCTCCAGGGCCACAGACCCTGTTCCTGCTGTGTGGCCATCTCTGGGATCCGGTGGGTCCTGCTGTGGGAGCAGAGGGCTCTGAGCTCGCAGCGTGGCCGGGTGCAGAGTTCAGGTGCTGTGTTATTAAATGCAGCTATTGCAGGGCCTTGCCAGCCCAGCTCTTGCACACTCCCCCTGAGGTCTGGGAGCTGCCAGACTCTGCAGCAGGAATTCCTTCCCCCACCCAGGTCTGGATCATTGTTTGCAGACGTTGCTCTGGTTGCCACCTGGTTGTACCCTGTTTTCTGCTGTTTAGCCAGGAAACCATAAACCCCTTTGCCTTCCCAGGGCCTTGCAGCCTGGGTGTTTGGGGCAAATTGAGCTTTCCCATTGGATCAATGAGCTGAGCTGACTTGCTGTCATTCATTCTGGCCCTGGGAATGACACAGGAGCATGTGCACACTGGGATGAGGAGCATGTGTGGTGGCAGGACTGGCTGCTGCAGTTGGGCACTGTTTGGTACAACATCCCTGTGCTTTTTCCAGGCTTTTCTGCCTTTTTTTCCCCTGCAGTTTGGGTAACCCTCCAGTCTCGGGTGGTTTGGCATCACCCAGCCAGAGCCCCATACCTCACACCCCAAAGTGGAGACCTGAAGGCCCTGGGGAGAGGCCTAAATGGGACTGAAGGGAGCTTTTCCTTCAACCAGAACTGAATCCAAACCAGTTCTCTTACATTTCCATCAATTCTCATCTACAACTGAATCAAAACATTGTTTTCTAGCCCTGACTCAGTTGAAGCCTGGCACAGAACAGGAGTCACCATCATGGAATCACAGAATGGTTTGGGGTGGAAGGGACCTTGAAGGGTCATCTCTTTCTACCCCCTTGCCATGGGCAGGGACACCTTCCACTATCCCAGGTTGCTCCAAGCCCCATCTAACCTGGCCTTGGACACTTTAGGGGTGGGGCAGCCAGACATTCTCTGGGAAACCTGTGCCAGGACCTCAGCACCCTCTGAGTAAAGAACTTTCCACTATTCCAGCATCAGCTCAGTGCTGTGCACCCCCAAACCTCCTGCTGCCTCTGCTCCTCCCAGATCTGGGCTGGGTGTGTGCCCTCCTGACCATCCTGTTCCCCTGGCCTTCCCCACCTGCAGCCCTTCTTGTCCTCTCACATGCCTGTGGCATGTGACATGTTTAACAGACTATTACTGGTTTCAACTGGAAGCTACAAAACAATGTCAGTCCTCATTGGGCTCTGTCTGCAACTGAATTGGAAATGTTCTGGCATATGAGGTGGGCACCTGCTGCAGCCCCTGCCCTGGGGATGTCCTGGTGGGAATATGGGATCTGTGATTGTGTCCTGTTGAGAACATGCCTTTAACTGCTTCCTGCTGGGGTTAGACTTGGTTTCCTTTGTTTCCCAGCACACGGTGGTTGCAGAGCATCACTGGGAGTTGTGAAACACCTGCTGGGCTCTGCCCCAGCAGTAGCTGCTTCTTGCAGGGATGGTGGTCCCAAACACACATGGTTACCCTGCCCTGGTGTGAGCAGATGGCAGGCGCAGGTCCCTGCTTGGGGACAGGGAGCAGCTGTGCCCTCAAGGCCCCCCAGGGCCTGTTTTGGATCATTTTTGGGGTCTAGCAGTGTGCAGGGGTGAAGTGGGTGCCTAGTCTGGATGCTGGTGGGTGCCCAGTTTGGATGCAGGTAGTAACATCATCTTTCCCTTTTTTTTTTCCTTCCTTCCAGACTGCTCTCAGTGCTTTTTTCCAAGAAACAAACATCCCCTACAGCCACCACCATCAGATGGTAAGTGCTTCCCCAGCTCTCCCAGGGCAGAGCACCAGCTGGCGGGTGCTTCAGGCTGCTGCTCATGTCCAGCTCGCTGCTTCCCAACTCCAGGAGTGCAGGCAGGGAGGTCTGCCTGGGCACTGCCAGAGCTGCCTGCCAAGGAAGATTTTCCTGGAGAGCAGCTGGTGGCACAGCCTGCCCTATGCAGTGGGACAGCAGAGCCCTGCAGATGGTTTGGGGCTGCTCTTCCACAAGGGATAGTCTGAGGGAGGACATTTGGGCATAGCCAGGAGTCCACACCAGCCCAGCATGGCAGAGCGAGTCTGGAGGAGGCTGAGGCACTGACCTGTGTAAACACACTCACAGATCCATGGTGCTTCCCATCCTGCAGCCACACACAGGTCCTTGTGTGCTCACTGGAGCGAGCAGATCGCTGCAGCGTGGCTCTGGTGTGGCGTGCAGAGTGTCTGGAGGTTTGTAAACATCCACACGTGGGTGCTGCCTGCCTCTGCTCTCTTCCAGCTGTCCCCAGACTGGCTCCCTTAACTCTCATGCCCCAGCAGCCTGTAATCTGCTTGGGCAGATGTGTCTTAAGGATTTACTGGCTGCTGCGGCCTTGTTTGACTCTCGAGGACAATTGGGGATTTGGAGCATGCAAAGCAAGTGCCCAGCAGGGCTGGAGCGTGCCATGCTCCTGGGGGGTGGGAGCTGAGCCTGAGCCTTGTCCCCACAGAGCCAGGAAGCTGCAGGCCCGGGGTGCACCAGTGGGTTGTGGAGCAGAGCGGGTGCCCAGCTTGGCTGGGCACAGGAGGTCCTGTCTGGGCTCTCTTACCACAGCATGAGCCTTCAGACCCTTAAACAGTCGTGCTCAGTGTGGGCAGCACGGTCAGCAGAGCGCAGGTCTGGGGTTTCCATAAGCCACAGCACAGGGGTCTCTGCCATATCCTGGTGGGGGGCTGAAGGTGGGGACACCGCTGACCCCGTGTCTCTTCCCACAGATGTGCACTCCCGCCAACACGCCGGCCACGCCACCCAACTTCCCCGACGCCCTCACCATGTTCTCCCGCCTCAAGGCTTCCGAAAGCTTCAACAGCAGTAGCCCCNCTGCCTATAAATATATATATATTTTTTCTCCCCCCCTCCCCAAAGAGGAGAGGAACTCCGCTGCCAGGGCGCCTGGCGGCCGCCGAGACACATGAGCAAATAGCTGCCTTGCATGGGTTTGGTTTGAAGTAGTTTTTACTTGTTCTCGAGCTGAATGGAGCTCCCCAGAGACAGCGGGAGGCTGCGTGGGACCGGTGCCGGCCTCTGCCTGGGACCCTGACGCTGCCAGACTCTTGGGGAGGGAGCACCCCCTCCTCTCCTGGGACACCGGAGTTTGCATGCCAGTGACATTTACAGAGGAGGTTCCTTCCGCAGGGTCCCCTGGGCCATCCCGCCAGGCAGAGTGGGTTGTGCCTGAGTGTTTTCCCCCATCCCTTGGCCCCGATCAGCTGGGTGAGGGGCACACACCCCGTGAGGCTTGTGTTTTGTAAGGGGTGGAGAGAGCAAGGGCTGTTTCACACCACCACAGCCTCCACCCCACACACACCGTCCTTGCTGGGGCACACAGGCCTCTGGGGAGGCGTCTGGCCCCCGGATGGGGAGCAGGGGTTGAACACTGGTGGTCCGGCTGGGCCAGCACACCCTCCCCTCAACCTCCCTGGATGGGGCTTGCCCCAGGGCTGTTTTGCATGACACAGTGTAACCCTAGAGACTGGGATCGTTTTTAACCCCTCTGTTCTTTTCTCCCGGCGGCTGGAAGTCTCTCGGGATGCGCCACAGCCGCTTGCAATACACGCTCTTCTGCTTTGAACCCCGTGTCTTTGCTTCGTTGGCAGCAGCGGGGGACGCAGGCAAGCGCTGAGCCTGGAGTGTTTCAGGATCCTCTCTCCCAGGGCTCAGTGCATCCCAGGAGGGCTGGCTGCATCTCCAGCTGCTCCAAACGGCCTGTTCCAGCCATGCAGTGACTGCCAGCTGCTTTTGGCCAGGTGCATGCAGGGCTCAGCCCCAGAAGCCCAGCTCTGCCACATCAGCTGTGGTGTGAGACCCCAGCAGGCAGGACTGCTGAGTCCTCAGGATCCCCTGTGACATCCACAGGTCCTGGGTGTTTTGCTGTGACCTGGCTCCTGTCCCTTCTTCCCCAGGTCCCTTGGAGGTTGCTGTCCCTGCCAGACCCTTTCCCAGCGAGGCTGTGCCCCTGCTCTCCCCAGTCAATAATTAATTTCAGTCTCTTATTTGTGTTGCTAAAATAAACAATATAGGAGGGATGGTTTCACCTGGGGTGCCTCTTGGACAGCCTGGGCATTGCCTGGGAGCAAGGGCTGGAACTGGGGCTGGCCCTTGTGAGCTTCCTTGTGTGGAGCTGTGCTGGAGCTGCCACCCTCAGTCCTGGCCTGCCAGGATGAAATTGGCCAAGCTGGTGGGCCCTGGAGTGAGCCGGGGCTGTGCTCCTGTCCCAGCTGTGGTGGGCACATCTTGGCCAGTGTGGAGTCCTGCTGGGAGTGGGCATGGTCTGTGGGGTGCAGCACAGAGCCACCCAGGGCACACAGAGAGGGTCCCCAGCCTCGAGGAGAGACAACTGCCTGAGAAACAAGGTGAAGCCACACTGAGGTGAGGAGGGGAGCGCGCCTGTGGCTGTCCCAGGGCCACTGGGCACCACAGGATTGGAAAATGTGCCAGACCACAGACCTGTTCATCTGACTGGTCAGAGAGCTGATGGAGACATGGTATAGCCCAAAAGTGTCACACTCTGGATGACCTGTCTGTCCCCAGGAGCTCAGGGACTGCACAGGGGAGGCAACAGAAGAGGCAGCATAGCATCTCTGGCCTGTGGTGTTCCCTACCCCACTGCAATGAGTGGGTGCCAGGGCAGGGTGACCCCAACTCCACCAGTTCCCCAAGGCCAGGCAGCACAGCCAACTCCCCAGCCCCCCATGCCATTTCACAGCCCCCTGGCCAGCCTGGACACCTGTGAGCTTGGCACCAGATCCCCAGGAGCCTGGCTTTGTCACCTGCACCTGCAATGCACAAGGACAAACAGCCTCGTCTGGGGTAGGACACCCTCGGCAGCTCCCTGGGGAGTGCTCAGCAGCAGCACAGCCCACGTGGCAGGGCCGGTGGCCCAGGGGACACTCAGGACAGGCACCTGTGGGAGTACTTGGGGATGCAGAATATCCCTGTGGTGTGCCAGGAGCAGAGCTGGGGGGATCTTCATTGCTGAAGGGGGAGAAGCAGGAACAGTACAGGGAGACAGACCTCTCTGCCCTGCTGCCACCCCAGTGCCAGTTCACAACACCCAAGCCCTGCTCCATCAGCACCTTGTTCATACCTTTGTGTTTCACATCCCCTGACCTCCCCTCAGCCTCCTCAGAGCCACCCACCACTGTTTGTCCCCAGCTCCACCAGCGTGATATGGTGACAAAATCCAGGCAAGCTGAGCTGCTTCTGAGCAGGGATGTGCCAGGTCAGGGCAATCCTGTACCCAGCCTGGTTCAGGCACCAGCCGTGGCACAAGTGGCTCCTGAGCTGTGCCTGGAGGCTGTCCTCACCTGGGTGTCCCCCGTGTCACCCCACAGGTGCTCTGCAGCTTCCTGCAGCCTCACGCACTGCTCCTGCAGCTGGCCCAGCACCTCCCTGCAGAACCCTGGGGAGGACATGTGAGCCTGGGTGGCTGCAGAACCCAGGCGAGGCAGGGAGGTGTGTTCATGGTGGGCCCAGAGAGTGGCAAGGGAGGGCATCCTGAGAGGTGCCCCAGTGTGTTCCTGGCAGATGGGAAGTGGGGTGGCAGCCCCCAGGCCTTTGGGCAGCACCTCCTGCATCCTGCAGCTGCTTTATCTCACCCAGCACCTTCCCCAGACAGGCAGCCACGTCTTCCAGGTCTCTGAGCTGGCTGGGAGCAGACACCAAAGTTTTGCTCTGGGCAGTGCCAGCTCCTGCACACCCCCAGCAAAGGAACATCCCAAACCTGGGTGGACTTATAGTAGAGACCCCTGGCACTGCTCCCAGGCCCTGGGCATGGCCAGCACTGGGGTGCCACAGAGGACAGTGACCATGTCCCCCCAGCCATGTCAGTTCTTGAGGCAGAGGGACAAGGGGGCTGCAGTGGCCTGGGGACTCAGATGGGCTGGGTGTGGTCCTGCTGTTCACCTGGCAAAGGTGAACAAGGCGGCAACCATCTCTGTCATGCACATCTCTGGCATGATGGAGATGTCAGTGCCCAGGGAGCTCTTGTGGCTGACAGGTCCCTATGGCCTCATGCTGCTCCAGCCTGTGTGAGGCTTTGTGGGCCAGCACTGGCTCAGGACTGAGCTCCCAGCCAGTGCTTCTGAAACCAAACAGCCCCTGAGGTTTTGGGGAGAGAGAAGAGCCCCAGCCATGCTGGAGCCAAGGGGCATTGCCAGCAAAGGAGCCTGGCACCTGAGAGCCTGCAGCATCTCACCAGTGGGTACCTCACAGAAAGGGCTCTGGTACAGCTCCTGAGACACCTCCACTGTGACCAGGAGAGAAGTCAGCCCTTCCACCCTGCTCCAGGAGGGGAGAGCCTGGGCAGCCTCTGGGATTGGGCAGGAGACTCCAAACCTTGACACCACCCCAGTCCTGTGCATCTCCCAGGACATCAAAACTGTAGAGGGTAAAACCCTCCTGGCACTGCAGGAGGGACGAGAGCAGTGGAGGTGGCCAGGACACCGGGATACCAGGGACAGGTGGCTGCTCCAGTGGCTGTGAGGGTGACATGGACCCAGGCAGGTCACTGCAGCCAGAGCAGCCTTTAGGAGGCTTCAGTGCATTTTCCATAGGGATTTGTGAAAGATTGTCATCCCAGTCACCCCATGCACCATCCATGTGCCATCCTGTGCCATCCATGCAGGTCCCTGGGCAGCCCAACATCTCTGCAAAGAGCTCTCCAGTAACTGACCCAGCTCTGCTGGATGCACCTCCTGGAAATCTGTTGCAGCTGGGAGCCCTCAGCAGTGGTTTTCAGGGAAGAGATGGTGGTGATCCTCTCCTGCAGAATGTCTGTGACCTGAGGAACATAGGTTTGACTGCTGGTACCCACAGGCATGGGACATGGAAAAAAGGGAAGCTAAGAAATGTGTGGAGAAGACCTGGGCTTGGGAATGTTCCCTGGGGACCCACAGCATCAGCCACATCCAGCCAGCCTCTAGTGGTGCCCATGGAGTTTCCCCAAACTGAAGTGAAAGATGTCCATAGGGGACAGATGTCCCAGCTTCAGCTTGGTCACACTGGCAAAATGCTGTTACCTTTTCCCTTTGCTCTGTGGTTGTGCTCAAAGCCAAGGTCACAACAGGGGAGGTGGGACTGGGCTGGGGCTGCCAGTCTCACAAGGGATGAAGTGCTGAAATTGCTGTGAACCAGCCCCGTGCTGCCTGTGGAAAAGACAGGAGGGCACAAGGTCACCACAACACATTCCTGTGCTGCAAGGTGTGAGCAAGGCAAGTATTTCTGATGTTCTATACAGCATTTCCCACTCAGAGTCTAAACTTGAACTTGTTGCTGTGGTACTGTCTCCCATTAGATTGTGCGTTGATGGGGGGACAGCCTGCCTGTCCCACTGTCACCTGCAGCTTGGCCACTCACTGTGACACGGGAAGAGAGAAGAGGAGCCTGCAAGGCATGTGGCTGTTCCTGCCTGGGACGTGGGAGCTCTGTGCTCCAGCCCAGAGCGATCCCAGGCAGAGCTGCTGGGGCAGGATGGGACCCAGCACCCCTAAATCTCAGAGCCAGTGTCTCAGAGCTGGGACACCTGGTGGGGAAGTGACTGAAACCACCTGTGGCTGTGTTAGGGTACTGCTCTTCAATCAGTCCCTGCAGTGCAGCTAACACCACTGGAGCCAGAAAGGTCCCTTTGTGGTTCCCCAGGCTCCCTGGTGCTGGGGCAGAGTCCATGGCATGGGCACATCACCTGTGGGGCAGGACATGGGCCAGAGCAGGGCATCCTGTGGGGCAGAGCTGGGACACCTGGTGGGGCAGGGCAGGGCACCCTGCGGGGCATACTGGGGGGCAGAGCTGGGACACCCACCATGGGCAGGGCTGGGAGGAGANAAGGCATGTGGCTGTTCCTGCCTGGGACGTGGGAGCTCTGTGCTCCAGCCCAGAGCGATCCCAGGCAGAGCTGCTGGGGCAGGATGGGACCCAGCACCCCTAAATCTCAGAGCCAGTGTCTCTGGAGCCCTAGGGGCAGGTGAGAAGTGACTGAAACCACCTGTGGCTGTGTTAGGGTACTGCTCTTCAATCAGTCCCTGCAGTGCAGCTAACACCACTGGAGCCAGAAAGGTCCCTTTGTGGTTCCCCAGGCTCCCTGGTGCTGGGGCAGAGTCCATGGCATGGGCACATCACCTGTGGGGCAGGACATGGATCAGAGCAGGGCATCCTGTGGGGCAGAGCTGGGACACCTGGTGGGGCAGGCACCATGGGCAGGGCTGGGAGGAGACGGCTCCAGGGAGACCTCAGAGCCCCTTCCAGTACCTGAAAATGGCTAAAAAAATACTGGAAAGAGACTTTAGGCAAGGACATGGAGTGACAGAACAAGGGGAATGGCTTCAACCTTTAACAGGGGAAATTAAAATTAGCTGTATGGAAGTAACCACCCGTGAGGGTGGGCAGGCCCTGGCACAGGGTGCCCAGAGCAGCTGTGGCTGCCCCTGGACCCCTGGCATGTCCAAGGCCAGGCTGGACAGGGCTTGGAGCAGCCTGGGATGGTGGAAGGTGCCCCTGCCATGGGTGGAACGGGATGATCTTTAGGTCCCTCGCAGCCCACACCGTGCTGCGATTCCCCGGTCTGTGGCTCCCCGGAGCTGCCCGGTGCAGCGGGAGCAGGCCCGGCCCGGCCCCCGGCGGGCCCGGCACGGCCCAGGCCCGCCC
>VXBR01010627.1:102934-129702 GCA_013400215.1 Cisticola juncidis
ACACTGTGGGCATTCACTGCCATGGCAGGGATCAGAGGCAGTGTCCTCCTGGGCTCTGTGTGAGGCTCTGACCCCCCTGTACAGATCCCAGACCCCCTGTCCGGTCTCCAAACCCTCCAGGGTGGCCACAGGGATGTTCTGGACTCCAACACTGACCCAGGTTGGTGCTGGCAGTGGGGATGGATGTGTGGGCTCCTACTGGGTACCAGAACATCCTGCCACAGGTGTGGCAGGGACAGGGAACAGTGAGGGAGCTGCTCTGATCTCAGGGCCCTTCCTGGTAAGATGGAAGGCTGTGCTGAGCTTCTTGTGTTCCCTCAACAGGTCTTGCACCTCAAATTTGGTTCTGAAACTCAGTTCCTTGTGTTCCTGTTCTGCTCTGTCTCAGTTAGAGTTATGAAGGGAGGAGAATGTCTCCCTCAGTCCCTGCTGTTGGATTATGAGTTTTTGAAGGTCGCTTCCAAATCATCTCTTTCTGTGCATGGGAAGCCACAATGGGCACTGCTTTCCTTCTGGAGGAAGCACAGGTGGCAAACACGTCCTGAGGGCACAGCTAAGGTGCTCCTGTAGCTGAGGGATGTTCAGGCAGGGGTCAGACTAAAGCCTGTCCACAACATCTGTGTGTTCTGGGGGGAGTTTGGGTCCTTGTCACCTGCAGAAGTGTTGCCATTGCCAGTCCTACTCACTAACACAGCCAAAGAAGGGATCAAAGTAATTTTATTATGCGAAAGAATATATTTTTCCCTTTCAGATGTGGATTTAGCAGATAAATGCATGTGTTTAAAGGATGTTGTTGATCTTCCAGTATGAGGATGAGTGGTTTTGGAAGGAAATACACAAACTTACTAGTATCTGCTCTGATCCAAGACTTGTTTTCTGAAATGAAATTCAGTGTTCTATGTCTGTGGTACATTATAAAGTGCTGCATTTGATTTCTTATGAATGCTTAAATCAGGAGAGAATACCCTGGATTGAAAAAAACTATTTTATTTTTTAATAGTGGTTTTTGTGGGGTCTGCTGTGGGGCTGGTGCTGCACTCTTGCACTATTAGCAGGGCTCTGTTGCATGCAAGTTTTCTGTACCTTTCCAGGAAAGGCTGGTGGCTGCCAGGTGAGCCAGAGAGGCAATAAATAGCATATGCATAATATGGGGATTAAAATAATGACAAAGGCAGCAGGAGTGAATATATCTGAGCTTCTAGACAGGTGTGCCAGCTTCTCAGAAGGTGTCTCCCAGAGTGGGCCTTGCAAAGCTGCAGAACAGGGGTGGGCAGGGGAGTCAGGAAACAACAAATAGATGCTGATATGCCTGGTGGCTCTCAGCAGCACTCAGTGATGTCTTAAAAGGACTTGGATTGTGCACTGCTCTTCCCTTTTCCCTGAACAGTAATGGTTTGTAGTGGGAACTTCAGTAGTTCTGCAAGACGCTGGAGGTTTCTGGTTGGTTTTGCTTCCAGGACCTGATTTTGCAGCTCTTATGCAGGGAAAGGACTCCAGCCTGGAGCCAAGCAACTCTCCTGAAGGTTTCAGAGAAAGGCACTTGAGCACACAAGTGTCCAAACACAGAGGTCTGTGTGCACTTTTCCCTTCAAAAAACACACAGTGAGCAGCTTCTGCCTTGGGATGTGGTGTTCACCTCACTGTTTTCCCTCTGTTCCCATGGGTATCCATCTCACAGCTGGGCCACTTTTGTGAGCAGTGTCAGATCTTTACTGCTCTGCATAGGACCTGTCTCCTCCTCTGATCAAAGGGGATGCAACTGGAGCAGCTGCCATAGGAAACCACGATCCATTTTCTCACCCAGATGAAGCCTCCGAGGCAGGGGGAGCTCGGATTTTATTTCCAGTGTGAAGCGCTCAGGGAGACTCTTGGCTGCTGTTACAGTTTTGCTTTGGGCCCGTTCCTTCTGAGCTACCTTGTGTTAAATTTGTGTATTTGTGGTGGTGGTGAGAAGCAGCTGTTTGAGGGCAGCCCTGTCCTGCTCATCGATCTGGGTGGAGGATGGAGGCAGGAGCAAAGTGCTTCATGCTGCACATCTCCATGTGAGGCACCTCAGTGCAGCTGGCTTTAATCTGGGCTCTCTTAGCAGGCCTGCATTCAGGGTAAGAAAATAAAATAAATAGCCCCAAAAGGTGGCAATGTGATTAACATCTTAGGAACTGTGCAGAGCAGCTGCTGGCAGTGCATGTTTGACTTTGTACCACTTGGCATGGAGGAACCTGAGATCATCAGAGAATGAAGAGCTGAGCTGGGGCTTTCTGTGCAAATTAAGTAATATATTTCATTGTTACTGTGATTAGTAAGGTTACTGTGCATTACTATCCTTTGCCTCCTTTATACATAAGAAAATGGAATATTACCCATTTCTCCTGTAGATTTTAGGATAAAGCCTTTGTGTTGAGGTGGGGTCCCACTGCCCCAGACTGTCTCTCCTGTGTGTGTTCCTGAACCTTCTTTGATACCCAGTCTGCATTTAGAAAGAAAACCTTCCCTACCTTGCCCTAACAGCCTGGCTCCCTATTAACAGATGTTTTTGAAAGTATTCTGCTTTAAGCTTACACATTTACTGTTCCATCCTGCATTCTGTGTTACAATCCTGAATTCCATCATCTCACCTTGCTGTGATCCATGCACATCAGCCCGTGCTGTCACTGCATTTCATCTTTATTTGCTCTTTGCACTGCATGGCTGCAGAGAAAAGGACTTTTACTCACAGTTTGAACCATGAGAGCCTGTTTGCTTTGGGACAGCTTCCTTGAGCTGTCATTCTGGAGTTAGTGCCAAGGTTGGGTGTACCTTTGAAGGGCTTGTGGTTTTCCCAGCCATTCCCAGAGCTGGGAGGAGGTGAGCTCTGAGTTACCTCTGAGCACAGGGAATCTGTCACAGCCCGGGGACAGAAGGCTTTGTCTTGATCCACTCCCCACAGGCAGCAGCTCTGAGGGGCTTCCCACTTCCTCCCTTTGCAACTTTGATCTGACAGTACCTCACAGGGCAAGATAAAATTAATTAAAAGGTGTTTTTTCCAGATATGTTTAAAAGCATAGCTGTTTGATTGAAAAGATAGACACCCCCCCTTCCCTGATTTGTGAGGGATCATCACGGAATTGTATGAAAAATAAGCCCCTCATTGCTCAGAAATCTCTTCCTCCCAGAGCCCCCAGCTGGAGAGCAGGTGTAATCTCTCAGATGATGGGTGAGTGAGTGAGATTACTGTCCTGGAGAGAATTACTGTACACTTGATTTCATTTAGGTCACAGAACAGAGATTGTCATGTGGGAAGACGTTTGCTGGGGGCCAGACAGGCAGAGCTGAGGCTGGATGTGAGATGGGAGCACTTGGCTCTGGCTCATCTGTTCAATCTGTTCACAGAGCTGTGGGAAGCCCATCCAAGTCATGTTTTCCTTCCACTGTGGGAAGGGAAATGGCTCCTCACCCTCTGCTAATTGCATCCCTGAGATGGACGTGCTTTTCCAAAGGGAAAGCACTTGCCCAGCCTGTAAATCTTTGGGATGTTTGGATGCTAATGCTGCAGAGGAACGAAAATCAGGGCACAAAGTGGGAGTAGTTTGTGGCCAAGGGTGTGTTGTAGCCAGGGGCTGGTGCTGGGAAGCACCAGCAGCTTTTCCTGGTACAACAATTTGCTGCCCACGAGCAGAGGGAGGGTCAGCTGCATTTTATGTCAGTACCATTTGTTTGCAGAGCTTTTGAAAATAAAGATTGACTAATATGTTCTGGATTGACTTGTTCATATCTTCAAGATCCAGAACAGCTGCTGTCCCATGTTTTTTCTCCTTCCCTTTTGGGTTGGTTTGTTGTGGGTTGTTTCTTTTTTTTCCAAATGGCCATGACTCAGCCCTTCCCTGCTGCTCTCTGAGTTTCCTGGTTTCTGAATAGGCTATTATTGGGACAGCAATTCCTGACAGATAGGAACAAGGGGAATGTTGTCTTGTTTTCTTCTCTATTTCTTCTGTGGCTTGCGTAAATGCTCTGCTTCCCTCTGATTTTTGCCTTTTTCCCACATTACTGGATCGTCCTAAATTGCTGGATGTTGTCTGGGCCACGTTTTTGCCCATGCAGCAAAGGAGCCCTCTCAGACATGATGCAGGCTTGCCCAGCAGCAGCTTTTCCTTCCCAGCAGGATGGTGCTGACAATCCTGGGCATGGAGGGCTGGACTGCTCCAGCTCTGTCTAATCTAGGGCTGAAATCTGCTTTGTTGTAGCCCCTGTGACCCCACCGAGCTGTGCTTGGCTCTCCAGTGATCTCCTGGCAAGGGTGGGTAGGTCCAGGTGGTGCCATGGCCATGGAGGATCAGGTGGCTCAGCCTGGCTGTGAGGACACACTACCTTTGTGTGTACTGTCACAAGGAAAGGGAAAATACCACCTGAATTTAAAAACAATGAAAAAACCTTTCTGATGTTGTATTTATTGCCCCCCTGCAGATGGCAGAGGCTGGGAAGCTGAAGGATGCTCCCTCTGAAACACTTCATGGTGCAGTTACCCAGCCTTTTTAAACAAAAACCTTTTGGATTCATTCTGAAGTTTATTCCTCTGTGGTGTGGACTGGGGAAAGTCACCCTCTGTGACAGGGAGCACCCCAGACAAGGTGTGCTGGCTGCTGCTCTTGATGTGCAGTTGGAAGTGAATTAATTGTCTAAAACTAAACAACCTTTGCTGGGTTTTAGTTTAATTAAGAGCCCAGCTCTTTCTGTCAAGACACCGTTGTATGTGACGGGGAAATAACCTAAACTCTTGTATATTTTGCCTTGAAAATACAGTTGGCTTTTTGAAAAACCAGAGGGACTCTATGTTTTCTCAAAGCCTGTAGTTACCAAGAGAAATTTCTCAGGCTAGAGGGCTCAAAACACAGGGGCAGTGTTCTTCCTTAGCATCCCTCCACGTTTTTGGATATGCTGTATTGTTGTTAAGCCAACCAAGAGAAAAGCTGCTCTGTGTGAGGAGGCTTTGAGAACATTCACTGCCAGATTAAATTAGCCTTTCTGAGAATAAATTAGTCGTAGTGATGCAGGCAGCCCCACTCTCTACAGCTGTAAAATCTGCATGTGCTGGTACCCGCAGCAGATAAATGATGTGTTCAGGGCTGTGCTGCTAACAGGAGATTAGATTTCTGGCTGGGGATGAATGAAAAGCAGCCTGTTACATTTTATTGATCATTTCTCCAAATGAAAAGCAGGGCACCCTTTTAAAGGAGGGGAAGGAACTCATGGGATTCAGTGCAGCTCCATTTTGGGAGGAAATCAGGGACTGCAGCCAAAGCTGTGTCCCTGCTGCAGTGACTCCAGCCTGGGATGCTTTTGAGGTCCTCAGGGTCCAAATCACCCAGCTCATGGCAGAAGGGGAGGATAAAGCCTGGAATACAGAGGAGTGCAGTGGGCATGGGATTTTGGCTGTTGCCCACTTTTCTGAGCTTGTGTTTTCAGCTGAACACTGGATAAAAAGCTGCTGATGAGATGTGCATGCTGCCCTTTTCTTAGAGGCATCTTTGGTCTGTCTCCTAATTAACTTAACGTCTTTACTCTGCTTTGTGCTATATCAGGAAGTGCCTGCAGGAGGCTGGGCCTGTGCTGAAGCCTCAGCTTGTCCTTCCCACCTGCGCTGCTGGGACCACTCAGCTCCTGCAGAATCTTCACGTGTTCCTTGAGCGAGGGGGGACTTTACACCCTCTCCACTGCTGTTAAATATCAGCTCCTGCCCTGGGCTGCTGCAGGTGTTCCACAGAGATGTCACCTGGAGCATATCTGTGTTCTGGGAACGGAGCTCTCCCCCAGGGTTGGTGGCTGTCACAGGGGTGTAATTTGGCCTTCCAGACTCTCCTTTCAGACTCAGGATGGTTCAGCGTGGTGGGAGCTGTTTGGAGCTGCCTGCTGGGCTGTTCTGCTGTGAGAGAAAACAGTTCTCAGCCAGTTTAGAGTGGTAACTGTGGCAGCTGCTCTGTGTTCCTCAGGCTCAGGAGAGGATTTGAGCAGCTGAGCTGTCTCCCTGCCCCGAGGGCACCCTGCTATTATGGGCTTGACCCTTCCCTGCCCCATGCTCTGCTGTGGGAGCAGTGACCCGGCCTGGGACTGTCCAAACCCTCTGACCAGAGATGGAGCAGCAAAGCAGGGAGGTGCTGCTGTGACACAGAAAGGGTTTGGAAGGGCCCAGAGCAGGGACTGGGGAGGGGTGTTCTGTGTGCTGGGGCTGCTTGGGGTCCAGCTCTGTCCTGGATTTTCAGGAGGAGCTTTGGGGAAGGGGTTATAAAGGAGCTGACAGGAACTGGTGCTGAAAATTGAAACCACAGTCATGCCTGGAGTGAAGATGACTTTACTGGACCTGCAGGTCAGTGTGAACTAGCCAAGTCTGGTGGGAACTGGAGGAAGAGTTGGGGATGGCAGGAGCTCTGTGTAACTTAGGGGTGCCCAGCACTGAGCACACTCAGTGGCTGTTGATTAATCCAAGGATTTTTCCCTCTGGAACACCATTATCTGTCTTTGAGCAGCTCAAATGAGTTGGACTTGGAAGCAGGGCAGTGCCAGGTGCCCTGCTCCCAAGTGCCTCCTCCTGTCCAAATGCCATGAGACAATCCAGCCCCATGCTGGTGGCCCTGGGCAACTCCAAGAGAGATCCCAGGCTGAAACTGGGATGTTCTGTGGGAGCAAGAAAGTGAGTGTGGTGACATGAATGGCCTCAGCATGGAAATGTTCCTCCAGTGCACAGCTTGGGATGTGTGGGTCCTCCCTGCTGGCAGTGGGACTCAGGAGAGATCTCAGACTTCACACACAAGATCCTGCTGAACCCCAAACCACTCTGCTTTGCAAACAGTGAGCCTTGGGCGTAGATAAAATTGAGTGACACTGAGCACTTTGCACTAATCCTCAAGAAAACTGCAAGGTGACATTGTGCCAGTTAAATCTGAATGTCAGCAGCTTCTCTGGCGCCGAGGCAGGGGGATCTGAGCATGGGAAATGCAAATGCTGAGGCTGGAGCCAGTGAGCTGTGCTCTCCTCGGGTGAGGAAACATCAGTGCCGTGGCATGTTTGGTACAGCACTTGAAAATGGATCTGGAATCACCACCAATGTATTCAAAATCATTTCATTGTGTTGCACAATCTCCAAGGGAATTCTGAATATGCTTTTGGGCTCTGATTAATTCTGAAGCTGAAATGCAAAAGTGCTGATCATCTCTGATTCTAATTTCCTCCTCCCTTGGAGCTCACTGTGTCATTTAATGGACGTCACACACGTACTCAGTTTGATTCAGCAATGATGTAGCTGTGTTATTTGACTTTCTCACAAAAAATTCTGTAGAAGGAGGGAGAAATGAAAGAGTGAGTGCTCAAAGAAATAAAATATTTTTAATTTGGTATTGGGAAGGGAATCTATAAAACCCTGGGTTTTGCTGTGAGACATAGTGGATACTCATTGTACCTTCTCTGTGCTGTTGTCCCCCGAACAGGAGGCAGCAGATGCTGACAGCAGGAGTTGCTTTTTTGTGCAGGTAACTGAACAGCAGTGCCTGGTGACTGGGAATGACCTGGGTGCTCCATGGAGAACCTCCAGGCTGCCCAGTCTCCAAAACCACGAGTGCTGGGAGTGGGAGGGGCTGACAGCTCTGCCTTTGATCCCTTCCTAGCTCATCCTTAAGCCTCTGTTCTGGGCTCAGAGGTGAGCTCGGATCTGTGACTGTGCTTAAGAGCTGTGGAGCTCCTCCCGACCTCCTGAGGCTTCTTCTTGCTGTTAAGCTTCTTGAGCTGGGGTATTTTTGTTTGCTTGTTTAAATGAACAGCTATTCTTGTGGCACAGTTGTGTTTGAGGCTACATTAAAACACAGTGTTGGAGTAGATGTTGGCTTTAATTGCTTGAGATTCTGGCAGGCTGTGTTATCACCATTATCAACAGATATCAAAGGGGTGATGTAATGCAGGATGTATCCTCTCAGGGGGAAAATTAAGCAGATACAGAGCACTGGAGGCAACAGCTGCTCCTATCACTGGATGCTTTCCCATGGATGTTATCAAGTGCTAGCTTGGATTCTTTGTGAACTGCAGTCAGAGTCTCATGGAAAAGCTCTCTGCTTCCCCAGGGATTTGGCTTGCAGCACCCTCCTTTTCTCATCTCTGTGGAGCACATTGGTAGGGTGCAGAGGAGCTCAGATTTATCTTTAATGTTATTTTAATCACATCCATGAGCACACCTGATGTTTGGCAGCCAGGACACCTGGTGGGAAGGTCTGAACAGTGAGCACCTCCTGGGTGGGAGAGTGGCTTTTCCAGGGCCAGTGGCAGCCTGGCTGCAGAATGCTCCCTGCTTGCTCCATGTTCTGAAAACTGGCTTTTTGGGGCCAAATTCAGCTGCCCTGGTGGTGCAGAGTGCTCTGTGTACACCTCAGCTTTCCCTGACAGTGTGGGGTTGTGACCCCTCCTCCCTTTGAGCCCCTGCTGGCTCCTGGATGTCACCGTGAGCTCTGCATGCTCCTGATGCTTCCCACAGCCGTGTGCCACACCTTGGGAGCCAACGGCAGAGAGAACGAGCTGCCTCAGTTTGTTCCTTTCATATTGGCTGGTTTTTCTTTAAATATTCGGGTTGAGCAGGTCCTGGCAAGGCTGTGTCTGCAGCCCCAGTGTGAAGAGCCAAGAGCGCTGGGTCAGCCCATCCGGAGGCGAACAGCACTGGAGAGAATCCCAGAGGCGGCCGCAGGTCCTGCAGGAGCTCCTCCCGCATTAACCCTTTGTGGGTGCTGCAGATAAAGGCTCCTTGTCTCAAGCAGGGAGGATTTTGTGTCCGGCTCTCCCGATATCCATGCGGAGGAGCTGCTGGAAGTGGCAGTTTGAATCTCTGGCCAAGGACAGCTGAGCAGGGCTGCGCTGTGGAGATTTATCTGATTGTGCTTTGGATTTAATGCCCTGGGAAATCCTGTTTTGGATACAGCACCTGGCTGCCAGCAAGGATCCTGCTCTGGGGGGATTTGTCTGCTGGGTGATAGTGACACAGAGAAGGTCAAACAATATGTCCAGGGTCCCCAGGTAAACGACTGCAATGGGGAAGCTCCTCCAGAGACTCAGTACTGGAGAGCAGGGAGCTTTGTTTGTCTGACATACCTGGTTTGAATGATGAAAACCCTTCTTCTCCAGCATTCCTTTGTTTCAAAGGAGAGCTGCTGGCCTGCCTTGCCAGCTGAGCTTTCTGTGCCCACACTGAAGGAACAGCCTGATCCTCCTGGAAAAAGCAGTTTTCTGCACTGAAATCTTAGTGCAGAAGTGTGGAAGAAATCTGCTGTTCTGAGAGCAGCCTGGCTGTTCCCAACAGTGGTTTATGCTCCCTGGCAGTGACTTGGACTTGGGAAAACACAGCTGAGTTGCTCAGAAAAAGAACAGACCTTTCCTTCAGTCCTTCACTTGGTTTCCGTTTCCATCGGAGCCTTGCAGAGCGTTGCAGGCATGCGCCCCCTTCCTGCCTTGTCCAGGACCTGGATGAGGAGCTGAGGAGGTGCTGCCAAGGTTAGCAGCGGGTAAAGGAGCGGGTACATGGCCAAGAACTGCCAGCACATCCTTCTCTCTGAAGGAGGCTGAAGCACTCTGTGCTGTTTATCCCTCCCCTCCCGGTTCCGGGGAGGTGGTGTGCAGGCTGGGGGCAGAAAACGCGCATGGGAAGAGGCAAAGCTGAGGGGGAGCTTCGGCTCCTTTGCAGGGAAAACATCTTTGAGTTGTTCTGCATCAAAACCAGGCAGAAATAACCACTGCCACTGCTTGTTCAGCAGGGATTTGTGCTGTATGTCCTTTGGAGGTAAGAGCTGTCCGGTGGGATCGCGTGGTGGGAGCTGAGCCGAGTCCCTGCCAGCTGTGTGAGCTGGCATGGGCATGGAGAGGGCAGAGCCCTGCGAGCCCCGGGCACAGGGCAGCACCCTGGGAGCTCCAGCTGTGGCACAGGGGACAGGCAGCTCCGGGCTGGGGTTGGAGATGCTGTTCAGAAATGCCCTTGTGGAGGAGGGCGACTGGGATTGAACTGAGTTTGCCACAGTCAGGACTTGGCTCTGTCCCGCTCAGCACACCCTGCTCGGTTCCCCCTCCGTGCTGCCCCCAAAGCTCCTTTTGAACAGACTTGGGCTCAAATGAGATTTTGCCAGCATCTGATCGGCCTTTTGTGCCCATACCCTTCCTAGTGTCAGTATTTCCCACTTTCTGGAGCATGTAGTCTGTGGCACACAGGCTTTCCTGGGGCCAGGAAAACTGGGATGGTGTTGGCCACAATGCTGTTCCTGTTTCTAAAGGAAGGGTGCTGGGCTCAGTGAGGGTCCAGCATCTTCAGGACTCTAGGTTTTTAAAGCTGTATTTGCAACAGCCTGGAAGCTGGAATCTGCATTTCTTTGATGTGCAGTGAAGCTGGAAGTACTCATATATTTTCTCCTATTTATTAATTGAATTTTAGTGTGGTTTTTTATTTTTTCAAATATTGGAAGGGGCTTTTTTATGGAGGAAGATCTCCAAAAATGAGCAGCAGCAGTTTTTGAAGTGTCAGTGTCACTGAACGTGGTTGAGGATGAGCAAATGCTGCTTCCTGTGTCAGAGGCTGGAGCTGCTGCTACCGTGGAGGAAACCCAGCTGAATTCTCAGTTCCAAGTGCAGCAGGAGCAAGCACAACACAGGCAGTTTGAGCCTGTGGATGGATCTCAGAGCTGCTGGGGCCGGGGCTGCACCATCAGGACTTGCACATGAGCTGGACCTGCCAGCATCTGCTCTGCCCTTGCCATGTTTGTCTCACCCGTGGAGATTTCACCTGGGAGGAGCAGCTTGAAGCACAAAGAGCTGCTGCCAGGCAGGAATGCCATTAGCAGACCAAACCTGAATTATCTGTGTCTGTCCTATTCCTGGCACTGTCTATTTTATGGTGTTAGGACCTGTTCTGGTGGCAGGATGTTCCCTGGGCCCACTGCAGTTGTTTTTGATGAGTGGTGCCCACCTTGTCTGTTTGGAAAGCAGGTGGGATGTGCAGACCTTTTCTCTTACCATGTTTGAATCCCAAACTGTTTCTGCAGTGATGTAACAGAGGGAAATAGAGCCAGCACGGGACACTGGAGCCTGGCACATCAGCTCCTCTCATCACAGCTGGAAGTTGCTTTGTATCAGTTTGGAACATGTAATGGGAACCAGGGTCTTTGTGCTATTGATCACTGCCCTCTGGACAGGGGCCTGGAATGACAGAAGAGGAAATGGCTTCCCACTGCCAGAGGGAGGGGTTAGACTGGAAATTGGGAAGGAATTGTTCCCTGGGAGGGGGGGCAGGCCCTGGCACAGGGTGCCCGGAGCAGCTGTGGCTGCCCCTGGATCCCTGGCAGTGTCCAGGGCCAGGCTGGAGCAGCCTGGGATGGTGGGAGGTGTCCCTGCCCATGGCAGGGGGTTGTAATGAGATGAGCTTTGAGCTCCTTTCAAACCAAACCATTCTAGGACCGTACAATCCCTCATTAAGTGGATTGGGATCTGCTGAGCCCAGGAAGGAGGCGGATTAGAGAGCCTGGTGTTTGCACAGGCAGGGCTGGGTGCTGCCCACGGCACTCGGGCTGTGCTCGCTGTGTGAGCAGCCTCAGACAGAGGTTTCTCTTGGGGCTGAGTTACCTCTGATCTGAGCAGGGACCTACAGATCTGTTGCCATCTTCTCACCCAGAAGCTGCCTGGACTGAGATCCAGGGAGCACAGAGCCAGGGAAGGACACACGGAATGAGGCCATGGCCAGCGTGGGCCAAGCCCTTTCTGCTCGGGGGCTCTGATGGAGCTGTCCTGGTTGTGTCTGTCACACTGCTGTGCCTCAGCAGGTTAATAGGAATCGTTTCTTTTTAATTTTCTGTAGCAAATATCAATTCCCTGGGGGCATGGGGGTCCTTTGCCTGTCTTCTGTGTTTACCTGAAGGAGTGCTTGTGATGGTTCTGCTTCCATAGTGGATTTATCCTCTGTGGTTGGTTTGCAGAGGAAACCAGTAAAAGTTGCTCTTCCAGTTTAGAAGAGCTAATCTGCATTTCTAGCTGGAAATAGCATTTTCTCTCTCCATCCTTCTGTGATAGCCAGCTCCTTTTGAGTCTTAGGATCTTGCAGTGTGTCCTTGCTCTAAAGGACCTGCACAAGACATTGGTGATTCCATCAGATCTTGAACTTAAACCTGGTAATGTTGGAATGCTGCAGGGCTGTCAGTGCCAGGGTGCTGAGGGATGCTCTGGGGCAGCTCCTGCCCAGTGCCAAGGGGAAGCCAAGTGCTCTCTGGTTTCCCACGGAGCTCCCTCTCAGAAATGGGCTTTGTGCTTCCTCTGTCAGAAATGGACCCCAGAAATGAGGTTTGTGCTGCTCACATTATGATGAAAGAAAGCGCAGGAGAGAAACAGCTTCTAAGAGGCTTAAAAGCAACAGGCTTTCTTTTCCTCCTGGGAAGGGCACACAGCCAACATCTTGCTCTTTACAGATCTCTCTTAATAAGCAGAATATTGCATTAGGAGCAACTGAGCCTGCCAAGCACGAGCAGAGCAGCCCTGCATCCCCAGATTCCTTCACCCTGCACTGTGGCTCTGGGACCCTCGGGCTCTGTCACCTGCGCAGGGTGGCAGCATTGAGGCCTGGCTCACCCTGGGGCTGCTGCTGTGTCTGATGTGTGTTGGTGGAGTGGCTGCAGGGCTCCTCCTCTCCTGCAGTTTCTTGCCAGATGCTTGGATAGGGGGAGTGAGGCTGGGGAGTGTTGAAAGATTATTTTGGGAAAGCAGCATCTGAGCAGGAATGGGAGGAGATCTGTGATGTTAGAAAAGCTGTGGGCACAGTTGGCCTGTGAGGGCAAGGAAGGCTCCCTGGCAGGGTGGTGTCCCCAGGTAAGGACTCTGGGATGATCCAGTTGGGCTAGGCCCATCCAGAAGCCCTGCAGGCATGGGGACAGGAAGGTCTGAGGCTCCTGGATGTGCAGGGTTGGCTACTTTGAAAAGAATAAATCCTCTTTTTCTTCACATCCCCACTGAGCTAAAAGGAGCATGGCCCAGTTTGTGGCTTTGTAGGTCACTGAAGGAGAAGGCAGGCTCTGCTGTGTGCCTGGAAATGCTCTGTGCCATGGCAACTCTGCTTCCCTGGGCTCTTCAGGAGGAAACTGGAGTAGAGGAGCAGGAGGGAGATGACCCCCAGCTGCCCTGCTGTTACTCTT
Source organism: Cisticola juncidis (assembly GCA_013400215.1). Taxonomy (NCBI): domain Eukaryota; kingdom Metazoa; phylum Chordata; class Aves; order Passeriformes; family Cisticolidae; genus Cisticola; species Cisticola juncidis. The sequence continues at coordinate 116,098 of VXBR01010627.1, forward strand.
TGAAGCTGTGTGGCTGCAACTCCACTTCAGACCTCGGGGGAGGAATTCTAGTCAGGAAATACAGACATCCTGGGGGAGAGCCTGTGTCTGTCAGGAACCTGCCCAGCTCCTGGGGGATCAGTGTGCTCCTCTGTGGGCAGCAAGAGGTGATGCTGCTCCTCCAGGCACTGATTACATTTCCTGCTACCTTGCAGGAGGCTGTTCAGTGGCAGGGAGCATGAATTAAGAAAAAAGGAGTAGAATAAAGCAAAGCCATGCAGGAGAGGGAGGGATGGCTCTTCCTGCCTTGCTTGCAGAGTCTTTGGCTCTGCTTGACCTGGAGCTGCAGGTGGAGGTGGCAGAGCCCCACGGGCACCTCTGTGGGCACAGCTGCAGTGCAGGGCTGGGGCAGCCTGGCCTGGTGCTGTGCTGGGGGGGTTGGTGAGCTCTGGGCTGCCCAGCACGTGGCACTGGTGCCAGCAAACGGGACAGGCTGGGTCACATTTGCTCCTGGCCCGTTGGGGTGAAGGAGGGAGCTCCCAGCACTGCTCCCTGGGCTGTGACAGCAATGTCACCCTGTCCCATGCCTGATGGCAGCTGTCCCAAGCACTGGGTGAGCAGCCTCTCACTTGTATTTCCCAATTTAGTCACACCCTACCAGCGATAACTGAGCCAATGGAAATGGGGAAATCGGGTTTCTCGATGTTGTGGCACTTCCTTGGATCTCAGAGAGCTTCAGTGGGGCTTTGCCCCGTGCCAGGGACACAGAGCCTCAGGCCTGCCATGAGGGGCACACGGGGAGCTCCTGCCCAGGGCAGAGAAGGGGTTTGGTGTGGCAGCCAGGTCAGTGCTGCAGCTGTGACTCCTCCCCAGCTCTGTGATTCACTTCTGTCTCCTTTCACACAGATCCAGTGAAGGAGCTGCCTTCCAACTACGCTGCTCAGAGGAGCTGCTTCTCTCAGCTGTCAAGGCCTCTGAGCTGCTGAGGGGAAGAGAACAGGTAAACCCTACCCCATGCAAAATAACAGCTCCAGATGTTAAATATGGTCTTACCTTAACTCACTGCATTTATTTAGAGATTTATTTAGAGATTTATTTAGAAATGCTCTGTGGCTTTGCGCCCTCTGTCCCAGAGTTTGCCCTTGAGGCTCAGGGTGGGGGTCCTGCCGTCCCTCAGGGCACAGCTTTGTGTCACTGAGGGTGGCAGTGGGGGCCTGTGGGCAGCTCTTCCCCACCTTTGGTGCCCCCCTATGCAGCCAAGGCCCTTGGGCAGCAGGTTCAGCCCAGCACTGCCCTGGAGTGAGGCCATGCAGGCAGAGCTGCCCTGCTGAGCTGCTGTGCTCTGGGTAGGATTCACAGGGAGCCCCATGGAGCTGGCAGGAAGATTTTACACCTTGGAGTTGTTTCTGGTCAGAGCCTGCCCAGTTTTGGAGCCACACCCCCGGTTCTGCCCTGGGGAGAAGCTGAGGCTGGCTCAGTGGTGGCACCAGCCCTGGCCTCCTCCCTTACCTGTCCCCTCTGTCCCCAAGCACCGTGCCAGCTCCGTGTGCCTGTGCAGCACAGGCTGGTGTCACTGAAGGCCTCTGTCCCCGCAGGGCTGCCTGGAGCCATGTCCAATGACCCTCCCCCGCCCTACCCGGGGGGCCCCTCGGCGCCGCTGATAGAGGAGAAGCACGGCCCTCCCTCTGCACCAGGTACGGGCTGTCCCAGCTGCCCGGGTGACACTGACAGACACACAGGGCCCATGGAAGGTCCCTGGGCCTGGCCTGGCTGGGGCCTCTCCTCCACAGCCTGGGGAGGGTGGTGCAATGGGTCCAGCTGTCCCCATGTCACTCTTGGGGGAGGCAGGAGGGTCCTAGGGGCAATGACAAGAGCAGGAAGCACTCCCAGCTCAAAGCCTGGCACTGCTCCCTGCTGTGGGGTGAATTTGGGTTTCGTGTGGCTCAGAAGATGCAGCTTGAGGGGTGCACCCACCTCTTGCCACGTCTTGTCTCCCCTTTTCCCTGTTGGGGTTGACACCCTGAGCACACAGCCAGGACCCCATCTTATCTTCCCCTCAGTTCTACTGCCTCCCTGGCTGCTGACTGTGTTTCCTTCCAGAGAATGTCACCCCAGTGGTGGGACAGCCCCAGGGGGTTCCCGTCCCCCCTCCTGAGTTCGGACCCCCCCCATATGAGCCCCCCTCGCAGCCGGGGTTTGTGCCCCCCACCATGCCCACGGATGGCTCTGGGCCCTATGTGCCACCAGGTGAGTCCTGCAAGGGGCTGGGGACACAGGGGACTGGCAGCAGCTCAGGTTTCCTGTGCCCTGGGGAGTGGGGGGGACNGTCTCCTGCCTCAGCACACCTCCTGCCAAGGTGCTCACTTGTTTGTTTCTCATTCACAGGAGGGTACTACCCACCCCCAGGCCCTCACCCCCACATGGGCTACTACCCTGCCCCAGGCCCCTACCCCTCTCCTGGTGGCCACACGGCCACAGTGCTCGTCCCTCCCGGAGCTGCCACCACGGTCACAGTGCTGCAGGGAGAGATCTTCCAGGGCGCCCCCGTGCAGACCGTGTGTCCCCACTGCCAGCAGGCCATCACCACCAAGATCTCCTACGAGATCGGGCTCATGAGCTTCCTCCTTGGCTTCTTCTGCTGCTTCGTGGGGTAGGTGCTGCTGGGGCCTTGTGCTGGGTGCTCAGCGTGGTCCTGGGTAGCCCCAGTGCTGGTGGCCTTGGCTGAGCTGTTGGCCACGGTGGGGACCTTGGCACAGAGGTGGCACTGCAGAGGCAGAGGGGTTCCTGTGGTGACAGCCCCATCTCACATCTCTTGCCCCGTGCCCAGGGGCTGCCCCAGCTCAGCATCTCCTCCTCTCCCTTGTGCTGCAGGTGTGACCTGTGCTGCTGCCTGATCCCCTGCCTGTTCGATGACTTCAAGGACGTGACGCACACGTGTCCCAACTGCAAGGCCTACATCTACACCTACAAGCGCATGTGCTAACGGGCCGGGAGCCAGGGGGCCCGGCCCGGCCCCGCCCGTCTCCGCCCATCGCTCCTCGCTTCCCCCGGTGCTGTGTGTGTGTTATCCCGGCTCCCTCCGCACAGAGCTGCCTCCACCTGCCCCCGGCGCTGCTCCTCACTGGGACTGTTGGATTGGGGACACTGGTGCACAGGGGAGGTGGACCAAGGGCCCAGACAGTTTGTGGGGCTGCCAGGCAGTGCACAGGGGTGGGGGGCATCACTCTGCCCTCCATTCCCATCACGGTGTGAGTGAGGCCCCTCTCCCCTGGAGCAACCCTGGAAGAGCAGCAGCTGCTGGAGGTGCCCACGGCAGTCCCTCGGTGCAGGGGGTGCAGGGATGTGCTGGGATGGGAGCCCAGGAGGGGACCCAGGCAGCCCGTGGTGCCCTCAGGGGATGCAGCACAGCCTTTGTGGCACTTTCAGGAGACAGGGGGTGGTTCAGAGCCCCTTCCCGAGGGGAGGCAGAGCTGTCTCTAAGCACAGGGGGGCCCGCAGCAGCACTGCACCCTTATCACATCTCCGTCCTGCTGCATGCGCCTCCTCCCAGCCCCGCCGCGGCTCTGGGGGCAGGGCCAGCCCCAGGCAGCCTCGCCCCCGGCAACCCGAGAGCCAAAACCGCACCCGGCATGTCCTGGCTGCCCGGCACGTAGAGTAGAGGAGTTTTTGTTACCAGGCCGCCGCTCCGGGGCCGTCCCGGGCCCGCGGGGGCTGCGGGGCCCTTGCATGTGGTGTAGGGGGTATTTTAGCTCACTCCTGTGGGGCAGGAGGAAGGGGCGAGCAGGCAGCGCCAGCAGCTGCCAGCAGCACGCCCACAGCAGGGGCAGGAGGACCTGGAGGAGCCAAATTCAGCCCCTCGGGGCTGCTCCTCCCTCCCTTGCCCCTGCAGCTCCCAGAGGAAAGTGTGGGGGTCTCTCAAACAGGTCTGCAAACACAGCCTGGCCTGCACAGGCAGCTGCGGTTTGCTCAGGGGTACGACTGTGGCACTAGTCAGTGTTTTTATGTAAATAAATAACAGACCCTGAACTCGTGTACATCTTTTCTTCTCTCCTGCTCTAAATTCACAGCACATCTGGCTGCAGGGAAGCTGAGGATGAGGGCAGGGTGGGGGTACAGCAGTACCAAGCTCGGGAAGAAGAGCAGCAGATTCCCTCACCCTACCAGGAAAGCCCCAAGCCCTGACAGCAGCTGGCAGTGAACTCTGAGCAGGGCAATGAGCCTCCCCCCATGGAAACCCTGGAAGAATTAGCAGGGACAATGCGGTGCTAGGGCAGGAGTTTCTCAGGGACTGCATGAGTCAGAGAGAGAAGTGAAACAGTGTGGACTCCACTCCCTTTCTCCCCCTTAACCCCCTCCCCAGCCTCCCCCTTTTCACAATGAAGTGCTTTTGGCTTTTCCCAGCTTACAGCATTACAACTTTTTATTCCGGTCAAGGCTTCAGGAAAAGTAACCAACAACCAACCCTCAACCCCAAAGTTGCACAATACTCATCTGTCACCTCCATACCCCCCCGTGGTCCTGCCCCATCCCCAGGGAGCTCCCTCCAACAGGAGTCACACTTGGTTCTTGGGCCATTGTACCAAACAGGACACTCCTGTGAGCTGACAGCCCCATGGCACAGCCTCAGCTGCTCAGGGTGGGAAAGCAAGGGCTCCTTGTTGGAAAGGCTGATGAGACATTCTGCAGATGCAACCCAGGGCAGGAAACCCCCTCCAGACACTGCTTCAGTGATGGGGATGGAAAGCCAAGCATGTGAAGCCTCTGCCAGGACAGGACAGGACATCTCTGGCCTTAAAAGCTGCCCCAGCCTGGGCAGGGCAGTGCTGCAGTGGAGTCCTCACCCCCTGGTACTGACTAGTCCTGAGCACCAGTCAGCTACAGACGATGAGTTACAGCGGTGTGCAAGGAAGCTTGGACAGTCCCACAGGATTCCTGTTTATTTCCTTACTCCCACTCTGCAGCCAACTCACCACCAGCAGGGGAAAGGTCACAGAACGGGCAGGGCACCCCTCTCTGCCACGCCGTGCCCGTCACAGGATGTACCAGGCTGCAGCTCCTGCTGCCACGGCCATGCAGGCTGCCAGCACCAGCTGCACCAGGGGCTGCCTGGCCAGGCCCAGCACGGTGTGGACGGGGCAGCCGGGGCCTGCCGTGCCTGCAGGACACAGAGAGCTCAGTTAGCACCGCCCCTGCTGTGCCACACGCCCGGGGCAGCTCTCCCTGCCCCACCTACCCAGTTTGTCTGCATAGTAGGGGCATTTGCGGATGTCTCCCTTCCCGTCATGGACTGGGAAGCCTCCGTCCTGCGCCTCTTCTGGCAGCGACCTCCCGATCGTGTCCAGCTCATCAAACACCTGCAAGGGGTCACAGAGAGCTCGTGAGGCAGGCAGGGCCAGGCAGGGCCAGGCAGCTCTCAGCCACACCCTGGAACCATCTGGGGCACAGGCGAGTGCCATTCCTGCCTCCCTGTCCCCAGACACCTTTCAGGTGTCTGCAGAGCTGTGGGGACACCTGGCACACCCTGCAGCTCCAGGAAGGCACAGCCCATCCCAAGAGCATTCAGTCAGAGCCACCCTGTGCTCACTTCCCATCCTGCTGTGGGTGAGAATGGGGACAACAGGCTCTCCCCTCCCTGCTGCAGAGCCTTGGAGGATCCCAGCTCCTGCAGTGCTCAGGCAGCCTCTCCCACTGCCTTGGGATTCCATAAGGATCCTGATGAATGAGCCAACCACACCTCACCATGTTTCTGGCCAGTTTAAATCACACTGACCCATTACAAGCACAGCATTAAAACTCCCATCAGTAGCTAACTCTGTGTTCATCCCCCGGGGCAAACAGCAGCTCAGTCAGGTCTGATGAGAGGCAAATGCTATGGGAGGAACATTTGCCTCCAGGCTCCAGGCATTTTTGACCATAGGGCAACAGGTCAGACATGAGACAGGAGATGAACTGTCCCCAGGGTGGTGCAGCAAGCTCCAGCTGTTTGAGGCTGTCTTGGCACAAGAGCTCTGCTCCCCTCACTGCTTCACAGCCACACAGCCTATGGGACTCTTGAAGTCATATTAATTCTGCCTTAATCAAAGGGCTTGGCTGTGGTGTTGGGGCAGGGGAGGAATTCCAGCCTGGCACCAGCTCCTGAGCTAGTGAAAGAGCTAGTTCAACCAGAATCCAAACCACTCAGGGAGGGGCTGTGGTGGTCTCAGCCCCAAACCACTGCCTGGGTGAGTAGTGTGACTGAATTAACCTGGGCCAGACCTAAAAGCTGCAGCACCTCCCCATACAGGAGATCAAGGGATTTGTTTAGTACCTGCATGTTAAATCTGAAGGCTTTGTTGGCCTCTTCCACGATCCTTTCCTTGGTGTTCTTGTCCAAGTCCAGAGCATTCATTCTTGCTCTGTAAAGCTGCTTGAACTTCTGTGCATTGGTAACGTTGTCAAACACGTAGAATTGGATGCCTTCCTCAGTACTGGGCAACTTCAGGGCCCTCTGGGCCACCTTCTTCAGCACCTGGCCACCTGAGAGGTCCCCCATGTAGCGTGTGTAAGCGTGAGCCACCAGCAGCTCCGGCTCGTGTTGTCCCACATGGTGGATTCTGTCCACGTACTCCTGAGTTGCCTCTGAACACTGGATCTTTTCTTTCCAGTCGTCCCCATAGAAATATTTGAGGTCTTTGGCCAGAGCTTCCCTCCGGTGAAGCTCTACGGGGAAATACAGAGGAGCAAAGACTGGGTTGTCCTTGTTGCGATCCATCTCCTCTTCCAGAGCAGAGTAGGTGAAGTAAAGGGCCACGGTGGCCAGCTAGGACAGAGCACAGCTCGTGTGAGAAGCTGCTCACTACATGGGCAATGTTGCCATGAGTTTCTCCTGGTTTTCTGAGCGTTCATATTAAAGGAGAAGTGTTCAGCTTCTCACACTCGTGAATGTAAACACAGGACCATGTTTGATATGGATTCTTTCTCCAAGAGAAGGGGAGGTTGAATGACACCTCCTTGACCTATGTGGTAGAGAGGTGGGGATACCACTCTCCAATCCATGCTCACCCTGCTGTAGGTATAGATATGGGAAAATAAACTAAGGCAGGGTCTTCCTGCCCTGCATGCTGTGAACCCACACCTGTGTCCCAGTCTCATTCCCTGGTGGGCCTCACGGTGATAGGGCACAGCTCAGGACTGTTGCCACTTACATGGAACTGGGTAAACGAGAGGAAACCTCCAGGCCTGGCACAAGCCTGGAGAGCCTGTACCAGGCAGGCACTGCCTGAAGGAGCAAAGGCTCTGCTCTATCTACCACCATAGCACCCCCAGGGCTGTGGGCTCTGCATCAGTCCCTGGGTGCATCAGGGAGAAGGGAGCAGAGCCACCCTCACCTTGAAGAGCTCCACATCAGTCCCTGGGTGCATCAGGGAGAAGGGAGCAGAGCCACCCTCACCTTGAAGAGCTCCACATCAGCCACTGGGTGCATCAGGGAGAAGGGAGCAGAGCCACCCTCACCTTGAAGAGCTCCACATCAGTCACTGGGTGCATCAGGGAGAAGGGAGCAGAGCCACCCTCACCTTGAAGAGCTCCTTCCTGATGCGGCCCTTGAGGAAGTCCTTGACGAACTGCGTGTTCTCCGCACGGTCGTGCGACTCCTTGGTGCCCTCCTTCAGCAGCTCCGACAGGTCCAGGGGGCTGCAGGCAAAGAGCAGAGCTCCTTTCACCCCCCTGCCTGTGCAGCACTGGCTCTGTCCCTGCTGTGTCTGGAGGGGTCCCCCACTGGCTCAGTTGGCCCCTGCTGGAGGGGAGGGAGCAGCAGGGTGGCAGCAGCCCAGACCTGCCAACTGGTGCAGAGAGTAAACCTGTACTTGAGACCAGTCTGCAGCAGCTTCTTGCTTGCTGAGAACACAGACAGCCAACAAGACTTGTGTATGTAGCAATCCCAGAAAGGAAGACACAGCAACCCAAAGCAGACTTCACTGTTCACTCTGAAAAGCAAAGCTTTGTATTTTACACTGCTCTGACATGGAAAGGGCTGGGGCTCACCAGGGGCTCTGGCCCAGGGTGCTGAAGCAGCTGCCAAGGACCTGCTGATCCCTGCACTGTGGCTTCTGCTTCTCATCCGTGCCAGCCCAACACTACTCAAGGAAGCCTTGAGCATGTGGGGAGCAACTATCAGGGCAGCTAAAGGGCATGGGAGCCTTGGTGGTATCTTCTGCTGGAGAAGAAAAAGGCCCAGGTAGGTCCCCAGCTTGGATATCAACTGCTGGAGAAGAGATGAGAGCTGAATGGCAAAACAGGTCAAGAACACCCGTAAAAGGTTTATTTCTCCTAAATCACACTGGTTTTTTTTCAAGTTTCCACAAGATGTCTTGTTTTAAAAAAGACCCAAAACATTAAAATCTATTATTTTAGGCTACAGGCACTGCACCTACCTGGACACAGAATCACAGAATGAACTGGGCTGGAAACCATCCTTTAAGACCATCAAGCCCAATCATTACCTCACACCTCCTTATCAACCAAACCACGGCACTGAGTGCCACGTCCAGGCTTTATTTAAACACAGCCAGGGACGGTGACTCCACCACCTCCCTGGGCAGATTCCAGCATGCAATCACTCTTTCAGTGAAGAATTTTTTTCTGTCATCTAACCTAAACTTCCCCTGGTGCAGCTTAAGGCTGTGTCCTCTCATTCTGTCTGGGAGCAGAGACCAACCCCCACCTGGCCACAGCCTCCTTTCAGGTACAGGATCAACACACACTCACCCAGATCATGCCAAAGTGCACCTTACAGATTTTATCACTAGTTTGCTACAGCTAGCACATTTGTGCTAGCTCAGAGAGAGACTCTGGACACTCCAGGCACACTGAGTGTGCCAGCAGAGGCAGCAAACATTAACTTCTCATGAAGCTGAGCTTGTAAAGTCAAAGAAGTCGACCAGCCTGTTGAGGTCTTCTAGGAAGCACCCTACTCACCCTTCCTGTCTTCCAAGTCTGGCTTTTAGAACATGTGTGTGAATTTGTTTTTTAAAGTAAGCTCCTAGAAAATGTCCTTGACATTGTCCTTGTCCCTTGACTAGACCTGGGTGTTCTGCAAAGGCAAGAGCTCACCAGAGCAGAGGTCACATTTAGAGTCAGTTTTCAAAACAAGGAGCCTGCCCAGCAAGTCATGGAAAACTGGCTCTCCTTGGCCAGGAAGACACAAACACAGCTGCCAAATAGTCAAAGTGTTTCTGAAATGTGACTTTCATAGCAGAGACTAAAAAACAACTGTTGTCAGCACTGCCAGATCACTCTTTCCCATCCCTTCCACCCTTCCAGTATAGTTTGACTGAAGAGATTTCACAGCACATGCATTTGATTAATCCCTTACTGGGGTCCCCCACTTCTCTCAGATGGGAAGGATCACTCCTTTATCTGGCCCAAGGCTGTGTCTGTGCCAGTGTGTAGCACAGAACTCACCTGACAGCTTCATCTTCCATCTCCTCATAGTGCAAAACATCTTCCTCTGCCCCCTCTGGGCTCTCCAGGGCTGATGGCATCGTGCTCACTGCTGGGGATCAGTCTGGAATGCACAATCAGAGAGGGGTTCTCAGGAATGCTCAGCAAAGGGATGGGTGTGAAATGAACAGTCCAGCAGGGAGCTCTCTGCCCAGGCAGGGCAGTGAGGAGCAGCCTCTGGCAGTTCCCACCTCACACCAGGCACTTCCAAAGAAGCAGATTTGCCTGCTCAGTTCAGCTACCTCAGGTGAACCTCAGCACTGAGACCCAATTCACAAAACATGAACCTCAGAGGAGACTGTAACACAGCAGCCTGCATCCAGCATCCCCAGGAGGGCTCCTGGCTGAAGATGAGACCTCCATGCTGGGAATCTGCACTGGACTCGTGAGCAGGCTGCTTTCCCCTGATGATACCAAGTATTTCCCCCAGTGTCACACTCTGAGCAGAGTAACTGGAAAGGCAAGTCCCTGTCCCTGTCCTTCACTCAGGAGGAAGAACAAGCTGCACTTCCACACCACTACAAAGCTTCCCTGGAGAAGGTAGTGAATTAGGCCAGCTGAGCTCTGACATCAGGAGCTCACAGGGGAAACAAGAACACTGTGACAGAACAGAGGAACTTCCCTAGCAGGGCCAGATTTCACTGCTCTGCCTTTCCTGAGCCTCTCTCCCAGCAGAGTGAGCTGCAGACAGCTCCTGCTCCCACTCACACCCTCCTCTCCTGCCTGCCAGAATCTACTTCAAATTCCGTAAGTAACTGGGTTCCCCCTCCTCATCTGCAAAAGGAAATAAAATCTCCTAGGATGTACCAGGATGCACAAACCTTACCCAGGAGCAGGAACAACACCCACCTGGACTACACTGGCTGAGCACAGAAATCCAGGCACCTCATTTACAAAATGGACCTGTAATCAGCTTTGTGCAGAGCAGCACCACCTTTCAGGCAGCCTTGGGAGAGGAGCAAGGGGCTAAGCTGATGCTGGCTCTTCAAAAAGCACTCACCAAGAGAGCCAACCTCGTGCTCCCCTTCAGCTCAGCCCCCTTTGCTGGGCTGCATCATGGATTCACTGCTCAGCCCACAGCTGGGGACTGGGAGAACCAACAGGCCTCAGGCTGGTCAGCACAGGGCCAGCACTGGCACACCAGTTAGGAATTAACTGCTCTCCAGTTCCTCACCCCAGAGTTCCACAGCCACCCTCAGGAGCCAGGGCTGCCCCATCCTCAGGTGCAGTACAAGGCTCCCCCAGCTCAGGGACAGCACCTGGTCTGGGGGACTCACCAGGTGAAGGTTCCCCCTGTGACCACAGAGTCTTTACCTTCCCTGGGACAGAGTCTTCCCCAGGGGAAGACTGATCAAAGGCATTATTTTGTGATGCCAGCAGCCCAGGGCTGGGACAGAAGTCACTCATATGGGCTGGCAGCTCTACATTCTCCCCACCTCTCCCCTGACCTGGCACAGTGCAGCCTCCCCAGCCCAGGTAAAGGTCAGGCCAGGAAGCAGCTCCAGGTGCTGTCTGTGTGATCACTCACTGGGCAGCTCAGCTCAGGGACCCCCCCTTCACTCCCCACACAGCTCCAGGCGTTGGGAAATGCCCACTGTGGGGAAGGGAACCAAAGCACAAAGGCAAAGGAGGCACCTGAGCTCAGGCAGGGGCGTGTGTGGGCACAGGAGGAGCACTGCACTCGCCCCTGCCAGTGCAGATCACAGCTCTGAACACCCTGCCCTGCCTGCTCTGCTCACAGCAGCCCAGGGCCTTCCCAGGAGATGCAGACTCCAAAATGAAACCAGACAAACTAGTTCCAATTTATGTTATTCTCCCAGAAAGGCAGAGTGCTGGGGGTGAGGTGTGCTGTCTCCACACGCCTGCAACAGCCACTGGTACAGAGCAGCAGGTGAGAACAGAGCACTCGAGCTGCACTCGTGCCTTGGGAGAGGCCTGAAGGCTGACAACAAACCCAGTCCAAAGGAACACACCAGGCCAGGCCTCACAAATTCATGGTGAACAGCAGCAGTGGCTCAAGGTTCCCAATGGCCAAAGATGGCCCTGAGGTCACCACTCCTGGTAACCCATTGGAGCCTCCACTCCCACACCCTGAGCACACTCGTGCTCACACAGGAACTTGGTTCTCCATGTCCCACCAGAACACAGTGGGGTCTCAGAAGCCTTCACCCACCCCTGTCAGCAGTGCTGTAGAAGCACAACTGATGGGAAAGGTGAATGACTGTCCCAGGAGCACAGCCTGCTGCTGGGAGCAGGGCTACCATGCAAGAAGTCATTGATGTCATTGGTGCATTCTCAGACTTGTATTTCCCTGGGCTTGTCTGCAGGGCTCAGCCTGGCAAGTTCTCCTCTGTGGCAGTGGGCAGGGCAGTGGCAACACCAGTGCCCAGGAGAGGGCAGAACCCGTGCAGGAAAATGTGGAAGCTGAGATTTTTCCTGATACAGTCTCTAGCACAAGACAAGTCAGCACAAACCAACCCCATCCTTTCCCGTGCTGGGTTATTGCAGAACTGGGAGGAAAGGCAGGCAGAGCCTTTGTGTGTGTGCCTCACACCACCACACACCATTGCTTTTGCTCAAAAACTGCCAACTGGACGCCCCAGTTTGTGATCACAGCCCTGGATTCTCTGCTCCTCTGAAAGGGGACGTGTCCCACACGCCAAGGAGGAGGCTCAGGCAGTGCCACCTCCTCTGCAGAGGCTGGAACATCATTTCATTTGCTGCAGGAAGCTCTGCTCACCAGGAGCTGGCTGATGTTCAGGGTACCTCCCAGTGCACAGAGAGCCTGCCTGGGAGCAATCCAACAGCCACCAGTTGGGATGGCAGGGCTGGAGAGTGGGCAGGAGGATTGGAACAGGACACCTCAGCATTCCAAAGATTTCTTTCCCAATTACAGTGTTCAAGCTCTCTGAGAAAACACCCCTGCCTCATCTATTCCTACACACATCTCCTCACCAAGCTGTGCACCCCAGATGCACAGCTGTTCTTCCCAGGGTAAGGAGACATTTAATCCCAATAATCCCAAGCCTTTTAAAGGAAGAAAACACTGCTGCAGCAGGGAAGGAGGACTGGAAGCCCAGATTTACTTGGGCACTCTGGGAGAAGTTCAGTAACTCACAGACACCCAGGCAGCACTGAGTTCCTGTCTGTTTAACTTTCATACATCTTCAAGGCATTTCCCCACACACAAAGCTCAAAGTGGCTGGACCTACCATCACTGCAGTGGAAACAAACCCCAGAACTCCAGGCCTAGAGGCTTGAAGAAACATCCCAGAGGTTACCTGGCAATCCCAACAGGAGAGATTCTCATCTCCATCTCCTTCGGGTAGAGATCTGGCACTGGCTGCTGCTGGCAATGGAGCCTCATAGACTAAATTACCACATTACTTGATCCAGGTAGGTTGAAGATTTCACCTGGACACAGCCTAAACTGAGGTAGTGATTCAAGTCCCAGACACTTCTGGCAATGCCCACACAAATGCTATTCTGTCATCTAGAGCTGCAGCCCAGCACCTCAACAAACCAACCAAAGGAAGCTCCTGGTGAGCTCAAAGATCCTGCCCAGTTCTGCCCTTTGGTGGTGCCCCTGTGTCAGGCAGCCCATCAAGAACTGTTCTCTCACCCTGTCCGAACAGCCAAGGGGCAAGTCCGGGTTGGCTCTGGGCTGCGAAAGGACACATTGTGACAGACACACACAATTATATCAAACAACCTTTGTTCAGCAGAGAGCCAGGCCTGCCCTGGCGGTCATGTCGGCTCTGAGCTGTGCCCGGGACGCACCAATCTGGGCCAGTGACAGCCACTTCGGGCTAACATGTGCAGTGCAGTGCTGTGTGTAGGTGCCGAGGCACGAACAGGACAATTACCAACAACGGAGAAGGAGGAATAGCAAGAGCCCTTCGTTCTCCGAGTGCTTCTCTGAGCTCTGGGGGGGGCAAGCAAAGCTAAGTGTCCCCGCTGCCACCGGGGACACGCAGCGCGGGGCTCCAGCCCCGAGGCCCAGGCGTCGCCAGCGAGCAGCCGTGCAAAGTCACTGCGGGGCCCGGGGGACCCGGCGCTGGCAAACACCGCCGGGCAGGCGCTCGCTCGTGGGGACACGGCAGCTCAGGGAGCGCCGAGAGCGGCCGGGCCGGCGGGCGGGCAGCG
>VXBR01010627.1:130883-147266 GCA_013400215.1 Cisticola juncidis
GAGGGCCGGACTGGGTGAAGCTCTTCCCGCACTCGGCACAGCCGTAGGGCTTCTCCCCGGTGTGCACTTGTCGGTGCTTCATGAGCTCGGAGCTCACCGGGAAGCTCCTCCCGCACTCGGAGCAGCCGTAGGGCTTCTCCCCGGTGTGCACTTGCCGGTGCTGCACCAGCTGGGAGTTCCCGGTTAAGCTCTTCCCGCACTCGCACACCTGAGGGACTTCTCCCCGCTGTGGACACGCCGGTGCTTCGTGAGCTCGGAGCTCACGCTGGAGCTCTTCCCGCACTCGGAGCACTCGCCGGGCTCTCTCCCGTGTGGATCCTCCGGTGCTGGATGAGGCGGGACTGCTGGTAGAATCCCTTGTTTCATGTGAAACCGAGTGTGCACCGATGGGCTGGAGTTTGGGCCAGGATGTCTGTCTGTCCCCTTAGGAGTTCAAGTGCCTTTGAAGCTTGATGGGGAGAGGTGTCCATGTTCTCTGGCCACCAAAGTGAGCAGCCCTATGTTGGCCATAGGCAGCAGCAAGGGAGAGATCAACAGAAACAGGATGAGACCCTGGTCCTGCCTGCTGGTGCCTTGAGCTTCTGCTGCCAGTGGGTGGGGATCAATCTTTTCTAGGTAACAATTGACAGGACAAGAGGAAATGGCCTCAAGTTACGCCAGGGAAGGTTTAGGCACACTCGGTGCAGGAGAAGGGTTTCTCTCCAGGGTGGACTCTCCGATGCCGGGCGAGCTTGGAACTCACACAGAAACTCTTCCCACACTCCCCACACGACAGAAGAATTTCTCTGCTGGTTAACATCTGGCAGCTTCCTGAAACTTTTCTCACGCAGCATCACCTGGCTTTGCCTCTTCTCCAGAGGTCTCTGAACATTTTCTGACCTGTGTGGGACAACTGGGTCCTGTGCAGGACTCTGGGAATTGTTCTTGGAGAGTGCTGAGAGTAAAACCTCAGGCTCTGCTGGCCCAGGAATGTCTTGGTGGGGATTCTTGTTTTTCTGCTCACAATCCCATCTTCAGCTGCAATAAAATGAGAATCTGCATAGAGTCACAGACAGGAAACTTTAGACAGGGGAAATCAAAAGAAACCAAATTCTAAACATTCACCAGACTGACTCTTCCAGAAGGTTCTGATATTTCCCTTCAAACTACTTCAAACAGTGGATTTCTCAGTATGTTCACAGGAACAAACCCTGGGAACAGCCCTGTGTGCTCTAACAGAAATTGAATCCACTGAAATTAGTGGCATATTAGAGGTAAAAGTTCAGTGCTTGAACAGGAAAGATGGCTGCTCTTCTAGGATATCTGAAAAGTTATTAAAAGTTGAATTGAGAGTCGTGGAAGTGTCACAAAAAACTGTCCTACTGAGCAGAACAAATGCATCATCCCTGATCTGGTGCTGCAGAGAGAGGCACTCCTCTGTTTGTTTACTGTTCCATATGAGATTGGACAAATTTAAATAGTTTATTGTATATAATGTAAATCAAACGCAAATTCTGTATTAAAAAAAAATAAAATTTATATCCAACATACACAAAGATACCTAGAAATCCGGCCTCTTTTTTTGTTGTTTCCCTATTTTTCAATGAGCCTCTGCACACTCAAAACTGCCAGAACAGACAGAAGTGAGAAGCTGTTGTGAAGGGCAATATATAACATATGACAGTTTAGGGTCCCAGACTTCCCCAGGAGTCCCAGACACTTTACAGCTGGGACCAGTCCGGGCTGGCAATGGGACTGATCCAAGCAGGGGGTTTTGCTCAAGCTGTGAGAAGTGCTGAAAAGGTCCAGTGCTCACTGAAATGTGTTTTTAAACACATCTCTGCTGGGGGCTTCCCTGTGACATGGGGTGCTTTTGAGAAGTGTCACAAAGGGAACAGAACAAACCCCTGCCCTGTTCTGCAGCCATTTCAGAAACAGATTTAGGAGTTTTAGTAGAGATTGCCAAGTGAAGCAAGAAAAAAAGCCTTTTATGTATTTCCACAGCATTCCCTGCCTTAAGAATCAGCAGTGCAAACTGTGCTGAAGAAGTGAAGATGGAAGTCCCAGGACTGTAAACAGGCAGTGCTTGACAGAGTCGATTGAATCCTGGAATGTGAAGGGTGAAACATTTCACAGCCCAAATCCAGGGAATAGGGCAAGTGTCACTGAGGGAAGCACCAGCACAAAGAAAAGTTTGGGACCTAAAATCTGTTAGAAAAATGGAAAGAAAAGGCACAAGAGTCAAACTGGGTGAGGAGAGGTTGCAGGTGAGCTGAAGGCGGGGCAGCCATGAGGCGTTTGTGCAATCGGGCCGGCAGTGGGAGCACGGCTCAGCCCCGTTCTGGGGATGTCACCTGGGATCTGCCACAAGGAGCAGCAGTGCTCCACCAGTTGGGAACAGCTTTCCAGCCTGGCAGCAAGGCCTCCACCAGCAGGACTGTCAGCGGGCAGGAGTGGGCTTCACTCGGTGTCGCCTCCTCTGTTTTCTGCTCTCCTTCCTTTTCTGTTCCTGCTCTTTCCGGGCTCTGGCCATGGTAGTTGTGATGCACTGAGAATCCAGAAAGTTCAGCAGCTTTGCCTTGGAAATTTTAATGCCATTCTGCTTGAGCTCTGCGTGCAGATCAGCCAGCTCGATGGGCTCGTAGAAGAGAATCCTGTTGTACAGGGCTGTGTTGGAGCGGATGTAGCACCTCACTGCCTCCAGCTTCTCCTCTTCCCGAGCTGCTGCTTGAGATGCTGGAAATTCCTCCTCCTCTTCCTCCTCAGATCCAAAAGCACAGGTTTCAAGTCCGTTCACAAAGGAACTAAAAGCAGGAGGAAACAGACCAGAGGTCATGGAAAGAACAGGCCAACAAGGACAGGACCAGAGCTCCCCAAATCCCTGATAGTGAAGCCCTGTGACTTCCTCTGTGGGGTCACAGCCTGCACTACCAGCACCCAC
This sequence comes from Cisticola juncidis, assembly GCA_013400215.1. NCBI lineage: Eukaryota > Metazoa > Chordata > Aves > Passeriformes > Cisticolidae > Cisticola > Cisticola juncidis. Next base: position 133,804 of record VXBR01010627.1, read on the forward strand.
AAAATGAATGAGGCAGGACATGGCAGGGCTTCTGCAAACTCCACATACCAGTGCTGGTATACACTCCACATACAGTGCTGGTCCAACTCACCCAGCCTGGAGCTGTATGGAATTTCTGGCTCCTGGCCCTTCCCTCCTGGCAGGTTCTGCCAGGGGATGCTGTGCTGTCCTCTCCCAGCTCCAGCTGCAGGTTCTCAGGCAGCACAGAGTGCTCTATATCACTGACCTGCAGACCAGGCATACCAGATTTGGGCCTTGCTCACAAGCAGCCCTTTTATGTTCTGAGAATAGTCCAGGGGGAATTAGACTAAATATCCAAAGGTTGTTTCTTTTCTAAGAGTGCTGACCTCCACGTGACACACTCAAGGAGGTGATGGCCACTGTTTGCTCATTCCTGCCTCATGTCTGTCCTGCAGCCCTGAGTGTTTTGTCTAGGATTTCACTGCCTCACCTCTGTGAACCGAAGGAGATGTCACTTCCATCCACCGAAGAGCCTGCTGACTCCTGGGATGCTGGGAGCTCCTGGCCATCAGCTGCCAGCGACACAGATGGCCTTGCTTGCTCTTTGGCTCCTCCTGGGTGATGTGTCCTTTTAGTTCTGCCCTTGGCTGCAGCACCGCCTGTGCCATGGGATGCAGCATCAGCCTCATCCCCAGGGAGCCCTGCAGAGGCCTTGGCCAGCTGCTTCCTCTTGCCCACGGCCCTCGCAGCCCGGCCTGCCCTCTGGGACCTCTGTGGGAGGGGCTGGGAATAGGAGATTGCATCCTCAAAGTCAGAGTCCCCATCCCGGTGAGTGTACTGGAAAATCTCCTTCAGCATCAGCACCATCTGGCGCTTCGGGAGCGCACGGACACCGAATCTGCAAGAGAGGGTGGGAGCTCAGGTTACAGTAACCCTGCCCCTTCCACTGTCACAGCTCTGCAAGAGCTGGAAAAGCCTGGTGTGACCTCAGAAAGCACTGCCTGGAGCTTCACCATGCTCTCCCTTCTTTCACATTACCTGCCAGCAGGTTCCCCTCGGAAAGAGCCGTCCTGGGGGAGGCAATGCTCACCTGCTCAGCTCCTTCTTCAGCTGCGGGGTCTCCATGATGGAATAAGCTGGCATGGGGGTCACTGGAGTGCTGGGGGACCTGTTGTTCTCCTGACAGGAAGGTTCTGCAGCAAAATGAAATTACTGTGAGGAGAATCACTACAAAAAGGATTTAAAAATGGCTGGTAACTTCTCCTCTTAGTGGCAGAAATCTAATACTATCTAATAATTGTTTAATAGCAGCCACTTCCTTATAAGCAGCTTTAGTTATTACTCAGCTTCATATGGGATAGAATAGTCAGCACTTTTTTTCCCTCCCTTAATCAGGATACTTGGTTTTCATTGATTTTACATCAGAAAACAGTTTAAATTGGGACATATGTCACATCTGAAAATGAGGCCATTCAGGGCTTTTTTAGAACAGGCAACATTTAAAAAGCAGTTAAAACCATGTTTACTGAATTCTGTGTAGTGATCCTTCTCTCAGGCAGGGAATTTCATAACAGAGACTTGATGCATAAAAAATGGAGCAAATCAAGTTGCTGGGGTCTGGTGTTAGATACTGATTTAATGACACCAGTTTACTGACACTGGGAAGCACAGCCAGTCTCACACATTGTGTTCTAATCACCCCTTAAACTAATCATTTAGTATGGCATAATTAATAATATATTTAATTAAATACTGCAGCATCAATTACATCAATCCACTGGCAAGCAGGCTGGAGCCTGTGTTTTGTTCTGTTTTGGTTGGTTTTTCTCTATCCATGAACCCACAGCTTCTGCAAGGAGTACTGTCACTACCAAAGGACTGGTGACAATGAAACAAGCACAGATAAACTCCAGGAATCCCACATTTAGACAGGCTCTTTCCTATAGCAATTCTTTGTGCCTGGCCTTGCCAACTGCTTTGCATCAGAAAGCCCAAAGACCCTTTCAGTGTGTCAAGGTAAGACAATCACTAAAATAAAAGCCATTTAACCTAGCCCAGTAAATCTAGCATTAATACAAGCTCTCACCAGGAGTGTTGACAGGGTCTGTCTGACCGGCCCCTGCTGCAGCTGCCAACCTCTGAGACAGAGGAAGAATCTCTGGAAGTTCATCTTCCTTCTCCTCTCCATTCCAGTCATCCCAGATTCTGGAGTCCAGGTAACTGGCTCTGCTGCCCACTGGTGAACACAGCTCAATGGGGCTCTTCTCAGGGCAGTGCAAGGTTATTCTCCTGCCAGCAGGACTTCCTTGGACAGGGGTGCTGCCCTTAATTCCCTGCCCCTGGACTGGGCTCTCCCCCTGCTCCTGCCAGGGGCTGGGGCTGCTGGCCACGCTGGCCTTGGCACAGCTGACCTGGCCAGAGCTGTGGCTGTCCCCTCTGGCTGGTGACAGATCCTCAACGTGCCAGCAGTCATCCACAGGGATGGGGGGCTCCTCACACAGCAGGACACTGCTACCCAGGGAAGGCAGACTTACTTCTCTGTCACTGTCCTCCAGCTCAACCACACTGATGTTGATTTTCTCTTCCTGTGGCTGCTCCTGGCACAGGGGCACCAGTGTGGGCAAACCTGAGCTATTGGCACATTTGCTTCCCATGTTGGTGTGGCCAGGGGAGAGGAGAACTGGATCTACTGGAGAAACTGGAAGGGGGTTCTTGGAAAAGGATTCTGCCTCTGGGCTGCTGGGTGGGCTGGTGGAACTGGCTGAGTTCTCCATAGGCAAATGTTTGTCTGACAACCTTCTTTCATGAACTTTTATTAAATTTCCAGTCATTTTATGGTTACTACTACCTGCTGCTAAGTTCTTTATGCTGAGTTTAGATCCTGGAGTCTTTAAAGAATTAATACTTGTGACCTCAGTCTGTGTTGAGAAGCTTCTGCTTTTGCTCAGAAATGGTGTTCCTGGCACTAGCCAGGAGCTGTCTGTGCCTGGAGACATTTCATTCCCGAGCCTCTTCCCAGGGCTCGGGTTTGGACTCTCTGTGATCTCTGTACAAGCATCTCTTTGTCTGCTGAGAGGAAATTCAGGGGACACCTTTACATCAGCACTTACACACACTGTGTCTGTGCTGCCACATGAGACCTGGGCTGATCTCTGCTCTGTTTCAGGGACTGGTGAATTACAGTCAGGTTTTGGTATCTCAGGACCTTGTTCCATGTCTGTACACTCCATGTGCTCAGGGATTTCCATTTTCTTCAGAGCAGAGTCAGACTCTGGCGACCTCTGGCCTTGTAATTCCATTTCATCATCATCAGAAGATAAAACAATAACATTCCCCTCCTTGATCTCCTGAGCTGCAGCATCCCGAGTCCTGCCTGGGGATGACAGCACTGGGACATGTGTGTGCTTGTTTGAGTCACTGTGAGGAAGCTCTGCTGGAGAAACTGGGATCTCATTTCTCCATGCAGCATCCAGCTCCTCGGATTTCTGGGAGTGTATTGCATCAGATGGGAATGATTTTTCCTTTTTGTTTTGCTTTGGTGTTGACACGTGTTCCCTGGCAAACTTTCCCTCTGATTTTGGAGATGCAGGTGAAGAGCCAAGGGCAGGAAAAAGGGACACATAAGGCTGGGGAGTTGGACTCCCACAAAATCCATTCTTACAGGGAGAGCAGTCTTTTTGTGATGTGCTGAGCAGAAGTGAATCATTAAGACCAACGTGTTTTTCACTAGGAGACTTTCCTGATTCTTTGGTAACTTCTTCCCCTGGGGAAGGCTCACAGTGATCCCCCTGAGAGGCAGCAAACAAACGTTCATAGCTGTCATTTAGATCAGCACCACCTTGGAAACCAGGAAACTGCTCTTCACAGTGATCTGCCTTGTCCTGTGAGACCTGAGGTGACCTGGAATCCTTCACATCCTCACATTCCCCAGGAGCCCCTCCTTCATTAGCACCATGGGATGCTCCATCCCATTTCTGAGGTTCGCTGTGGTGAGGCACAATAGTGGGCTGTGGATCACTCATGCTCTTGCACCTATTTATATTCTGAATCTTCTCTTCTTGTGCAGACAAGTCACATTTAGATCTTTCCACACCGTTGCCATCCCTCAGATCTTTGAGGCTGTTGCTTACTGAAGCAGATTCAGGTCTCTTTGCCTCTTCCTGCTCAGTTTGCTGGTTTGTACCTTGGATTGCCTCAGTGTCACTGCAGATGCTGTAGTGTGTTCCCTTGCTCACCTCTCTTTCACCCTGAGCCATCTTTCTCTGAGTTGCAGCAAACTCATAGATTTCCTCCAGCTCTTGTTCTCCCACCTCACTGTCATCCTCTTTCTGACACTCAGGGCTCAGCAGAGCTGCTTCTTCCTCATCTTCACCCACCCACACTGACTTCAAGAGGTCTTGGAAGTTCTCAGCTCTGTCCTCACGATCTTCATCATCCCTCACAGAGATAAGATCATCTTCTGAATCCACTCCAGAGGACACCTGGCTCTCTGCAGTGTTGTTTTCACACTCTGCCATCAGCTCACTCACACCAAACCTGCAGGATACAATAGTAACATTAGTATTTCCTCCTCCAGTACTTCACCATTTGCCTGTCAGACCACTTTTGTGACCTTTGTAAGGAATTTACGTGAGGATGTTGAGTTGAATTTCCTAAGATATACAAGATCCAGTTTACTCCTAAAATTCCAAATACCCTTTTCCAGGTGTCACTCACATGAAAATATCAGGCCCATTTTTCCTTTTCTGTGTTTGAGACTGTCTACACTAAATCCCCTTGGCAAAGGGAAAGTCCCATGGAATGGCTGGAGCTGGCTGACATCTGCCATGTGCAAGATTCCTGGCTTTTTGGAGTGACAGGACACCTCTCTATATACATTTGACAAGCCCCACCCATACCTCAGCAACTGCTCCTGCTTCAAGCTCTCAGTGCAGCCTAGGATCATGACTGAGAGCATCACAGACACATTAAAGCCTGAGCACCCAACACATTCTACAAGTGTTGTTCAGATGAAGTGAGAATCACACATAGAAGTTGTGCTCATCATCTTCAACATCAGCTGCCAACAGACATCCTGAGACAAAACTCAGCCCAAGTCTGCTGAGCACAGACTGAACACAGAAACTCTAATACAAGTGGAAAAGCTGGATGTCCTTATGTGCAAGTTTCATTTAAGATGTAGCAAAGGGCCATGGAATTTGTAAGCCGCTCAAACTGCAGCAGGAAATTTCAGACTGGGGTTGTTGGCTGGAAGCCTGAGGGGTCCAGACGTGCTCAGGGTACCCACCTGGCAGCCAGAGCCCGCAGCTGTGGCCGCAGCCCGGCGGGGAAGGCGGAGTCAGCAGCGTAGAGGAAGCGCAGGAAGGCGGCCACGGCCTCGGCTGACACCTCGCTCAGCAGCACCCGCCGCGCCGGCGCCGCCCCGTCCTCCTCCACCACCAAGCCCTCGCTGTGCACCTGGGCAGAGACAGCACAGTGTCTGCTGATGGAGCAACACAACGCCTGCAGGCACCCTTGTTCCCATCAGCTCCCTCCATGCACTCAGCCCAGCCTCCCCAACAGGATGCCCAGGCGGGGCAGTTACACAGAGCTCCCTATGGAACAGGCCGTGTCCTTCCTGACCCTATGGCTGTTAACTTTGTTTCACTACTTGCCTTAGTCACACAGATAAAAGGTGGTTTTAGAGTTCTCCACTTAGTTTTGCAATCAAATTACTTCCCAGCCCAATTTCCATCTACACCTCACTGTATGAGCTTCATCTGGTCTGTTTTGAATTTATCTGGAAGCTGCACAGGAGCAGGTTGGGAGCTATTCAGCTTAAAATGCTCTGGGAACCTAAGAACTCCTTCACTGGCCTTGCAAAATACACAGTCAGTGCAGGTCCCTCCAAAGCAAAAGTGACAAAGCCTCTGTGTAGATGATTTAAAAACTTATTTTTTACTTCCCAGAAACTTTCTACTACCTACTCACACTTCCCAGCCTGGGTGACAGGCAGGACACACCAAGATGGACAAGGCAGTCTGTGCTTGCACAGAGTCAAAAATGCAAGGGCAAGAAGCACTTTGAAAACTTCCTTGATTGCTCATGGGTGGAATGCAAGGATCCTTGACTCCCCATAGCCTCCCTGAATAGGATAAAGTAGCATCTCTCACCACTCCCCATAGCCTCCCTGGATAGGATAAAGTAGCATCTCTCACCATCCCCATAGCCTCCCTGGATAGGATAAAGTAGCACATCTCTCACCACTTTGTCAGGGTTTATTCTGGTTTCCTGAGCTGAAAAACCCCTGCAGATCCCAAGGCAGCTGCCACTGTTCTGTGTTTGGGATCAAACCAGATCCCAAGCAGCATTCAGTGCTGGTTTGGGCCCTGTCTGGCTGTGGGAGGGGCAGTGTGGGCTCTCCCAGCAGGGCAGAGGGAAGGGCAGCACTCACAGCCTGTGCTGCTGCCGGACACCGCGCGTACAGCACGAACAGGTGCGCGTAGAGCACGTCCCCGCTGTCCACCTGGAACTGGACATCGCTCAGGTGGGGGTTGTTGACCATGGCACCAAAATCCTGAGCCAGCAGCCTGAGAGAGGACTGGGACACAGAGGGAACACAAAGACAGTGTTAGGTTACAGCTGTCAAACACTTTCCCAGGAAAATAAAGGGAGTGACACAGTTTATCAGCACTGCTGTGCTGTGGGCCCAGCCTGGACACACCACCTCAGCCTCCTGAAAATAATCATCAGCTTCATGAACTTCAGGTCTTCCACAGACAAGGCTAACAGACATTCCTGCTTTGTTTTCCTCTACTTTTTCACAGCCTGCCCATGGTGGAGAAAGGGCAGTTGTGTTGTGTTCTGGTGTATTTGTGTCACTGCACATTATCACCCTCAGATCTCACCACATGCTTCCTGCTGTGGTCTAGCCACAGCCTATAGCTGGCCTCTTGATCTACTGCCTCCCACCACAGTTTTAGGAAACTGTAACTTCCACTTCAACAGTCTTGAACTCAATTCACTATAATCAGGGTAAGAGGAAGACTCAGGAGGGCGTAATGAGCCTTTCTTCTCTCTTTTCACTGTCTGGCAATGACAGCTGAGAAGAGCAGCTCTGCAACAAGGGGCCCTCACAGAATAAAACTAATGTAGGCATCCAGTTCAAAGGGATTCATGAGCATGCCACTGAAACCTCTTTTGTAAATTCCACTCCACTTGAAAAATGAAGCACAACTTTTATTATCATTCCAGAACCTCTGGCTAGAATTTTGTGGGGCTGAGTTACCTGTGGCTGGTTATGGTGACAGCAAGGTCAGGTTTGGGGTACACTGCCAAAGACAGCAAGGGTGGCAAGACAGCTCCTCTAGAGCTGCTCCCAGGCAATCTGAAGACTCAGATCCCTCCTAGTGCTGCAGCTCTGGAGGTGGCCCTGGAGTGCTTCAGGGAAGTGTGAAACACCCTCAGATCACAGCTGAGTTGAGAAACAGCCTGACTGCAAAACCTGTTTATGGTTAACACCCTAATCACTGACCTTGTGCTTTTCAAGCCTACTGCAGAGCTGAGGAACTGCAAGTTTTATTCCAGGGAACATCTGTAGGAGATGCAGTTCCACCTGGAACAACACAGCTCTTCATTTTCTTAGCAGGTTTCCACATTAGCAGTGGGCTGTGGAGAGCCAACCTTCCGGCTCGCTCCAGCCAGCAGGAATTAGCAGCACACACTGGCACACTTCTCCCAGCCCTCCTAGGTGGGCTGGGGAACATTCTGCACCTCGTGGCAGTGCTGTGGACTCATCTCCAAAGGCAGGACAGGAAACTCAGTCTGGAAATGAATCTGACTCTTCTTGCTTTCTTATTGTTGGCAGGTGGGACACCTGTGAGGCCGCCAGCAAACACAGGCTCCCGATGCGACGTTCCAGGCAGAGAGCCCAGAACAGCTTTCCTGGTGCTAAAATTATCAATCCAGAATGGGGAAATTAAACAAGGCCAGCTCCTGCCTGCTCCATTCTCTGTGCAGGGCAAAGAAACTGGACAAAGACAGCTCTGAGCAGGTATGAGCTCTGTGCTGGAGAATACACCAGAACATTCTCTGCTGCTGAGGAGGCCACTGGGACAGGACCCCACTGCCGTGACCAAGGGTCTTCAGCAGGGGGACGTGTTACCAGTGCATTTGCTCTTCATGGTCACACTGTTTGTGCTCACACAAAGCACAAATCTCTCCCACTGGCAGTCCAGCTCTTCAGCAGCACTTCATTTGCTCAGGAAAACTATATGGAAATAGACTGAAAAAACTACCATAGTAATTTTGTTGGGAGCAACTGAGGTTCAACAACAGTGTGTGAGTTTCTGTATTGCTAATGGTTTAATAGAAAAACAAAACCTTTTCCTGCTAAGGATATATTTTTTTAATATCCCCAAAGAATATCTAGAGTTTCTGTACCAAGTAGCTGGGATGCTCAAGTTTACCACCAATTCTCATCTCAAGGAATTGTCTCCTTTTAGAAGTATCTTAATCCTTTAAGCACAATATGAAAGTATGTTGCCAGAGCATCAAAATTTATCCAGCACCAAGATGTACTTCCTTTCAGGGCATGATTATTTATTATCAAACAAAAGGTAGTAAGTTTCATCAGATAAAGTGGATGACCTTGGTAAGAAAATAAATTAATTTTATTTTGTATGAAATTCAATTGAATAAAACTGGTTTCACATTCATGGAAAATTACACATCCTCTGGTGCATGTGGGATGACATCTGCAGAACATCACAGGCTTGATAAAAGAATCATCTGTGACTGTGTTTCTCACTCAGTCACCATAAAGCACACACTGATTTTCAAACTAGATCCTCTGTGTTCCCACAATTGAGGGTTTTCTACACTAAACCCTTTAAAAGCTCAATTAGCAGCATAACCTGCTCATCTTCCATGGCCCTCACAACACTCCAGCATCTACCAGGTGTTTATGCCAGGATTTAGTACAAGTCAAGCAGTCCTTGCAAGAATTCCTCTTCCCACTGCAGGACACAGCCTGGGGAGGAAAGTGCCAGAGGAGGAGGGAGCTCCATTCAGAACCACCCAGAGGGAGCAGCAGCAGCCCTGTCTCTCCTGGATAACCTGGGCATTAAAGCAGTGAACTGCATTACTGCTGCAGCTGCATCCCAGCTTCCTACCCCAAACACTCCCAGTGCTACCACACAGCTCCCTAACCTGCACAGCCTGGCCTTCTGCTCCCTGGCACTGAAATCATCTCTCACCAGGTGGGACAAGTACTGAAAAATGCCCAGGGGCTCTTGTGGGCTTCTCTGGACACCCCAGGTGTGCTGATCTCACCTGTGCCCCTGCTGAATCCTCAGGCACTGTGAACCTTCAGCATCACTTTGTTTCCACAGAAAGGAATGGGAAATATTCCACACTTGTTTGAATTGCACAAATGCAACAGCTTTTTTTACATTGTTATAGATGAATATATAAAGAGAGGGAAAAAAGGTTATTCTTACTGTTTTACTGCTGTTCCTGGGAAGGCTCTTCTCCTTGGATGGGGGCACAAAGCCACTATGTGGAAGATCACTGGGAGTCAGTTCTTCTCCTCAGGGAAGAAAATGCACATCACAAATCACATTCAACTTCCTTGTGAGACAGAATGAGCTAAGAACTGCTAAGAGGATCCTTGCTGTGACAGCTGCTATGACCAGGCTGGCCCGAAGGCTCAGCCTCTCCCTCATGGCTTTTGGCAGGGTCTGGCTCTGGGCTGTGACAGGCTGAGGGGACCTAAGCACCATTTCACTGTTTTTTATATCCACTAAAGGGCCAGGGACCATTTGCTGTAGTTTAGGGGAAGTGAGGAGTGTTATATCCAAGTGCAAATGAGACAGATGAGCTTAGGAACTGTGCTCTCTTTCACAGATGAACAGGAGACACAACAGATTCTGCTGAAGAGCCAGAGCACTTTAAGGGTACCATTGCCCTTGAAATGTGCAGCTGTGCACCACATGCAGCTGTGCCTGGGGACATTAGAGAGCTGCCCACAGAGGAATTCCAGGTGTGGTACTTTTTCAACCCTGAGTAGGCACAGATAAACTTCAGGTTTGTGTAATCGATGTCTAACACAAAATCATCCCTCCTGTGCATCTCTCATCCGACTGTCTCAAGACCTGAAAAGACAGTGCACAGAACAGAAAGGCTGTCCAGGGAGAGCCATGGACTCACAGACTGGTTTAAAGCCAGTTAAAGGCTGTCCAGGGAGAGCCATGGACTCACAGACTGCTTTAAAGCCAGTTAAAGGCTGTCCAGGGAGAGCCATGGACTCACAGACTGGTGTAAAGCCAGTTAAAGGCTGTCCAGGGAGAGCCATGGACTCACAGACTGGTGTAAAGCCAGTTAAAGGCTGTCCAGGGAGAGCCATGGACTCACAGACTGGTTTAAAGCCAGTTAAAGGCTGTCCAGGGAGAGTCAGGGAATCACAGACTGGTCTAAAGGGACTTTAAAACCCATCCAGTTCCACCCTGCCACGGGCAGGGACACCTCCCACTGTCCCAGGCTGCTCCAAGCCCTGTCCAGCCTGGCCTTGGGCACTGCCAGGGATCCAGGGGCAGCCACAGCTGCTCTGGCCACCCGTGCCAGGACCTCAGCACCCTCACAAGGAAAAAATTCTTCCCAGTATCTAATCTAAATATAACCTCCTTCAGTTTGAAGCCAATCCCCCTTGTCCTGTATGTCCTTGTGAGAAGTCCCTCTCCAGCTCTCTTGTATGCCCAAGATAAGCAGGAATGAAGACTTTGTTCCAGCTGTTGAACACATCCAGGCTCCTTCCTGGCAGAAAATACTTTGATATCTTTAATTTTAAAATAAAATTTAGTATCTGCTGTCCAGGAATTCTCTTTAAAGCTGGGACTGACTGAATTCTGATCATTTCAGAAATATCAGGTTGATTGTATCTACATCTTATTGCAGAAAAATGTGCCCCCACCATATCACCTCTTGGATAAACACCAACAACCATGGGTACAGCCACAGCTCTCTGACTCAGCCCAGGCACAGCCTGCCCTGTGCAGCTGAAGGAACAGGGGCAGGGCTCACAAAGCTGCAGAACTCACCTGGCTGCTCTGCTGCCTGAACATGGCCAGTGTCAAGGTTCCACTGAGTCAGGGTGAGTCCTTCCCTGGCCAACTCCACCAGGTCCTGCAGGGTCTGAGTGTCCTTCTGGCTCGGGGATAAAAGCTGCCCATGTCCTTCAGGGCCTGGCTTGGACTGATCAGAAGTTTGGCCTCCAACCTTTGTGCCCATGGGTCCCTGAGAACTGAGGTCAGGTTGAGGTTGCTGGGATGCTTCTCCCTGATGAGATCCCACCGATGGCTGAAGGGTCTCTGGCTCACTCTGATCAGGTGAGGAGGAAAAAAAGACACCAATAAATTAGGTCTTGTTTTCTGTATCTGCAGAGCTTGGAGTACAGTGTCTACTTCACACTCCTGAAACATCTATGAAGGATGACAGAGCATTGCCCAGGTACAGGGGATTCTGAGGAACAGTTCCATGAAGGACTCTACAGACACAGGACAGCTCTGAACAGAAGAAAGAAAACTACAATGGAAAATGCAGAAAAGTTGGCTTCTCCAGGAGCATGTCTGTGCAGGCAACTGCCACACAGGGAGAAAGGATGGGGGAAATGCTCCCAATTCAACATCTAAATATTTCAATATAGCTGAAGTTCCTGGCAAAAGTCACAGTTGAAGCTGTCCAGGTGCTTCTATTCTGAGTTCTGAAATGCTTTTGCAGTTACATGTAACTAAATCAAACTTTCACCTTGGAGTGGGCATTTTCCACTTTTGGTCTTTGTTTCCCAAAAAATAATTTCACTTGTTTATTTCTAAGTAAAAACAGTTGAGCCATTTCTGTGAATGGAAAGAATCAGAGGAAAAACACACTCTCGCCATGATTTTAAAGACCTTCCTGCTTTTTATTTTTAAACTTCTGTGCAGTTTCTGGCTTGAATGAAAGGTCAAAACTTCCTAGAACTGAGTCCCTCCTCTCCAGCCTCAACCTGCAACAAGCCAGAGAAATACTGGGCTTTGACTAGGAAAGAAGTATTAAATAAATCACCAAAATATGCACAGGAGGTTTAGAACAGAACACCAAATACTTCTTCAAGAGAAGGAAGAGGGAAGAAAGAGAAGTGATATCCTGAGAAAAGAGACTGAAAGAGCTTTGTTTCTGTGGGCACTTTTTATAAAAATACAGAGCACTGGAAGAGGCAGATCCAGATGAAAATGAAAGAGTGGAACTGAGATCTGGATCAAGGCTCACATTCACCACATTCACCACATTCCCTGTGGGATGCACAGGGAAAGCCTGAGTGCAAAGGCTTTGCTGGACAACTCCAGGCACTCCCACCTTCTCTGTGCTAGCAAATACCAGGTTTCAGTTTAAACTTTTCTCCCCAGTCCTAGCTGAGTGCAACATGGGTAAAGTTTACACTAGGAATGACCAGAAAGAAGTGCCAGGTACAAAAACAAGAGTCAGGCTGCTGTAAATATGGACAAGCTAATGGCACAATGAACAGGATGGGATCCCTGTACTCAGTGCTCTCTGTCCCCATCCTTGTTATTTTCTGAAAGCTCAAAACCCATGGTTAACCTTGTTCTCTTCTCCAAAACCTCTCCTCTCCTCTCCAAAAGGCAGAAATGAAAGTTCAAATCCTCCAACCTGACTGTGTAAGACCAGGGAGAACAGGCAGTGGGTGTGCAGAGAGAGGGGATCACTGCTTTACATTCCAAATGAGGAAACAGGAGGAACACATGGCAAATATCAGGAACTAGGGCACACACACAGCAGAGCAAGGACAACAGAGCCCCACCTGCACAGGCTTCCAGGGTACAATGGGAGGGGTTAAGGCTGCAGTGTAGAACGATTCAGGGTCACAGGGTCCTGTCAGAGCACTGATCTTCCACAAAAAGCATTTCTTGGCTTCAGACAATGGCATGAGCCAGGCTGCTTTTCCAGATTCATCCTCCAGAATCCTGCTAATGGGCAGCTGAGGGGTGGGAGGGAATTCCACCTCTTCTGTCAGCATCATAGCTACTCTCTCCTGGATCCTCCTCTGGGCCTTCTCTGGGTCCTGCAGCAGCAGTGGTGGAGGGGCACTGGTGCCTTTTCTACGCCTTTTTTTCTCTTTAAAAAGAAAAGGAACCAAGTGAGTAAACAGCTGAACACACAGGGCAGGGGAGATCAGCACTGCAGCTTCTTGGGTGCTGTGGTCAGTGACAACCAAAAGGCATGGGAACACAACTCTTAAAATTGTGCAGGTAGCCCAAAACCTCACGTGGCCCTCATGGGGGAAATGAACTCCACCAACAGACCCTTGAAGGACTCATTTTCTCTCAGGGTTGCTGTTCCCTGAGATTCTCCTCGGGGTTGCTGTTCCCCGAGGCAATCAGGTTTTTCCTCTTCTATTTGCCCCTAAGTGTTTCACACCGAAGGCAGAGCAGACAGGCTGAGTCCCCAGTGCCTGTTCCAAGGGTGTTTAT
>VXBR01010627.1:147507-157526 GCA_013400215.1 Cisticola juncidis
ACACTGTGGGCATTCACTGCCATGGCAGGGATCAGAGGCAGTGTCCTCCTGGGCTCTGTGTGAGGCTCTGACCCCCCTGTACAGACCCCAGACCCCCTGTCCGGTCTCCAAACCCTCCAGGGTGGCCACAGGGATGTTCTGGACTCCGACAATTTTCTTGAGTTCTGGTCATGGGTGATATCAAACCACAGCTCACACTAACACTGGGCAGCTTTCATGGGAAATCCTGTATCTTACAACCTTCTCCTTACTAATATCCAACCCCAAATCCCACTGGGGGTACCTATGGGCAGGAGCAGGGCTGTGAAGAGTGAAGTCTCCCCTCTGTAGAGCTCTCAACCCTCTCCCCTGGCAGCTGTCTGCCTTTCTAAACACCCCTGCACTCTGAAATGGTGAGGCCCTGCTCAGCAGCGTGTACTGAACACACAGGGCCCTGCAGAAATGACAAAATGCTGGAAAAGCTGCATTAATCCAGGCTGCAGTAGGAGGAGTAGGAAAAGAATCCATTACATAAGAAATAACAATCATGTTTTCAAGTTATTTCTCCTCACTTCCACAGTTTACAAGAAACAACAGCTTCAGACTATTTTATGAATTCAAAACAATAAATCAGTGGAAAAACCCACAAGATTCCTCAAACCCATGGATGTCCTGCAGTCATTCTTGACTGTGTCTGGATGCTGCATATTGCTGAAGCTCTGACATCTCAAACAAACCAGAAACAGGGCTGTCATCCCTCCTGGATCCAAGAGGGAAGTTTTGGTGGAGAGCAGCCACGTTACTGCTGCAGTAACACAGCCTCAGACACTAACTCACTGTAACACATACCTGATCCTGGCTTCCATTTGATTGGGAAAGCAGCCACTGGTCTCACATTTGTAACTGATTTTGCTTGTTCCTGCTTTTCTTGCTCCAACAGGGAGCGTGACATTGCCATGGCAACCTGCAAATCTTCATCCTTAGGCTCCACTTTGGCCCTCTTCTGTGTTTTCCTCGAGTCCTCATTGGAGGGGCCTTTCCTCTTTGCCCTGCTGGGCTGATTGCTGAAACCCAAGAATGCAGCAGGAAGCCCCAGTTAATGTGACTGCATCAGAGACAACAAACACTGAGCACTCCAGAGCAGCTGCTCCATTTGCTCAGAGAGATTCCCATGTCAGGCATAATAAAAACCATTCAGTTCTTTCTTTCCTAACAGAGAGCAAAGGATTTCTTCTCATTCATGGAATTTAGAGAAGTCTTATTTTGGGATCTAAGCATCTGCTATCTCTGCCTTGAATGACTTTTTCTACCAAAGGGGAACAAGTAAGTGGAAGCAGGGAGAAAACCAGATCACCAGAAAATGCTTTCCCACCCCTCTGCTTCCACAGGGAACAGGCAATGGTCCTTCCTTGGCACAATGGGATTTATGAACCCCTGCACAAATTCACTCAGGCCCCCCTTGCTGCACTCAGAAGATTCTGCTCAAATCCAAGTGAGCAGCTCTGTACCAAGCACATTCCAAAGCATCACATCTGCTCCTCCTTGGCTCAGGGTGCAAGGCTGTTCCCAGGACAGCCCCGAGCTGAGGAGCTGAGGCACCACAGATCTCAGGAGTGGCTCCACACTCACACTCTGGTTTGCTCAATAAGCTCAAACACACCATTCAGTGTTGCAGCTGTGAAGCCTAGCAGGCCTCTCTGGCAGTCAGTTGCCTAAGGGCAAAAATGTCATGGCACCAATGTCATGGTGACTGGGCCAAAAGGAACCCCTCTCCTGCGCTCAGACCCTCTCTTATCTCCCTGTAAGACAATCTGTCACTTTCTACCCCAACACACCATTAAACCACTTCTCAAAACCTCAGTACCCTTTAAACACCCCACTTTTTTCCCAGCTCAGTGGAAGAGCTGTCCCTGAAACCCTTCACAGAGGATGCAATAAAGATTCATCTGTGGAACTTCACCCAGCGCTTCTCCTCTCTCTCCCTGCGTCTGCCAAGGCACCTTAGCAAGCTCCTGAGCTGAGAATCCCTGCAAAGAGCTGAGCACTGCTAAGAGCTGAATATCACTGATAACTGAGCTTGCTGAGTGTGGCCTGTGCCTGGGAGCTTTGCCAGAGTTGCATTGGGCAGGGGGGTATGTAAGTGCAGCCCCTACCCAGGAACAACCAAGGCAGCCGAGACTGACTGAAGCTACCGGGAGAAAAACAAAAATTCAGCTTTACTGAGCAATTGCCTCATAGAGGACAAATCTTTCTGACAAACCACTGGAAGGTTATTTGCTCCCCATTTTGCTCCTCCCTGCTGGCTTTTAAAGTCATCCACCACCTGATCTCTTCTGAGGGAAATGATTTCTCCAACTGACTGTCACGTCCTCCTCACCTTGTACTGGGTCATGGCTCTTCTTGACCTGCTCTGGGCTCAGGGCTCCCTCAGTGTGTGAGTCAGCCTTGCATTTACTGCTCTTCCCACCCTGCAGCACCTCTCAGGCCAAAGGAAAAACCAACATTTTTTTTTCCTGCCAGCTTACCTGGGACCCTGAGGTGCTGCATCACCAAGTGTGGCCAGCTGCAGCTGCACTGCCTGGAGGAGCAGGTTGGGAGGCACTTCCATCTCCACAGCGCAGCGTTTCAAGTGGCTCACTCTGCTCTGGGGGGTTTGGAACTGCTTCCCACAGATGGGACACTCAGGCACCACTGGTTTGCTGCAGGATGACTTCTGTGCTTCTTCCATCTCATCCAGGCACCTGGGAGACAAGGGAGACTTAAAGGCTCCATGCTAAGACTGAGGCCATTAATTTATTAATATTAATGTCTTAAGTTTTAGCTTTCGTATTTTCCAGATTCTATACTGTATTAGCATATAACTCTGAACTTCATTTAAAGTGTTAGCAAGTTCTCCTCACAGTGTAGACAGACAAAACAATTCTTTTCCAGCCTGAGAGCTCAAAAAGTATAAACAACAGTGAATTGAGGGGAGCAATCTGGGAGGATGGGACTTCATAATCTGAAACTGTAACTGGACAATTAACCCCAATATCAAAATGCACCAAAACTTATAAAAGAGTGAAAACTCGTGACCAGTTGTAGCCTCAGCCAGGCTCTTGTACTACCCAAGGTGTATCCTTTGAAGGCCTTTTAATAAATACCTACTTTATTTGTTTAACTCTGTCCAGCCTTTATTCCAGGTAGCCTGTCAAGGCATCAGCATTTATATTAATATTGATATTATTAATAGAAAGCACAATCACTTCTAATATGGGTAACAGCCATGAACATCCACTAAAGAAACAAGAACTACATGCTCACCACTGTGATAACACAACAGTTACATGGAGATAATGGACTCAGAGGCATCCTAAATATTGCTCAAAGGCACGTGCAGTGAATAGCTTTAGAATCACAGAATCCCAAAATGGTTTGGTTTCAAAGGGACCTTAAAGGCCATCTTGATCCACCCCCACTAGAACAGGTTACTCCAGCCTTGCCTTGAACACCTCTAGGAATGACAAGTCCACAGCCTCTCTGAACAACACACTTCATGTGTGTCCATCTCCTAATTCCTCTTCCTGCACTCATTTCAACATTCCAGCTCATTTAGAAACCCCTGTTAGCAGAAAAGGGAGCAGCTGAATTGACACCATGCTCCATGAACTTCAAATAACTTCTGGTAGGCCAAAACTATGTAAAAATTTGTACTTTTTCTTTTTCTGTTCTCTCCAAAGAGATTCAGGGTGTGAAATCCTGGATCTGCAGTACCTGTTACAAAAGTCCCTCCCTGACTAGGTCATGACACACACAGGGCTGTGCTAAGAGACCCTTCATGGTGATTATTGGTGTGTCACTGCATCTGTCCATCTACAGCTTCACTCTTGGGATGAAGGCTGCTATCCAAAAAACCCTGGCTAATATAAACTTGGAATCTCAACACATGATTATAGGTTAACAGTTCAGAAAGCCTGACTTTCCAAAAAAACATCTAGCATACTGTCACTGTTTTACAGCTTTTGTCCTCTAAGGCAGCACAAAATATCTGAAAACAAACAACAATAACACCTAGAAAGCTGCAGGTGCAAACAGCCACTCAGTAACATGATTTAGGAATGGACAATTTACACCACTCCTGCTTCCTGGAAGTGCTTGAATGAAGAATTTACAATCATTCAGATGTGTTCTTTCTGATACTTTGTCAACAGAAAAGCAGTTCCAATTTCCAACGAGCTGCCTGTACATAATATATTGTGTTTGATTTTTATCACTGAGGAAATTGTTAAATGAAGGGCTGTAATTTCAATTGAGTCATCTCTCTGAGTAGCATCACATTTCCCTCAGCAAACAGCTCAGATACAGGGACACACCAGATGTCCTTAGGTGAATTTCAGCAAAACAGAGGCAACACAACTTTGTTGGCTGAAACCAGTAGATCTCAAAATTTGTATTAGGGAGTCATCATTAATGGAATCATAGAGGTTGTAAAAGACATTTAGGATCATCAAGTTCCTTTCCCATGGCAGCTCCTCTGCCACACTGCTAATGAAAGCAGATTTGGCCTGGTCACACACATGCAGAAGCCCTGCAGGGGAAGGCAGTCAGCCTCTGCTTTCACATCAAAATGTGAAATTAATTCAAGCCATGAAATTCCTGACTTATGCAGAAGCCCTGCTCCCAGGTTCCTCCAGGGCTGGGTGGCTGAGGAGCCTTTGGGGGCTGCAGGGAGGGGACAGGTCCTGCTGGTGTCTGACCTGTTGACGTGCTGCTCTCGCCGCAGGGAGTTCATGGCTGTGAGATCCTTCTGGCAGATCTGGCAGAAGAACAGCCCTGCATCCTCCAGGCTGGCCAGGGCCTCCTCCTTGGACTGCTGCTGAAGGGCCAAAGCCAGAGCACTGTCCTGTTCTAGGGATGGGAGGTGGTGGGCATCTGCCAAAGAAGGCAGAGATGATGTAAGATGGAAAACTAAATCCTGTATGGAAGGTGAGAAACTGTTACACTGTCATTATTATCTTATTAAACTGGACACACAAAAATTCATTGCAATTCTTCTCTTGCATCTTCACACCTGATCTCTCACCAGGAAAGCACAACCTGCTCCTTTCCAACACTCCAAGACTGGACCAGCCCAGGAGCAGGAGGTGACAATTTGCTCACAGTGCATCACATGGTAGAGATATGAAGGGACAGTTTTGGCTGAAGTTTCTGGGGAGAATATGGAATTTTATACATTAAATGTGTAACACTGCAGATTTTCATGTCCATACAGAACAGGGGCTTGATCTATAAGGAACCAAGCAGAGTAAGTTTGCTGTGAATTCAAGATATTAACACAGAACATATCACCTTAGACAGTGCCTGGGGATGTACCAAAGATGGTGCAACCTAGAATCACCCAGCACTGTCTCAAGGGAAGGATGGCCAAGTTCACTGATCCTGTTGGAATTTCAACCTGCTTCCAAAAAGACAGTAATTCCTGTAGAATTTACATGAGGTTAATCCAGCCTTAGAGAAGAGCTGGGGAAAAAAGTACGGATAATCCTTTAACGAAGTTTTCTCAGGGATCTGGAGTGATTTGCACACCAAGCCAGGAACAAAGCCCTGGGATCCAGGACTGCTCCTGAGGGAACCATTCCCACCAGCCCCTCATTGTGCACACCCCAGAGCCATGGGAGACACGTACCATCCTCAGGAGGGCGCTGCTCCTGGCTCCTGGCAGGGCAATCCCTGCTGGCTGCAGCCTGGGGCTCGCTCCCATCCCAGCTGAGTTTCAGCTGCTCGGGTGCCACCCTCTTGAACTGCTGCATTCTCTCCACCACCAGCTCTGCCACCCTCACCTTGGGGGTGGGCGAGGAGCAGCTTCCTGGAGGAGCAGCAGGAGGGAAGGGTGAGGCAGGCTGGGAACAGCCACTCGGAGGATTTACTAGAGGGGAAGAAAACACCAGATTTATCAGGCAGTTTTAAACACACACTGAGAGCTGCTTGGGCCAGGCTCAGTTCTGCAACAGCCACTCTTGGGGAAGTGAACAATCTGTGCAGCCACAACAGCAACATCGGGGTTCTGTGCTACAGGGGTGTTCAGAGACATTTGTATCCCTTTTACAGGCAGGGAAATTAAGGAAGCCTTGCATGAAGGTCTCCAGCAGGGACAAGGAAGGCAGTGCCACGGCCCTGCCCTCCCAGCATTGCCACCACACTGTGTCCCATTCCTGACTAACCTCATTTATCAGTTTAAGGACTTCCAGCACTGGTGACTGCGTTCTGGCCCTCACGTTTAACAGCTACTGAATTCTTTTCCAATTAATCCAACACCTTTCCTAACTCAGTCATGTTTTTGCCCTTGACAACATCCAGTGACAATGTCACCATACAATGAAGCATCCAGTGGAAAATCACCACAATATGGGTGAGCTTGCTTCTAGACGATCTCAGAGTATTTCCCTCAGTTCTCATACTTCAAAAAACAGCAAATAATGACTGGCCAACAAATCACTTTACCAAGGCTTCACCTTACTGAGGGACATCTTCTACCTGCAGCACAGCACACACTCCTAGATTAAACCAGTGTAAGGAACAAACCTGCTTCCAGCAGTGCTACTGTGTCCCCTCCACATGGATTTCTCAAAATCTTCACTGAGCTACAGAGTCCTTCCAGTCCTTGCCTATCTTCTGTTTGAACAATTTCAGGTCACTCACCTGTCAGAGGCCTCTGGCTACACTCAGTGGTCTCTGTGCTCAGCTGGCTGGCAGGGAGGGGTCTCCTTGCTCCATCCCCCTGTGTGTCACCACTACAGGCTGCAGCACCACCATCTTCTTCAAGTATTTGCTTCTTTGGACCCAAATCTTGAGGCAAGTTTGTCTCCTTCACTGTTGGTAAGGGATGATGGGTTTGGCTCTCAGCAGCAGCTTTGCCTCTTCTTAATTTGCTTCGTGTTGTGGAACTCTTTGGCCTGTTCTGAGCCCTCTTTGTTGCCTCAGCATCCCCAGCCTTTTTCTTTGCCCTACTCAAAATATTTGCCCACAACTCTTTAAAATCATTGTCCTGTTCATCCATTGGCTTTTCAGTAACACTGTGAGGACTGGAGGGCAGGGAAACACCACAACCAGCTCAGATTTGCATCAGCCCTCCCAGCACCTCAGAGATGTCCGTTCTCTAGACTCCAGTGAGGTCACCAGACACAGTGGGCACTGCCAAGAGTTCATTCTTCCACACTTCATTCACATTCAGCAGAGCATGTGTTCTCTCCAAGGACCTCACCTGCTTTCTGGTTCTTCAGAAGACTCTGGACCATAATTTAGGCACCTCAGTTTGTGCAGAGCATGTGTAGGATCACCATGGTAAGGTACAGAGCTTCAGAGAGACCCTTCTGAAAGCCCTTAAACAAAGAAACAGAAGCAGGTGGTCATCACAATGGAACAGGCAGATGCACTGTGGGACAAGGTGTAAACTGCTGCAGGAGAAGAGAATTTGCATGAAACACTAAGATTAGAAACAGCACATACTGACCCCAAACAGTGTCCCTGTAATTGTACTACAGACATGCCCAAGCCACATCAGCAAAGGAGAGGAGTGGTTTTAAAAAAGGTATCTGGTATGGGGCAGGTTTTTGTCTTGGAGTGTCCTTTTAAGGACTCCTACTTATATATGTCCATATAAGTAGGAATACACATTCCTACTTATATTTATACAGCACAAAACCTGAGAATGCAGCAGGAAAAACCCCAATCCTTCAGCTCAAGCAGTGATTTTGGAGTGTTAAACTCTGCATTGGGACACTGCCATTCCAGAGAGGAGAAGTAAATAAATGGAGTTTCTGGCATTTAAGAAGGGGTTTTAGGAGAAGTCAGAGAACAATTCCTTTAAACATGTTTGCCTTTTCTCTCCTCTTATTTCTACAGTTGCTCTTAGGATTAGCTCTCCTGCTCCTGCTGAATTCTTGCCCTGAGTACTCAATAAACCTTGGCACTGACCATGTTTCAAAACTGCTGTCACATACACGAGGTAAACAGACTAAATAAATGCTATTTTTAAATTAATTTCTTAATCTTTTCAATCTACAGCAAGAACAGCAGTATGAGGCAGGGATTACCTGGGTACAATGTCCAGATGGAAATGCCATCAACTCCCAGGCAATTAGAGCTTTATTCTAACATATTTTCATTGTCTCCTTCTTCCTAGTCCTGAGTTCATGATGGTTCTGGATATTTCACCAGGGGTTTTCTATTGCTCCCAAAACCTACTTCTTTCAAACCTAAACCAGAGTGTTTCACTTGGAATGGCAGCAGCTTTACTCCAGTAAAGCTCTGGGCACAGAAAAACTCAGCAGGAAAAACACGTGGAGATTGTTTTCTCAAATGGCTTGGCTGCAGACATGAGAGGCTGAGGAATGCTGGTTATAAACTCCCATGGGTCAGCCTTTCCTCTAAGCAATTACAGATGTTAATGGATTTATTTATTTTAAACTCAGGCTCCAAGACCTGCAGAGGATTTTGCTGTGAATCTTGGAGCAATTTTCTGCTAGAGAGAAACAGAAGTTTTATGTAGTCAGTTCATAAATTTACTTTTTCTGGACAGAGCATTGGTGTAGTTACACCTGTAAACTGTCCATCTTCTTCAAAGGAGGAGACAGCATGTGGAGAAGTCCCAAATCTCACATCCTACATGGCTTTAAATACCTCAGACACATCTGTACTGCTGGATTATTTATGGTCAGTTCCTGACATTAAACTTTGAAACAGATCAGTAAATTTGAAACTTGGAATTTGCTATCAATGTTCAGTGTCCCAGACAGATCAGACACAGCTATGATGCAAAACTAAGAATTTATCTGGCTTATTCCTCCCTTTCCAAACTCACATTTATAGGTGCATGCTCTCTTCAACATCTCAGTATTTCTGAAGCTGCTGCCATTGCTGCCCCTAAAAACCAGGTTTGGCACCAGTTTATTGAGCTCAAAAATAATGGCTTTGAAAGTCATTTCTTTCAGTGTAATATTCAATTCATTTTGAAGATTTTAGGACTCAACAAATCCCAAATAAAATAATCAGCAGCACTTACCTGTTTGCTGAGATGCCAAATCTATAGCTCAGCTATGCCCTTCAAGTGAACATGGATCAGCAAAATGGTACAAAGTAGGACCAGTAAGAATGAGAGAGAACCTGGAAAATGGAGGGAAAAGGATGGACTTAGTGCATTTTGAAAATACTGATCCTGATGATCGTTTACACCATTTCAACAGGTATCTGATGAGTGCCTACAAAAAAGATGCAGAGGGACTTTGGAAAAGGGCTTGGAATGACAGTACAAGAGCAATGGCTTCCCACTCCCGGGGTGCAGGATTAGATGGGATATGGGGGGAAAAATCTTCCTTGTGAGGGTGATGAGGCCCTGGCACAGGTTGCCCCATCCCTGGAAGTGTTACAGGCCAGGCTGGACAGGGCTTGGAGCAATCTGGAATAGCTGAAGGTGTCCCATGGTGGGGGGTGGAAACTGGATGATTTTAAAGTCCCTTCTAAGTCAAACTACTCTGTAATTCTATGATTTAAAAGTATGCACCTATTACATGCCTTTAATTTACTGCCTTGTAATTAGTTAAATCATAATCCCTTAAAAAAACCATAAACAGCTAAAACATCTGTTACCCTCCTACCTTTCAGAGCAGCCTCTCTTTTAAGCCCTGAAAATGTTTTTCCACCAGCAGTCCAACCTGACGTGCTCTCCAACACACATCTGGGCCTGCTCCTGCTGCCTGACACTGCCTGCCTGTTCCAGAACATTCTGCTGCCATTTCATCTCAGGGTTGCTGTTCCCTGAGATTCTCCTCGGGGTTGCTGTTCCCCGAGGCAATCAGGTTTTTCATCTTCTCTTTTGCCTCTAAGTGTTTCACACCAAAGGTAGAGCAGACAAGCTGAGTCCCCAGTGCCTGTTCCAAGGTTCATTATCTCAGTTCTGTCTCAGCTCTGCCAGGCCTCCCTGGCAGGGGCATTATCTCAGTTCTGTCTCAGCTCTGCCAGGCCTCCCTGGCAGGGGCATTATCTCAGTTCTGTCTCAGCTCTGC